>JAQIUQ010004061.1:240000-388215 GCA_030378365.1 Hybognathus amarus | reverse complement strand
TTGCGTAATGTACTAAGGTTCATTCCATATTCTATCTAAAAATTATTTCTCTAATACATATATATATATATATATAGAGAGAGAATGTAATCATATGTGATCATACCCATAATGGTTGAAATGACTTTAGGGTCAATACCACTCAGTCCAACAAATGTGTTAAAAGTCGTTAACATTCACAGTTCTAATCTGCAGGCGATAATAGGGCTCGTCCTACTGACAAATATTAGCCTGGGTTCCCCCATTCTGCCGTGCCACAACGCGATTTTATTCGCGCTGCTAGGCAGTCTGGATACCCCATGAACCAAATTTTCCCCTGAAAAAGGGAACCAATCACAGAATGGGAGGAGCCCAGGCACATTCATAGTAGATATCGTAGCACCCAATAATACGGCTCTGGCACATTCGTAAACCACGCTACAATACGAGAAATTTAACATGTGGTTTCCAGACCACGTTTCATTCTCAATGATTGCGGCGTTAGTGGAATCGAAAATTAGATTTCGAGTCCATTCCATTTCGTTTACAAGGATTTAAACACACATTAAATTTTGAAGAACAGGTTATGTAAAAATACAAGGAATATACAATATATTGCATAAGTTTAGCAAAGTTCTCCCTGAAATACGCTGATTCACAGCCGCCATTTTGAAATGGCTCCGATGGAAGAAAACCAAAAGTGTCGACTTTTAATTATAGGAAATGCATGATTTGATACTATTCTTGTGTTTAATGTAGAAATTAGTTATTCTAAAAATGTACTTTCATACTTTAGACTATATACAGTGAAATTCATTTGTGCGATGAAATCAGTTTTTATATGTAATTCAGGAAACGGACTCTGTCATCTCCTGTATCTTGGACATTGACGTCCATTCCGATCGTGTAAATCGGTGGCAGCAGCTTTAGGTTGGTAGTCACGGGCATTATTTGTCTCTCTGTACTTCCGCAAATTCTTCCCACCGGAGCCTCGCTTTCGTTTTTAGAAATGACGACTGCGTGAAAATCAGTCACCTAGAGTCCAATTTGTCTAGTTGACTAACAAGTGTTTTGACACTGAATGCCTTTTCTGGTATAAATGTAAACGTTGCGTGACCGTTTACCAAGCTGTTTTGATTACATGAGACGGATTCGGATAACTGTTTCTTTGACATTGCCTTCGAATGTCGTTCATGTTTATCTTCAGTGCTGTAACTACTGCTGTAGTAAAGCGGAAGAATCTTCAATTCATGTGTGCTCCACATGCCACATAGAAGAGTGACAAAACAATATTTACTTGTTTTAATTTTATTATAAAATTGACAGAATTTCAAAGCTGCCTACTTATATCAGTATCAGAAGCGGCAGGAGGATTGCGAATCTTATTGCGATTTGTGGATGGGAGGAGCGCATACAGAAGGTTTTTTATTCATCAACTGAAAACGGCAAAGACTGAAAGATAGACTTCTTGGGATTTGAACATGCGATATCAGTTCTACAAAAATGATAATTAAAAATCCAGAATTATCAATATTTTTCACCCAGCCCTGACCAGACAGTACATCGATACCTTTAATTTAGGAAAAATTCTGGTCAAAATGAATTTATTTTAAAGCTGTATTTAACCCAAACTGGTAAATTTACCAGTATTGACTTACCATCATCTGGTCACAGAATTTGTCATTGAAGGAGTTGGGGAAAAGTCGCAGTGACAGACGTCAGTATGTTGACCACATCGAGCGTCAGACTGCGATAGTCTCCGAGCATCATCAGCAGGGGACGCATATGCGTATCAATCCGATCTTCCTCAATTAGTAGCCCCCTGTAAGACTGAGAAATGCATAGGAACATGAATACACACTCAGACTTATACACATATACATGTCCATTAGCCCTCAATCGGGTCATGGGGTCTATATGCGACCCAAATTGGACTTTGCCTTAATGAAAAAAAGGTTTCCTTCATCTCAGTGGAATAAGATTTTGACTTTTTTGAGTAAGATTTGACTTTTCAGACATTATCCATCTATACACACACACAAACTGGGCTTGATTCGGTCTTCTGGAGGTATGAAAAAAAATTACACTTCTGGTCTTTGGGTCAATATGACCCCACATTGAAATGAATGGGAAATGTGATAAAACTAAATATATTTTCTTCATGTGTCAAAAAATGAAATAAATCCGAATTTTTTTACACAGAAATGAAGGCCTAAAAAATAATGTTTCATATGCAAGCGAATGGTGTACGTTGAGAAAATTGTGTGCGTATATGGATACAAAAGTACTTTATATACTCCAAAAACACAGCATTAATGAATAGATGAGAAGTAAACAAAAAAAAGATATAATATTTGTATAGACTATAAAATTTTTTATTTTTGGTAAACAATATGTAGTAAGGCAAATGCAATTGTTGGGGTCGTATAGACCCTCACCAAAGCCCAGAAGTGTATTACAGGAAACGAAGACGATTTGAAGGCTGAGCGGCCATTGTGTGCTTAAATCAGAGACATCTGCTTTTACATGCCCTACAAGGGAGAACTACATGATAATAGCATCTTAAAACCCTGTTTTCCAGCTACTGTCCCATCAACCCACAGAAGCAGAAAAACTCTAGACCAGCGCAAAAGGCCACGCCCAGCCTTTTGCAATAAGACAATGCATCAAGGCCAAATTCATTTTCCTCTTAGCCTGTTTCACTCCATCCTGTATTGATCTTTTCAGGCAGGACTCATTAGAGGCAGCAGGGCAGAGGAAGAGAGTGTGGAAGAGACAGGAGAGATTGGAGAAAGGAAATGAGGCTGGTGGAGGGAGAGAGGACTGACCTTTCCCATGCAGGCCTCTCCTGGCCTCCTGGAGCTCATTGTTAGTGGAGTTGAGGGCCTTGAAGAGGGCAGCTATGATCTTCTCTCGGGACTGGGGAAGGCAGTTACAGGCCGCCAGAGCTGTCTGGGTAAACACACGAGGGAAGGGTTAACAGCAAAATCCTAAAGACTGACAAGATTACAGGACCTGAAATCCAGTACACATTTATTATTTTCTTTCAGTTACGTGGCACACACTAAACATATGAATACTAAAAATGGAACAAATTAATACTATTATTCAACAAGGATGCATTCAATTAATGAAAAGTGACAGTAAAGATATTTATAATGTTACAACACAAATATATTTCAAATAAATGCTGTTCTATTGAACTTTATATTCATCAAAGAACCCTAAACAAAACATACCACAGTTTCTACAAGAAAAGTTAAGCAGCACAACAGTTAAGCATAAAAAATAAGAAATGTTTCTTCTTAAAGGAGTAGTTCACTTTTAAAAAAACTGCTTCTGTGAAGCGCGTTCGTGACTCTCCTGTTTGTCATATCAAAATGAACAAATCTTTCCTAGTCAATTCGTTCATTTTGTTCATTAAATGAACCAAATGACACGTAAAAAGATTCGTTCATTTTGATAAACGAGTTTAAACAGGGGAGTCACAGAATGCATCATAGAACAGAGCATTTGAGCTTATGAGCATTTGAGCTTAAAACTGTAAACTTTTTTTCTTTAATGAGCGCTCGTTTCGCCTGATAAGACCCTTAATTATTCGTCTGGAATCAGTTTCAAAGCCCTTTCAACAGTTTGCACTGAAACTGTCTTTTGGACCTTGAATCGTTTGTGCCCAGTAGAATCCATTATATGGAGAAAATTCCTGGAATGTTTTCATCAAAAACCTTAATTTCTTTTCGACAGAAGAAAGAATGACTGTGGATATCTTGGATGACATGGGGGTGAGTAAATTATCAGCAAAAGTTTTTTTTAAAAGCTGAGCTACTCCTATAAGGCATCGATTTGGCATATTGAGAATGATTTCTGAAGGATCATGTGGCACTGAAGACTGGAGATATGACTGCTGAAAATGTATTTGTCATAAGATGAATAAATTACATTTAAAAATATACTTAAAATATTTATATTTTTGTTTTTACTGTATATTTGATCATATAAATGCAGCTTTGCTGGGTATTAGACATTCAAAATATCATTACTGACCCTAAACTTTGAAATAGCAAACTTTGATGAAGTATCAATAAAACAAATTAAAATCTAATTAAACATGGACGACTCTGACTTCAGTAACATGCTAACAATAAACTTTTCCAATCAGCTGATTTGTGTGAGGAGTTTATTTGTATGACATACAAAGATGCCACCTCTGTGAACTGTTCAAATCAATGTAAGGTACCAGGTTCAAAGGATTCACTTCAGTTACAGTTCTGCCATAAAAGGCAGCAGTCTGTGTAGGCATAAAACAGCAAGGCAGCCAACCATGTTTTTGAAACAGAGCTTAAAAAAGTACCTTGTATATATATGAATGAAAAAGTAGCACGTACTAAGAGCGGCAATGCGTCAGCGGTACCAGTGAAGGAAGGCTTTATAACAGGGCAGCTTCATTCAAGGCAGCATCTTCAGCTTCACATAGGTTCAAGCAACTGTGTTAAATCAGAAATGAAGATCACGGAGCATAAACGCATTGATGTATTCATACTACCCACTTTAGTGCAGAGAGTTTCAGACCGACCTCTGTGTAGAAGACTTTGTGCTCCACCACATTGAGGTCCATGGTGAAGAGGCGAGGTTGTAGGGTGGTGCAGAAGGTGTTGCCCTCCATCAAGCCGATCTGAGCGTTAGCAGGCTGATGCCGCAGCAGGTGTTTCTTTGGAGGAACCATATCCTGTAGCACCTGAAGGAAATAAGAAGAGTTTTAAACTTTCCCAAAACAATAACAATAAGAATTGTGTGATAGCCCTGGGCCTGTGTTTAAAAGATTTGATGGAACAGTCACTTGGACAGTCTAGAGTTATCTAAACTTATAGACCTTATGCACCAGAGAAACGTGGGCGCCATCATCTTTAGAATATTGTCTTTGAACTTCCGGTTTTGCGGTCGCTCTGTATATTTCTATGGCATCGCTGTCGAGGAGTAATGTAGCTGGTGAAGTGGATTTACTTATTGTAGAGTTAACAAAAGTTATCATGAGCATTGTAATGTTTATCATAAGCATTGTAAAGCTTGTAAGCAGATGTCTTAACAAATGTTGACCGGGAATTTTTTAAGAGCAGTTCATTTATACCTATGCAAGATCGCGGTCAAAATACAGACCGGAAGTCAAAAGACAACGAGTGCAGCACTGAAAAGGGGCGGGGGCTACATAAGGTCTATAGAATAAACATGTGTTGTCTTGTAAAATAAACATTTGGTTTTTCTGTGAAATATTGAAAATTGTGGCCATGAATTGTACCTCATCAATATAACCATTTAGCAGTCTAACAGATCAAAAAATTTCTTCGCGAATTAGAGTTAAATTCTGGTAGTATATTTTACATCTATTGAAAACCTAACCATTTATATTGTTATACGTCAACGCTTTTTGACTTTTTTGATAATGCACATATCTATCACCTGTCGTTAAGCGAGGGTACTCCATTGATTGATGGGTTGTTGATTGATATTTTTAAATATAAAAATGTAAATAAAAATAATATTTAATTTGAATTAAAACATGGTTTCTATTTTAGCAGAGACAATTTGAATAATTATTATTAAAAAAAATATATATATATTTCTTTTTCTTTTTTTAAGAAAACTTGAATAAATCATTTTTTTCTAACACATAAAAAAAGTTTAATGATATAAAGTACCCTTTTTAATGTTGTGGCCAGTGAAAATGTTGGCAATAGGATGGCGAAAACTAAACATTTTCTTGACCGACCACGAGCCTCATTAGCCGGTTGAAACCGGTTAACCGAGCCCCAGCGCCGTCACTTTTTAAAATCCCAATATAGACGCGAAACACGAGTCCAGGGGTCGCACACGAACGAGAAGCTCAGCGCCACATCTTTAACACATTATTCTCTATAAGTGTAAACACACCGAACGGAGATTCGGCATCTGTCGCGGCGCAAGCAACGGCTCAGGACCGTGTTCAAAATCCTGCTGCGCCACAGATCGCCATTTACATAGTTTTATATAAAATTTAAATTATTTTTGTCTCAAATCGTTGCTAATGTATCCTGACTGCGCCCTATGCTGCAATATACATGTAGTTTTGCATTCATTTACAGAAATCAGCTGCTTGAATGACAATTGCTGATGTTATTGGATTTTCAGCTGAGATTCTCAATTCATTCAGTTAACGGAATGCTCTGAGGTAAAGTTTTCAGACTGCAGACTCAGCAACGATTGTATTTAATTGTACAGTACAATCATAACATAGAACAGACATTATCTTCATTTCATGTCATTAAACAAAACAACATTGCTGGCCATATACTGATGAGAAAGTGCGCGTCCGGTGTGGGATAAGTTACCTGTTGTCCTACGTGGCGCGGCGCAGCGCTTCTCATCCCGTCACTCCGGTGTGCGCGACGCCCCACAAGACGCGGCGCCAAGGCGCTTGTATGTAATCGGAGGCTCCTTTTTAGTTTCGAAATGGTTTGGGTACAATGTGATCGTGTTGAAAATAAAGGCGTTAGTAGCGTTAGAAGCTCATTTGAAACATTGCCGTGGCTCAGTTAAGAAAATGACAGCTCCGAGGAGACGCTGCTTTAGTTTGAGGTAACGTGTAACGTATACAATATAATAATAATAAAGAAAGATGATGATCATTGATCACTCTATCTGTTACCACTGAAATGTAAATGTAATGTATTTCCAAATCTAAGCCCAGCAACCTACATCTGTGTCATTCTTTTAGGTGAAATGGTCCTACACACTATTTTCTTTGCACGCTTCATCCTGTCGTCTGCCCTCGTTCTTAACCTTGAGTGTTTTCGCAAATATTATGAGCACGCGAACCCAAACGCTGTGACCTCGCGTCAAATGTTTTTTTTTTTTTTTAACCGACTACTGACAACTTTGATCGGTTAACGTTAATACGGTCAACCATCGGTCAAACGGTCATCGGTTAACATCCCTAGTTGGCAAGGCAAGTAAAAATCTGTCTGAGCAGGCAAAGTGTTATAATCGTTATTCTGTTATAATCGTATTGAGTGCATCATACTCACTTCTTTATGAGGCTCCATGATGATGGTGACGCTCTTTCCTGTGACTTGAGCCAGCACCTGCAGGGAGTGCATGGCCTGCTTGCGGACAGTGGAATTAGGGGAGGTTACTTCTCGTACCAGGTCATGGGTCACCAGGTGGAAGGATTTGTCCTGGGCAGACAGAAGCTCTTCAGTCTTCTCCTCATCCTTTAGAGGAGTGGCACAGCGTATCAACAGCTGCTCCAGCGTGGTCTTTGCCATGGCAACTGCACCGTTAGACACCTGAGAGAGACATTATGGGATACAGACATTCATGCAGGTAAACCAGCGATACATGATTTCCAACGACATTAGAAAGTGTTTGTACCTCTCCCGTGAGGTCCATCATGACAAAAAGCAGAGCTTTGAGGAAAGTGAGCTGGTTCTGCAACACCCAGATCAGAGGAAGCCTCTCCATCAGGAACTTAATGGACACCACACCACCTAGCTTAGCATACCAGGCTTGCTCATAGCAGCATGCGCACAGTCGCTCCACAATGTAGGAGAACAATGGAAGCTGGCATGCCTGAAAAAAGAACCAAATCGAATTAACAGAAAATCCTATTTTCTATAAAAGGGTTTGTGGGAAAACGAATATAAATAAATAAACTCACCCTTTCTTTGGAGCCCAAAATAATGCTGGCAACATCAAAGATGACAGCAAGTGCAACTTCCCCAATCTTGCACAGCTCTTTCTCCTCATAGGCCATGCAGATGGCAATGGCGTCGATCAGCACGAGAGGGTCCATGCCTTTGGAGCCGTTCTCTTCACTGTGGAACATGGCTGTGCTGGGCTGGCTTCCTGACTGGTAGCATGGCAGCAAGAAAGGACCTAGGGCAGAAAATGTAATGTTATGTAATGACCTGAGTGCACTACTTGATGTTTCTCCCACACAGACAGAAAATCAAATCTTATAAAACTAAAACTATATGTGGCATGAAGCAGAGCGGGGGCCAAAAGCCGTGAGAGTGGAGCGAGGCTGGTGGAGTGAATGTTAATGAGCGTCACCTGTGCCACACACTGGTGTCAAATCCCATGGAGGAGCTCCGCAAGGATGGAAGGAGGAGTGATGATGACAGTGCCTGGGACTTAATGTTGCCTTATTTATTATGTTCATATGCGGCAGTCATATGTGAGGGGCTGATTCTTACTAACGTTTTGTTGTTTGTTTATTTTGTTCAAGTTACGTTGACGGTCCTGCCACCTCCTACCCTGAACAAAAACATTGTTACACTGTATTAAAATAGGACTTACTAAAAACCAAGAAATTGTCTCCAATGTCTCTGCGGCCGATAGAAACAGTTACTGTTAAAGAGTGTTGGGAAACCAATGGCCAATGTAGTTATAATAAATTCAATTTATTTCAAAGTACAAAAGTAATATTACGGTAACGCTTCCTTTTACAGTCCAGTTACCCATGTAAATACTATGTACTTATTTTAGTAACTACAATTACTAGGTAATAACTAGTACTAACCCTGAACCAACCACTAAACCTACCCCTGTTCCATGTACTTACCTTATATTCGCCAGTACTTTCTAGGTAAGTACACTGTAAGTACACTATAAGTACTGTACTGTAAAAGGAAGCGTTACCAATATTACTACTTGCTAGTAATATTACTATTTTAACATTCATTAAATTTAATAAATATAAGCCATAATCACTACTTTCTAATCACTAATTAATTGTGCAACAGCAATCAAATTCAAATCTATAACGTAGGTCAACGAATAGCCAACTATGCTGAATCTTCAAGTCCACTATTTTCAGTACGATAGTCCTGTAGGACTGAGGCCATGTCCACACTAATACGTTTTCGTTTGAAAGCGTATATTTTTTCTCCGTTTTGGCCTTCCGTCCACACTGAGACGGCGTTTAATGAATTTCGAAAACACCTGTTTTCGTGCGCTGTAGTGTGGACAGTGACACCGGAGGTATTTCAAAACGATGATGTAAGTTTAGTCATGTGATCCATGTCGTACCAATAGATATTCATGTTTATCGGTATTGCGCCTGTTATGTGCTAATCATTTTTACACTGTTGCCAAAATATGTTACTTTCTATGTTGCTTAATATGTGCTATTTTTCATAGCATAGTACTGCAAAGATGACTAGATGATCACAGTACTCACATTTGCTGTCCTGCAGCAAAACAGGAGAGCAGTTGCGTTTTAGACCAAACATATGGTGACTGAATGCGACCTGGACGCATCAGTGATGGTGAGATATTTTGCTAAATAAAATTATCCTGTTATTGTGCGATAACATTATTATTTATTTCCCCATCTGTATCATCTCAGTGAGCTTTTGTGAAGTTTCACGCATGCACAGTAAAGTGAATTTAGAAGTTTCTCATCCACACTGAAACATCAGAAAATGCCTGAAAACACTAGGTGTGGACAGAGAGCGTTTTTAAATGAAAAGCCCGTTTTCAAATGTACCCAGATTAATGTGGACATATCCTGAGTGAATCTGCATAAAAACTCTATACTTAAAGGTACACGTCTATTAAACGTGGCACAATAGCCTTCACCATCACAGTATGCTAATGCCTTTCTAGTGCAAGGGAATATGCTGATTGAGGACTGTTGGGACACTCCAGGCACAGGATGGTTCTGTCAGGAGAGACAGAGTCATTTGCACCTCAATGACTACGTTTACATGCAGCCAATTTTCGGGTTATGTTTGGGTTAAGGTCACTTTTCGGGTTTCTGAAACATTAGGGATAACCCGTTTACATGCGTGAGCAGAGAGAGTTTCTCCTGTATACATGGAATTGCAATATCCCAATGTAAACAGCGACACGTGGTTAGCGTCTAGACATAAGGACAAACTTAAGATGCAAAATATGCATTTCCGATTCTTCTTCCTGTATCCAAAGACGACAACAACAGCAGCATGCAGATAATGAATAGTTCGGGCAGATAGCGAACGCCTTTGTTTGTGCTTAGATGCTGGTAACATTACTGAGCTCGCTCCAGAAGTATGCTGTGCTTTGTCTCGCTATGTTTACTTCCGGTATACTGCACGCGGATTTTTGTATGCGCAGAGAAGTTTCTCTACTCAAAGGACCAAGATTACTTGCGAATAGAACATGCACAGTAACACATCACTATGGGGATATGCCGATACATGACCAAAAATTCTGGGTTAGAAAAGGGTACCCAGGTATAATATCCCGGTTTTTAAAATCCGGGATATGAGCATTTCGGGTTTTTGCCGGTGTTTACATGGCCTTCGCGACCGGGTTATTGCTAATATCCAGGTTTTGAACGGGTTATTGGCTGCATGTAAATGCAGTCAATGACTCATCTGTACCATTTGCTGCACAGGACATATGCTTTCAACAACATACTGCTCATTTAGAAGTGTGTTGTAACATGTAAATATGTCATGCTTGGTCTCATCTGATAGCTTATTAACTGAACTGAATGGTGGTGAACTTAAATGTACAATATTGGCACTATTGCCTAAACAAACATTGAGCAGAATGTTAATGTTCTTCTCCCCCTCTTGATCACCATTTATTTGCCTTATCCTTTGTTTTCATGTCAGGGGTATAAAAAAAAGATTGAAAGCTGAAAACTGTTGTTCTTGAAGAAAGGCTTTAACCCCGCCACTCCCCGCACACCAGTGCATAACTTCATACTATAAGAAAGGCTTACTTTTATATTTACTTATTTAGCTGACGCTTTTATCCAAAGCGACTTACAATTGCTATATGACGTCAGAGGTTGCACACCTCTGGAGCAACTAGGGGTTAAGTGTCTTGCTCAGGGACACATTGGTGTCTCACAGTGGATTCGAACCCGGGTCTCTCAGTACCAGACATGCGTCTTAACCACTGCGCCATCACCCCCACCCACTCCTAATAATGTTAATAATGTAACATTATTTGTTACAACTAAGTTCTATGTCATTCCAATCTACTGTCTGTATATTTAAACATGTATCCTTTTATCACTGATGACGTTGAAAGCTAAAGTGATTATAATTTTCGTTATCTAAACGTTCAGGTTAAAGCCTACATTTTCCCATCAGTTCTAAGAAAGCCATTTACCTTTCAAGAATATGAGGTTAAAGAACAGCAACAACTTTAAGTCAGAATATGTATATTGGAGTCAGATAAATAACTGAATTATGCATGTCATCCTTAAACTGCCTTTTGTTCTGATTATTGGTTCAAAATAGCAGCGTAAGCTTCCAGCCTTACAGTCCTGATTACATTTTGTGGGATAAGGACCACATACTGGTAGATAATGAAGACAAGTTTGTGATCTAAAAGGAATACCAATTAGAGTTTTAAATAATCCAGATGCCCCAGAGTCCATGTATTTCCATCCCAAGTCATGTTAAGATTGAATTTCAATACGAGAATACATAAGCACATAGACAAAAAGATTCCTCACCACACTGCTGAGCCACTGCCACCATGGTGTAATGGCGGATCAAGCTGGCAACGAAGGCAGAGCGCTGGGCCTGAGATCCTTGATGACCGCAGACATGAACGCCCCCGTTAGGGCCTGCTCGAACGTCCTGCGCGCTGGGGTGTCCTGGGCTTCTGTACCGGTGGGAGATGATCACGTTAGGGATCCACTTCTCTGTGAAGCTGTTGAAAACCAGCAAAGGTATTTAGTTCATGATTCGCATTGCATCCATGTGAACTCGCTCCATTACAAGAGCCTCAGGTCGAATAACCCAATCAGGCAATTTGATTTGATTACAGAGTATAAAAGGCTTTTTGTGTTTAGACAGCTAAGCCCCACGGGAGTCTGGCTTTGGGTCTGGCTGACATTTTGTCTCATGTTTGGCTATTTACCCCAGCTGATAGCAGCACAGTGATGGAGTGAGTGTTTTATCCGTCCTCAAGCCTGCATTCTATAATGCCAAAGCAGTGGTGATGGATCGCTCCATTTCATTATCGCTATTTAAAAGGCTTGGCTTAGGGAAAGGACTGAGCCGAAGAGAGCGGTCAGATCAATTCAAATTCATAACGCCGCCACTTGAATGGGACTCAATTATCCGGCCTGGCATTTGAGATATTAAGAGGGCATTCCGCCTTGTGAAAAAGGCCCTTTTCATGATGACCAGCAGAGTGTGCCACACTGAAAGAGGGAGAGAAGATGTCATGAATCAAGACATCTGACAGCAGCTCTCTTCCCATTTAACTGACACTTGGTTACTTCAGAAAGGGGCCTGTATGACTGGCTTTTGGGGTAAACAGATAAAGTACAGTCAATTAACCTCAGTGTGGAGATCAATGACAATGTTATGTGACCCTCTTGCCCAGCCAGTAGAAACGGCTCTGAGTAATTAGCCCTTCGAACACTGTAGACAGTGGCGGCCAGGCTGGATGAGGCTCAGAGGAGCTGCAAACAAAGCAAAAAACGCAAAGCGCAGAGGCACGTTTGAGCCTCAGAGGGCGCACAAGGGTAGGGCTGCAATTAATAGTTATTTTAATAATGATATTCTGATATTTTTTTTTAAAGCCTAATTTTATATTCTAATTTCATAAAAAACTAAGTCCCCCCTGAGGTAAAAATCTAGCTTTAATGTTGTTTATAAGGCATTGTGGTGTTTTGCATAAGTCAAAACAACTGCTGAGTATTTTTATTTTCCTTAAAAATGCTGTGAACCAAAGACGCGGTTTGAAATCACTGGTGTTTCTGACGTCACAAATCACATCAAGGAGTGGATCTCTGAGCTGGTGCGAGTGAGTGGAGGCGGGGCTAATTTGCATATTCATAAAACTGCGTATACTAAGTGAGGCAAGGGTGTATAGTTACATTCAAGCTATTTTAAGGCATAAAGAATTTTTTTCAAGAAAAAAGTATTTAAATATATCATTTTGGTGTTCAAAGATGAGTTATGATTGACTACAGGGGGACATTAATATATAAATAAACTTTAAAGCTATTGAAAATAAGGTTACTATTGTTAAAAATGTCACTACATTAACATGATACAATTTAGTTTTTTTTTTTTTTTTAAGTTTAACGGAGACTCTCTTGGTCTCAGAACAAGCCATTATGCAAAATGGTAAATAAACACAAGGCGTTCTAACATTTACAGAAAAATGTATAACAGTAACCAATCCAAGATTTGTAATAGAAAAAAAAATGGTTTCATATTGAGTCAAAACAATTGCTGAGTATTTTTATTTTCCTTAAAAATGCAGTGAACCAAAGACGCGGTTTGAAATCACTGGTGTTTCTGACGTCACAAATCACATCAAGGAGTGGATCTCTGAGCTGGTGTGAGTGAGTGGAGGCGGGGCTAATTTGCATATTTATAAAACTGAGTATACTAAATGAGGCAAGGGTGTAGAGTTACATTCAAGCTATTTTAAGGCATAAAGAATTGTTTTCAAGAAAAAAAGTATTTAAATATATCATTTTGGTGTTCAAAGATGAGTTTTAAGGGATGTAATGATTGACTACAGGGGGACATTAATATATAAATAAACTTTAAGGCTATTGAAAATAAGGTTACTATTGTTAAAAATGTCACTACATTAACATGATACCATTCAGTTTTTTTTTTTTTTTTTTTAAGTTTAACGGAGACTCTCTTGGTCTCAGAACAAGCCATTATGCAAAATGGTAAATAAACACAAGGCGTTCTAACATTTACAGAAAAATGTACAACAGTAACCAATCCAAGATTTTTAATAGAAAAAAAAATGGTTTCATATCCAGAGTCAAAACAATTGCTGAGCATTTTTATTTTCCTTAAAAATGCAGTGAACCAAAGACGCGGTTTGAAATCACTGGTGTTTCTGACGTCACAAATCACATCAAGGAGTGGATCTCTGAGCTGGTGTGAGTGAGTGGAGGCGGGGCTAATTTGCATATTTATAGAACTGAGTATACTAAATGAGGCAAGGGTGTAGAGTTACATTCAAGCTATTTTAAGGCATAAAGAATTGTTTTCAAGAAAAAAATATTTAAACATATCATTTTGGT
This sequence comes from Hybognathus amarus, assembly GCA_030378365.1. NCBI lineage: Eukaryota > Metazoa > Chordata > Actinopteri > Cypriniformes > Leuciscidae > Hybognathus > Hybognathus amarus. Next base: position 374,189 of record JAQIUQ010004061.1, on the reverse strand, counting down.
GTTCAAAGATGAGTTTTAAGGGATGTAATTATTGACTACAGGGGGATTTAATATAAAAATTAACTTTAAGTCTATTGAAATTAAGGTTACTATTGTAAAAAATGTCACTACATTAACATGATACCATTTAGTCTTTTTTTTTTTTTTTTTTTTTTTTTAAGTTTAACTGAGACTCTCTTGGTCTCAGAACAAGCCATTATGCAAAATGGTAATAAACACAAGGCGTTCTAACATTTACAGAAAAATGTACAACAGTAACCAATCCGAGATTTTTAATAGAAAAAAAAATGGTTTCATATTGAGTCCAAACAATTGCTGAGTATTTTTATTTTCCTTAAAACTGCAATGAACCAAAGACACGGTTTGAAATCACTGGTGTTTCTTACGTCCACAAATCCCGTCAATGAGTGGATCTTTGAGTTTACGTGAGTGAGTGGAGGCGGGGCTAATTTGCATATTGATAGAACTGTGTATACAAAATGAGGCAAGGGTGTCGAGTTACATTCGAGCTATTTTTTTAAGGCATGAAGATTTAAATATGTTATTTTGTTGTTCAAATATTTTTTGTAATGGATATAATTATTGACTACAGGGGGACTTTAATATATAAATTAACATTAAGGCTATTGAAAATAAGGTAACTATTTAGGCTATGCTATATTTGCCACAAAAAAAGTCACTACATTAACATGATACCATTCAGTCTGTTTTTTTTTTTTTTTTTTTTTTTTTTTTTAAGTTTAACAGAGACTCCCTTGCTCTCAGAACGAGCCATTATGCAAAATGGTAATAAACACAAAGCGTTCTACAAGGGTGCCAGTGCATGATCCATTGACTGGCTGTCTTACTTGGGATGGGCAAGGAGCTGGTAAAGGGCATGTTTGTTGTCCTCCAGGCTGGTCATGGCCACCAGGAAGCATTTGATCACCTCCCAGGCCTGTCGTCTGTAATATGGCTCGGTATTGGCACTCTTTAGGCAATCCAGTGCAGTCTCTATAGCCTAAACACATCAGGAAAACAGCATTAAGCCTTAGCTGAGGCGAACGTACACATCAAAAATAGCATTAAACAGCTTAATACATCCACAAAAATCTAGTTAAAGTGATAAAAATCTCATCACAAAATGACATATGATTGCACACTTGACATTTTTATTCAAGTTTCATTGCACATATACGAACACTACATCTTCCTCGCTTGAGTGAAATCTTCTATGATGACACTTAAAGACCCATCAAACATTAAAACATTCTGCAGTGATTAGATGCCTCTTAAACCCTTAAATTATAAAGAGACAAGCTAAAGTGGCAAGACATGTCGAGGGAGAAGATGAGCTAATTAATAAGATTCAAAATAGAGAAGGCAGCTTGCCACAGAAAGGGTTGTCTGAATGAATTAATCGCTAAAGACGGTGTGACCACTGACAGTCATGCAAGTCGTTTCAAGACAGAATCCCCAAAACCAGCTCTTAATACTGATGTGCTCAGGGAAAAGGTAAAATAAATGGCACAGAGGTTGAGGAAAAGAGGGCCACACTTCTCAGTACAGCACTGTTTTAGAATTCCTGAGGGTCCCGGGTTGTTCTGCCTTGTTGAGACATTATTATAAATGTCACATAACCTTGTACACTTTCTATTCCCGGAAGGTCCCTCTACACAAACCATGTCATTTTTCAAAAGGCCTCTACGGTGGAGGCCTGGCCCCTAAAAATGTGTGTGTGTTATATATAAAAGCATTAGTTTTTCTTTAAAACTCTGGGAGTTTCCCCCCCCCCCCACATTAAATCATTCCTCCTCTTCAGTGGCATCAAGCAAATGAGCCTAGGAACCCCTTGTAATGAACTGTGACACCATGTTTAAGTTTAGTTTAAACATGATGCTTGGAAATCAGATAAATATGGGCAGGATTGCTCAAGCAGTCATGCAGAGAGACCATCAGGGCTGATGGGAGACAATCTGTCTCTGACCAGGGAAGAAACGTCGAGAACTTCCTCAAACTACGCAGCATTAGCTCTCATTTACAAACGTCTGGGTTCCCGAATAGGAGGGCTTCAGTATTAAATGGGAAGATAGCTCAGTTTGGCTGGTGTCCAAATCAAACTGCGCTTGTGAACTGATTCCCACACATATTGAAACAAGCGAGGATGCTTCAAGAGTGAAGGCCAGTCCTATGGGGGACAGAATGAGTTGTTGTCTTGTCTCTGATTCAAACACATCGCTGGGCTGAAGGCGGCTGCAAACAGCAGCTGCCGCCTGCGGTAACCACGGGACGCATGCAAATGAAATTATCAGCAACGGCACAACAGCGGTAGCATCCATCTTGGTGGAGTGAACACAATTACAGAAATGACAGTTTGCGTTTTCCCAAGCAGCGACGAGCAGCAGGAAAGGCCATTTAGCTGGAGTAAATAATCCCGTCTGCACAGCAGGGAGAGATTGATTAGAGGGGGGTGGGCAGGAGGGAAGAGATGAGCACATCTTACAGCCTGATGATCTATTTAATTACCTGGGGAAGACGATGTCTTTCTGCACACACTACACATTGACAAGGATTCATTACATGACGAGAATCCCTCATCAAACCCCTGAACCACCCCCATCCCTCTCCACACATACACTGAGGGAAAATGACACATAAAAGGAAGTGAACTTGTTACGGTTTATAGAGAAACCAAAATTGCTGTTTAGGTATGCCGCGATGGTTCGTTGTTTTCAAATAATGACATGGCCTCTTATGGTTGTGTGAGACTTCTTAATTACAACCAACGAAAGTGGATTAATTTCAAATCAACCTTAAATTCAAAATCTCTTCAGCATTGAAATGGCTATTTAATATGAATATTTATCAATTCCCTATTAAAGGAATAATTACACTCACCGGCCACTTTATTAGGTACCCCATGCTAGTAACGGGTTGGACCCCCTTTTGCCTTCAGAACTGCCTCAATTCTTCGTGGCATAGATTCAACAAGGTGCTGGAAGCATTCCTCAGGGAGTTTGGTCCATATTGACATGATGGCATCACACAGTTGCCGCAGATTTGTCGGCTGCACATCCATGATGCGAATCTCCCATTCCACCACATCCCAAAGATGCTCTATTGGATTGAGATCTGGTGACTGTGGAGGCCATTTGAGTACAGCGAACTCATTGTCATGTTCAAGAAACCAGTCTGAGATGATTCCAGCTTTATGACATGGCGCATTATCCTGCTGAAAGTAGCCATCAGAAGTTGGGTACATTGTGGTCATAAAGGGATGGACATGGTCAGCAACAATACTCAGGTAGGCTGTGGCGTTGCAACGATGCTCAATTGGTACCAAGGGGCCCAAAGAGTACCAAGAAAATATTCCCCACACCATGACACCACCACCACCAGCCTGAACCATTGATGACAAGGCAGGATGGATCCATGCTTTCATGTTGTAGACGCCAAATTCTGACCCTACCATCCGAATGTCGCAGCAGAAATCGAGACTCATCAGACCAGGCAACGTCTTTCCAATCTTCTATTGTCCAATTTCGATGAGCTTGTACAAATTGTAGCCTCAGTTTCCAGTTCTTAGCTGAAAGGAGTGGCACCCGGTGTGGTCTTCTGCTGCTGTAGCCCATCTGCCTCAAAGTTCGACGTACTGTGCGTTCAGAGATGCTCTTCTGCCCACCTTGGTTGTAACGGGTGGTTATTTGAGTCACTGTTGCCCTTCTATCAGCTTGAACCAGTCTGGCCATTCTCCTCTGACCTCAACAAGGCATTTCCACCCACAGAACTGACGCTCACTGGATGTTTTTTCTTTTTCGGACCATTCTCTGTAAACCCTAGAGATGGTTGTGCGTGAAAATCCCAGTAGATTAGCAGTTTCTGAAATACTCAGACCAGCCCTTCTGGTACCAACAATCATGCCACGTTCAAAGTCACTCAAATCACCTTTCTTCCCCATACTGATGCTCGGTTTGAACTGCAGGAGATTGTCTTGACCATGTCTACATGCCTAAATGCACTGAGTTGCCGCCATGTGATTGGCTGCTTAGAAATTAAGTGTTAACGAGCAGTTGGACAGGTGTACCTAATAAAGTGGCCGGTGAGTGTAAACCTTAAATGAAAATATCACTTCAAAGCCATAGGACAGAGAGTTGAAGAATGTGCACAGGGCTCCAGACTAACTTTTCCACTGGTTGAACTGGTGCTACAACTTTCTCAGTTGGTCGCACCAGCATTTGATTTGGTCGCACCTTTTTTTGTTTTGTTTTTGCTACATGCCATGGGATTATTCAATGCATGCTGATGAATAGTGGTTTTAATGGACCAAAGCTAGCAAAGGCTTTCTGGGTTGCAGCATAAATACCTGTAATATATTAATAATCATTGCCAAACTTCAGGATTTTGGACAGAAATATTAAATCTGTAATTTTAAGCATTTTAAATTTGAATCATCAATAATCTATCTATTTACATTTGAATCATAATCGACTCTATTATCTATCTATCTATCTATCTATCTATCTATCTATCTATATCTATTTTAAAAATCATTAATCTTTTAAAATGTAATGCATACATTTGAATGTTTTCGAGTATTATAATAAGCTAATACAGATTTTTCAATATCAAAGTTTATAGTTTACAGAAATCACACTCCTTACCTTCTGCATTTTATAATAATTTCCTTTACCGCAGTCGAGCGACTACTCTAATCTAACCGCTGAAAAGACGTAGGAAGGGGCACGCTATTTCGGAGACATTTTCATTTTTATATGCCTTAATTCGTGAATTCGTTTGGCACGTTTCAGTGTGCAATGCGCGTGACGTCTACGCTCGTCGATAAATAAAACTGCACGGGTCTTGCCGAAAGAACACTGTAACCGGAGCTACTTCTCTCCATTAATGTCTATGGCGAGTCACGCAGGCACTGGGCAACTCCGCATCCAAGTCGCCAAGTCGACCCCGGGATCAAATAGTCAGAATATAAACACTTATTATAGGCGTACTGTAGTGATTCAGGATAAGTCAAAAACCTACTCGTTCAATTTGAACATAAGTTAATCAATTTGAACATAAGTTACGGACTGCAGCAGCTGATACAGCGGCGTTCTGTTGCGCGAAGTGTCCACTCGCACATATGCAACCATATTAAATTAACTCGCACATTCTCATAAAAATGGTCTCCAATTTGGTCGCAGTCTGGAACCCTGGTGCAGGCCATTATTTACCATTAAATAAAACAAATTTGGATTCTCTGCTGGTAAGCTCTAAAATAAAAGTATGTGAAAAGACAAGTATATGACAAGGTACTAGGACTGCACTATACTGGGGAAAAATGACAGGATAACATTTGAGCAGAAAAACAGACAGAATAGTTTTTGTGATTATTAATATATAGAAGTAACAAAAAATGCTAAAATAATGAGATACAGTTATTAAAAACAAAAATTGTATTTCATAAAAATAATTTTGATTTTGTATTGTGCAGTTCCTACAAGGTACTACATACATGACACAATGACATTGCAATGAGATGCCTGTGTGAAAATGATAAAAGCATCACCTTCTCCATAGGCAGTTGAATGGAGGCTTTGCAGTCGGTGAACTCTGCCTTGATACTGGGGCCTTGAACCTCAGTCACCACATACTGCAGCTTCTGTGACTCCTTCAGCATTTTCCGGTTACTTCCTCCAAACTTTCCCAGCACCCGGTAAGCAACATGGGAGATAGTCTCTGCAGGGTTACGAAGCGTTCGCCACAATGCCTGTTCATAAAAGCATTAAGAAAACATTTGAATCATCCCTAAGGTCTCGGTCAGGTCAAAGGTGACAGCTCAAAAGCTTTACCTGCATGAGTTCGGCTCTGGACCGGCTGGATGTGGTCATAGAGGAAGTCAGGTTGCAGGTTGTCCACGCAGAGCTCCAGTGTGCGCAGGCCCTGGCTGACCAGAGTCTGGGAACCATTGAGGGCAGACACCAGTGGGTCCATGAGCATGGGCAGGTAGGGTAGAAGAGAGCTCAGCCGCACTGGGACAGTGAGGCATAGTTAAACAAACAGATCCTTCATGTGCTGCTTATGGAGGCCACTCTGCAACATGTTCAAACCTAAAGAGAAGAGAATCAATACACAAGGCAGTTACATAACTTTAGTGTTTTACTTAGTGTTTTGTCATGGTAAAAAAACACATCTCAGTGGTTCTAAACTGGTTTTGGTTTGACATCAACAACAGAAGATATGTGAAGAGATGAAACTCATATTTACTTTGTAGGTTGTAAAACAACAGTTGATGAGTATTGTTCTGAAAAACCTTACAGTTAGTGATCTCACTCACCTTGCAGCAAATTAGGCAGCAAAGGCAGAAACTCCTGATACAAGAGGTCATGGCTGCCCCCACCTATTGAGCGGAACAGGGCTCTCAGCAACAGGAAGTAGTTATAGGGTTCCTTGGCAGATTGAGCCAACTCCATGGAACTGTTCACTATTTTATGAAGGTGAGGCTGTGAAAGAAATACATCCTTTAGTAAGTCAACAAAACTTCTATACGTCATCGTCAATGTATGCAAGAGTGAATAAATGTGCTTTTCTGATAAATTTGTCAGGCTGATTGATTGGCATATAATTGAGGATTTGGTGATAATTATATCTATTACTATACATGCATTTGACACCCACTCACATTACCGTTCAAAAGTTAACGGTTGGTAAAACATTTAAATGTTTTTGAAATTCTCATGCTTTAGTTACTCGATCAAAAATAAAATCTCATTATATTATGAACTATCAATAGAACTTTTCATATACACTACCGGTCAAAAGTTTTAGATCAGTAAGATTTTTTTATGTTTTTAAATGAAGTCTCTTCTGCTCACCAAGGCTGCTTTATTTGATGAAAAAAATGACAAACAGTAATATTGTGAAATATTATGACAATTTAAAATCACTTTTCTATTTTAATATATTTAAAATGTAATTTGAAAGCTGAATTTAACATCATTACTGTTGCTGATTACACATCAGTTTTCAGTGTCACATGATCCTTCAGAATTCATTCTAATATGATGATTTTATGCTCAAAAAACGTGTACCATTTTCCCCAAAATTTACGATGAATAGAAAGTTCAAAAGAACAGCATTTATTTAAAATATAATCTTTTCTAACATTATAAATGTCTTTACTGTAACTTTTGATCAATTTAACTCATCCTTGATGAATAAAATCATTTTCTAATTTCTTTCCCCAAAAAATAAAAAATAAATTCTTACTGACCCCAAACTTTTGAATGGTAGTGATTAATGTAACAAAAGCTTTCCATTTCAGATCAATTCTGTTCTTTTGAACTTTCTATTCATCAAAGAATCCTGAAATAAAAAATTAAATAAAAACTGTAATGATGTATGAGTAATGATGCTGTAAATTCAGCTTTGATCACAGGAATAAATTACACTTCACTATATATTCACATAGAAAACCGCTGTTTTAAATTGTAATAATATTTTACAATATTACTGTTTTTTTGTTGTTTTTTTTAATCAAATAATTGCAGCCTTGGTGAGCAGAAGAGACTTCTTTTAAAAACATCGATCTAAAACTTTTGACCGGTCGTGTATATATATTTTTTATTCCTGTGATGGCTAAGTTATAATTTTAGCAGCCATTACTCCAGTCTTCAGTGTTATATGATCTTTCAGAAAACATTACATTATTCTCATTTAGTTATCAATTTTTTTATTAATTTAATGTATCCTTGCATTAAAGTGTATATATATATTATATATATATATATATATATATATATATATAAACACACACACACTTGTAAGGGCCTAAAGTCCTAATAGAGTAGAACAAACGTGTGTGTGTGTGTGTGTGTGTGTGTGTGTGTGTGTGTGTGTGTGTGTGTGTGTGTGTGTGTGTGTGTGTGTGTGTGTGTGTGTGTGTGTGTGTGTGTGTGAAAGAATAGTGAAAAGTAAACTGCAACCAGCTTAAAAAAATAGACCCAAAACAGTGACACTGAAAATAAGATAATAATTTCAGCAGACAACAGGATTGATGGGAAGTGAGATACAGAAGCTTCTTCCTTTCCACTATTTCACATTGACCTCCACTTTGGTCTTTCCTGTCAATCTGAGGCACAAGTGTCATTTCTCATCAGAGGAGCTGACAGCAGACGCATTAGAATTAATGCAGCTGCGTTACTGGTGCTGAGGCGTTAGACAGCACAGTGTCATCAGAGCTTTGAGGGTGTGAGCGATCCCTCTATTCAATATCTCGGAGAAAAAAAAAGTGAATTACCAACACTATAATCTAAATAAGCACCTTAGCCAACTAAAAGGCAAAAGAGGCAACAAATTACTTTAAAAACCTTCATGTGCATAATAGGGCTGTCATCAACGCAAAAAATCCTTGGTCCAAACCAAAGTCTTTGTCCTGCGTGACGATTAGTCCGACCAAAAAAAAAAAAAGACGATGTTTTGATTGAACATTTTTGAGCAAATTTACATAAAGCATTTATAAAACAACAATGAAAAAACATCAAAAATATATAAAACTATAATAATAATAAAATTCTTTGCAAATTAAGTGATTTTTTTAACTGCAAAGTGAGGAGCACTGTCCTGACAGTCACAATCGCACACCTGATCACACCACACGCTACAAAAAAACTATAACTGCTCTGCCACATAATGAAAAATCCAAACAAAAGCTCTCGTTTATACAGAGGCCGTATATTCTTTTACTTTCAAAGCTATGGGTTAACTTTAGTTCAGCCGATCTAGGCGTTTTAAAACAAACACACAAAAAAAACAAATAGCCTAAAAAACAATCCTAATAATAACAGGCTGTATTGTAGGACCCCATTTAGGTTTATTTTCGTTCTGTTACATTATTTAGGCTATTTTCAAATGCGTAAAGTGTACAAATAAAAACAAAAACATATCAAGAAAACACAATCTATTAAGTCAGCATGATAAAGCCATTAAAAGGGACTGCTCACGTCTTTTGCGCGCTCAAGTTCGTTTTCAAATGTAGGCGCGCGCATAATGGAAACGCGGTCACGGTGCGACGCACTCTTTTTTCCAAGTGCGTCCACGCCACATCGAGATAGAAACATATAGTGGATAAAAACATAAAAACCAAAACAATTCTAATTGAATGAATATAGCTATATCCCTTACTGAGCGCGCAGCAGCAGCGCAGCCAGCCACAGGTGCGGACCGAGTGTTATGTGCGTGCAGTAAACTGTGGCGCTGTTAAAATATAGCCTAAATTAAAGCATTAAAGTTGGGGATAAAACATAGGCTAATTATATTTAGAATACAGTAATATATAACTGCTTATAACGGAATAAATATCAAGGAGTAAATCATTGAAAATGTCTTTCTATTGGTAAAAAAATAAATAAATTAATGCAACTGGTCAACCAATAAGAATGTCAGTCAACCAAGACGGCATCGAACCGATTAGTCGACTAAACGACTAAAGTTGACAGCCCTAGTGCATAAGACGCAATGCTCACCTTGAGCATTTGCTCATTTTCAGCAGCGAAGAGAGACACTGAGCCAAAGACCAGTTTGAAGAGTTTGAGATAGAGGTTTGATAACTCCACATTAGAGCCCATCTCAGGAAGACGCTCCAACAGATACTCCACGAGGATGGTGGCAAACAGTGCAGAGGTGGTTAGGTTAGCAAGGAAGGAATTTGCCACAATCTGTTGAAGAATCGGACAGCCATGTCATATTAATGGTCAATGATTTTTGCATAAAGAAAAAGCCAATTCAATTCTGCAGTGAACGAAAATGGCAGCTGTAGGTACCTGTAGGGCATAGTTCTTGGATATGCGTTCCACCATGTATGGAACGGTGGTCTGGAAGATCTCTTTGAAAGTGAGAGGATTCATCATGGTGAAAACGCCGGCAAAGTGCTCCAAAACCTCCTTCTCTTCCTTCATCCGCACCGTCTGACAGTTAGCCACACGGATGTACGTCTGTCCATTGCCGGCAATCTGTACCTAGCCAAAAGGGGGTTGGCTCTGTGATAAGCTGTAAACTTCAGCTCTCAGGATCATGTGAATTCGAGTAAACCGACTGTATTATGCTCTGAGACGCGGCAACATAACTGGACACACCTCTATTGTCCTATCAGAAAGTTGACTGTTTAAGCATTTTTCTGTGCTAATCTTCACTAATCAGTGGACGGTCGTACCTGGTAGATGTCCAAGGCTTGCATGGCATATTTGACCAGCTTGATGTAGATCTGTGTCTCTTTGGGTTGGAGTTGCTTATTGGGAATGAACTGAGCCTCTGAAATACAACAATACCAACATTTAAAACCAAAATGAATGATTTAAAAATGGAATTACTGAGCAGAACTAACCCTTCAATGACTTTCAAAGACAGAAAAAAGATCAATATAGTCCAGACAAAAAGAAAATGTTAAACAGAGCTAATATTTAATGACTTGGATCTCACCTCCAGGAGCTTTACAAGAAGTTATGCCCCATGTGATTGTTTTCACTCCACATACAAGGGTCTTCACCAGACTGCGACAGTCGGACACCTGGAATGTCTGTTTGTCCTCCTTCTCGCCAGCTCTATCAAAAGACGTGGACGGAGGTGGTGCAGGGGTGACGGGTGTTGGGGGCGCAGATGGAGGTAAGGCGGGCGTAGCTACAGTAGGAGTTGCTGGGACTCCTTGTAATGCGGCAGAGTCTACACGCCCATCTCTGATTGGGGCTTGCACTTCTTAAAGATGGATACCAGTTGGTACCGTGCAATGGTGTGGAACTTCAACACAAAAACCTGAGAATTGTGCAATGTCAGATCAATGATTTTGTGCTTTACAAATGCATTTTGTTTTAGCCCATTGTAATCATTGTACATGGGTTCTCACCTCCAGCATTCTCATGAGAATGTCTCTGCCATTGCCATTCTCCTGTTCGCTCTTGGATCGGATGCAGTCTACGAGGTTTAGCAACAGCTTGCAGGACATGGTCTGGATACTGCTGGGAAGGGACTCGTCGTCAATGTTCTTAGCGAAGAGTTGCACCGCCAGGGACAGGTCCGTCAATGGGAGATTCTGTCTTACGTGGTGTACTAGGTCTGCTAATGTGCTGTACGCCAAGGGTCTGAAACATCAATAGACTCGCTGTTAGACAACAGCATTCATACTTTCTAGAGGATTTCTGTTTTGTTTATACCAATTTAACGATTCAAGTTTGATAGCAATTTCAATACCATGATGATGTTCAACTTTGTCTGTTTACAAAAGACATGTCAGTGTTTACAGAATACTTTGCTAAAACAGCCACGCTTAACCGCTGTCTGATTATTGAAAAACATACACCACCATTCAAAAGTTCAAAGCTGCATTCATTTGATCGAGAATTCAACTTTTCTATTTTAGTATATTTTAAAATGTTATTTATTCTTGTGATGGCTCCAGTTTTCAGTGTCACCTTCGAAAATCCTTCCAATGTGCTGATTTGGCTTCGAGAAACATTTCTCATTACAATCATAGTTAAAAACAGTTTATATGATTTTCTTTTGATGAAAAGAAAGATCAAAAGAACAGCATTTATTTGAAATATGAATATTATGTAACATTATAAGTCTTTATTGTCAATTTTGCTCAATTTAATGAGCCCTTGCTCATTATTACTTGAATAAAAGTATTAGTTCTTGAAAAAAAAAAAAAATTGTACTAACCCCAAACTTTTGAACAGTAGCGTAATTTTTTAGTACTGACTCCTAGCAGACATCCCTTCTCTTGTGGTTCCAGCCTAAAATTGATCAAAACCAACCCTCAAAGAGCAAATAGCTCTCGATCATGGCTGATAATCATATCTTTGGTCAATACTTGGGAGATTTCAGGCAAAGTTTAGAATAAACGACACTAATGCCTTCGACAGATTGTGAGTCCTGCCAAATTTGCCTGCTGAAGGCTGATGGAAGCCGTGGATGAGAGAGAGGTGGTTTTGGCAGGCATCTGAGTACTGGGGCAGGGAGACAGAGAGTGGGCAATGCCAGGACAGCCTGGCACACATGAAGATGGGCACCTGTATCTCCTTGGCCCAGTGGGGCATCTCAGCTCAGTCAAGCACCATTAAATATCAATTCTGATACGTTGCACTTGATGAAATCTAACTTTAATTTTCCCCCCAAGAAACTTGGGAGGAAAGGGATTGTGGCCTCAAGCCACACTGAAGAAATTACAATAAAAAGAACCCTTACAGCTCATTTCCAAAATGTTCCAAAATCAGCTACCTTGCAGTCACCTTCTAAGAGAGCAACATAACCGAAATAAAACCTCATAAGAGATGCAATTCTCTTAAGTAAGCAATCATTAAGGATGAACATGTGTCATCTAAATAGTGTTTTTCAGAACTTACAACTGATTTCACTGGAGTTTGGAGTCAACATTTTTTAAGCTAGCAATGTGGAACTCTTATAAATAAAGATATATTTATAAGATATATTTGCCATCATCTAAAACTTCAAGTTAAAGGGATAGTTCACCCAAAATGACAATTATGTCAGTAATTACTCACTCTCATGTTGTCCCATCCCCGTAAGACCTTCGTTCATCGTCAGAACATAGGCTCACTATTGGCCGAACGCTGGTCATATGTGTGTGATGTGTGTGAAGCTGGCCAACAGTGAGCCTACGTTCTGACGTACAACCCAGAAGTGCTGCTCTGTTACACTACGTGAACTCACAGTTACAGGTCCACACAGAAGAAAATGAATAGTTGAATAAAGTCGTTGATTTTGGGGGGTTTTTTGGGCACAAAAAGTATTCTCATCGCTTGATAAACTTAAGATTGAGCCACTGTGGTCACTTGGACTATTTTAAACATTGGGTCTCATTCATGAAACACGAGCAGAACAAATTTTTGTGTAAATTGATGTGTAAATTGGTTTTGGCGTAAATTTTTGGATTCATTAAAATGTTCGTATTTCCAAATGTTAGTTGAACGCAAGAAATCTACACCTGCTCCCAGCCACGCGTAAATGGTGCGCTTAACATCCAAACATTTTGCTCATTAATAAGGCTGCATTTTAATTCACCTCAATCGGGTACATATTTAAACAGCATTTTACAATATTAACTGTTTCCCCTCAGAGTAGTTTAAATCTCACATTTCTGAATTTATATAATATTTCTGACTTTATATCACGCAATTTCGACTTTATATTTAGCAATTCTGACTTTATATCTCGCAATTCTGAAAAAATTCAAGTCAGAATTGTGAGATAAAAAGTCACAATTACCTTTTTTATTTTTCGTTCTATGGTGGAAACAAGCTTCCATAAGTAATAGTAAGATCTGGTGATCGATGGTGGTCCTTCTCTAGTTTGAATATGATTTTTCCAAAGTGAACTAATTAGTTTTTTGCTGTCAAGCTTAATGTTGAACCATTTTCTTCTCACTTCTGGGACTGTTCGATTAACAGATGAAACTCCATTAACTGCATCTGTAATATGCTGCCAAGCTTCCTTTTTTCAGGACCTGATAGGCCACTATGTAGGCCCTACGCTTGAAAATAAAATTGGCGTTTTGAATGAACTTCTGATAATAAAACTTAAATTTCTGCATCCGAGAAATCTTTCTTTTTCATTCGCATTCATGTTATTATATGCCTATATAGATGTCAGTCGGATATAATGGGGGGATTTATGGTAATTAAGTATGAACGTGTACGCGCATCCCATTTACGACTGGTTGGAATTCACTAATACACACACACACAGATTTCACTATCACATTTGACATTCACGAAGTATTTGTGAATCAGGAGAAGAGTTTTCGGGAAGATCTTGTTGAGTAGGAGAGTGATTTACGCGCAAATCACTCTCATATTTACTCGATATATTTACGAATGTTTCATGAATGAGAGCCATTGTCTTTACTAACTTTCTGGGCTGGAAGTTTCAATTACAGAGAAGCCTATAAAGGAGTGAGTCAGCTCTCAGATTTAATTAAAAATATCTTAAATTTTGTTCCGAAGATGAATAAAAGTCTTACAGGGTTGGAACATGAGGGTGAGTAATTACTGACATAATTGTCATCTTTGAGTGAAGTAACCCTTTATTCTTTAAAAACACAAAATTTGTTTATTTTTCACACTGTACATTATAATGTTGTGATGCCTAAAATCACTTTAAAATGTAAGTTTTTACTGTTTATTTTTTTTATTTATTCAGTAAAGTTTAATATCATCCATGAATTCGTCAATCACATGAAAAGATCTGTATCTGTAAATAATTTTCTCTAATATTTGTATTAATACCGTTTCAGTAATAAACGAATTGAATACTTCTGTTGACAAATGTATGGCAAAGTGATATGTTAATTTATACAATGTATTAATTAATTTATATGTATATTAAATAACCTTAGTGTATGGACCCCATAATTTGATTACAATAATTTGAGGTATGGTGTGTACATACACGTATATAGAGTTTTCTTTCTATTGTTTTTCCTTCATGTATTCGTTCTTCTATTTGTGTAAGTGCCAGGCTGTTTGTAAGTGGTTTCAATGTTTATAAATTTAAAAAAAAGATATTGACTTTAACTTTACAATAAGGTTTTATTAGTTAACAACTTTAGTTAACAATACTTCTACCGAATTAATGATTTCGTTAATAATAATTGCATCATTTAGCAATACCTTATTCAAATCAAAAGTTGTATTTGTTAACATTAATGCACTGTGAACTAACATGAACAAACAATGAATGACTGTATATATATTAGGGGTGTCACGATTCTCCAAATCCTCGATTCGATTACATTTTCAATTCTAAGGCCACGGTTTCGATTCCCAATTTTTATCAATCAGCCAATCAGGATGCTCTCTGTCTTACGTTCTTCATGAGGCACACATGCAAGGTCTCCGCTCTCTGTCATGCGCGCAATACGGTTTGGAGCAGTTTTTTTCTGTCTCGGCATGCACACTCGCTCTTGCTCGCTCACTCTAGATTCCAGGAGATCATTGAATCTTGCGTCCCGACGCCCGTTGTCGTTTACGAATCCCCACGACGTCAAACAAATTGTGCTAAAATCGGGCTAAAATTGTGTAATCTGAACCAGGCATAATGTTAACCAATAAGACCTTATTGTAAAGCGTTACCAATATACTTCGCCGACACTCTTGATTAATTTTTTCTCATTGATTTTCACAAATAATGCATTCTGAGATTGTCTTCTCGGCAAAGCATAGCATTTGGCCTTCTTGGAACTGCCTACAAAGGCACCTAACAATGCTTTGGAAGTTAAAAGTGTGCCCTGCATATTGCACAGATTGCTTATATTGGACAATACCATCTAAGTTTGGAGGTGGTTAATCTGCGTTCTTACCTTAGCGTCTCTCTCGCAGTGTATCCTGAGCCGATGAGTATCGACTCATCGAAAAGCTTGTCCATGCATGGAATGAATTCTGCAACACAAACAGCTTTTATCAGATGCCAGGCTCTAAAGCCCAACCAAAACGGCTCAAGGGCCCCTGAACCCTGAGATACATCAATGTTGGGTCTCAACAGTGAGAGTTCCTTATCGATTCATTTAACCTTCTCTACAGGATTAATGATTTAGAAGAGTGTATCAGATTCTGCTCTCAAACGCTATTGATTGAGGGGTGAAGCTCAAAAAGATAGCAGCCGTTACATATCAAAGCGGTACCCATGAAGCTCAGTGGCATAATTAACACCAGATGCGAGCTCTCCTACAATAGCGAACGCTTTGCATATCTTATTTGGCAATATCTGCCAACAACCTGCGAAGTGTTTAGCGGATGATGATGACTCACGGCTGGCGTAGATCTGTGGTGAGGATGTGCTTGGCAGCGATCAGCAGCTCTTTCCGCAGGTGAGCCGTCTCAGGAGGGCAGTTAGTCAGCAGCTGCAACATCCCCTTCACCATCTGCTGGGAATACTTCCCAACCAAGTCCTGATACACACACGTTTCCACATTAGTCAGTTCGAGTATTACAACAAGTTTAGAAAAGTTTCATTAACAGGTGGTCAAGCTATGTTCTCCTGAGCGATGCTACCTGGTAGATCCGGATAATATAAGCAAGGAACGACAAGGTCTTGATCTGAGCGGCGATAAAATCTGCATAAAGCTCCTTGTTGAACAGCTTGTGTTGCCTGTCGTGGAGAGAAACCAGGAAATGCTTTAAATGTCACTATGTGTTAAATTGCATCCATTTCAGTGCATTAGCGGTGATGTAACACAACACACTCAACAAAACGAGAGGTCACTGACCGAGCCTGTGGAGACACCTGCAGCATGATGGTGTTCACTGATAAGAGGCACAAACTCTGACACAACGTTGTGAATGTTCAGTTTGTACAGCTAGGAAAAACATCAAACAGAAAAGCAATTAATGTATCAAAGTACAGTGGGGCACAGACAGAAAGCAGAGCTCTGCTTTAAACATACACATCCTTGCAGTACAATTTACACCATTTATCCGAGTCATGCATTTAAAACAGAAGAGTCTGACTCAAATGCAAAATCCTACCAATACATCCAAGCAGAGATGTATAGTAATGAAGTAGAACTACTTAAGTACTGTACTTAAGTACTAAAATGCTGTATCTGTACTCTACTAGAGTATTGTTTTTTTCTCATACTTCTACTTTTACTTCAGTAGATATTTTCGAATGAATTTAATACTTTTACTTCGATTTTTTTTAATGTTCTGCTAGTTACTCGTTACAATTATAAAATTTTTACGAATTCATTCGTGGCAATCACATGCCAGATTTATAGGGTAATGGTATTGATTGACACACACATTGACAACTAATGCAGGTGTTGTCCTGCAATGACATTTTTTTAGCGCCCGCCAAAGCAAATTTGTATCCCGCCAAAGCGCCTTATTTGATTGCTACAATTTAAAAAAAAATAGTAAAAAATAAATAAAAAAAGTAAATACTAGTGAAAAAAAACAATGTAATTTACTTGAAAAAGTTAGTTCAGGCAAGAATTAAAAAAACTAAGTAAATTCCAGATCAGTACTTAATTCAAGCGAGTAGAAATGAAAGTGTAGATATCAACTCAATAAAATTAAGTAAAAATTACTCAACTTTTCTGATACTGGGGTTCCCATCATGCACTGGACATTGAATAATTAATGAGGCTCATTTTTCACTGGTTTCCAGCTGTATTTACACTTATTTATCATTGATTTTTGTTGTCAGTATTAGTAACTTGCCATTTTGTGATATTTCGAGTAAATTTTTTGCTCAAAATGACATATTCAAACACAAAACGACCCATCAAATGTTACCGCCATTGTGTATTGTCTACCAAGTATTGAGGTGTTTGCATTCACGTGATGTTTAACATCTGACATGATTACTTAGATGATCTAAGTAAAGCACATACTCTAAAAGACTAATAAAATTTAAGATTATTGTTTTTGTAAAATGTAATACAAGGCAAAGAAAATCGTTATTAATCAACCTTTTACTAGCCGAGATAAAATTACTTTTTTTTTGTAAAGTTTACTTAATTCCATATTCCAAGTAAATTTACCTTAAAGATTTCTAATTAAAGCTACTGATGAATATGTTTAGGTTTTTACTTGGCAAATCTTTGTAAATTTACTAGCATTTTCTGAGTGAGATAGTTTAGCAAGCATTTTTCAAGTAAATCCTACTCCAATTTTTTTACACTGTAGTTCAAACTTTTGACTGCTTTCTTTAATAATTACATGACACAATACTTGTACTTTTACTTTTAGTACTTAAGTAGTGAATTTTTAAATAAACTACTTGCAATACTTAAGTAGAAAAAATGTTGAATACTTTAGTACTTCTACTTAAGTGTGGTGCTTAAAGAGCACTTCAACTTCTACTCAAGTCACTTTTTTGATAGAGCACTTGTACTTTTACTCAAGTCCGGGTTTCTAGTACTTTATACATCTCTGCATCCAGCATTTTGAAACATCATATTGTGAACTTTTTATACAAAACTTGACTTAGAGCTGCCTGAGGATTAAGACACAAACAATAAGTTCTGTAAACTACTGTATTAACCCTTTATGACCTGCCATAGAACAGTTCCACCAGAGTATATCTTTCTATTTTTACATGCTATGCTGTCATTCTTTTGAGCATTTTCAAGTCATACATCAAAATAATCCTTACTCTCCCAACTTGAAGGCTATGTTTATAATAAATCAATAGTAACTAGATAAATGTCTCAAAAGTGCAATAAACAAAAAGAAAAACTTTTTTTTAATTCTACATATTTTATTCAATACAAAAAAATTATAAACGTCAACCTCAAACTTGTCAATGAGAAAAACAGAATTATAGAATCTATACAGAATTGATTTGAACTGTGTACATAAATTAGTTTAAGATACACTCATTCAAAAAAAGGGAGTAAAATGCCATGTAAAATATTCAATTACAATTGTGGTCAAACAGATAACATTTTGCTTTTGAATATTGATTGAACAGTGAATTGGTTAGAATATAAATTAAATAGACCCTGTCAGAACAATTAATAATAAAATAAATATAAAATAAATAAATGCGATGAGCAGACGGAGAGTTTGGTGCATCCGTGAATTTCATTTTGACATAACGTTGTGCGCATGCTTGCATGTGTGAATGTGCTTGTATTTGCGAGTGTATAGATGAGAAAGAAATTATAGAATGAAGCAATAACGATAAGAAGGAACATATAGCAGATGGGAGTCAAACCTCTGAGTCAAACGCATGGCCAAAAGACGCAGCTTTTGACGTCACACGCTGGGGTCATAGTGCACAGGACATGATCCGTCCATGGATCAGTCAATGCGCCATCGGAAGACGTAACTATCAATTGCAGATCTACAGAACATGTGTGCAAAGACGTGCAATGCATTTTTTGTGTGTTTTTTTGGAAACGCATATTACAGACTCATTATAGGGTGAAAACCGCGCAACATGAGCATGTTGAGGCTTGATCTGTCATAGTGCACAGAACGCGCACAAAGTTCTTAAGCAGGAATTTGGTGCCCTCTAGCGTCTACATAAAAGAAACTACCATTCACATTAGAATTAGTCTATGATTAGAATGCCCCAGGAATGTAAACACTTAATAAATGTTGGCAGACCTGGCTTAAAAAACATGTGCAATCAGGGTTCAAAACATATGTCAATGCGCCATCGGAAGACGTAACTATCAATCGCAGATCTACAGAACACGTGTGCAAAGACGTGCAATGCATTTTTGTGATTTTTTGGTGAAAACGCATTTTATGCAATTTGTACAGACTCATTAGAGGGTGAAAACAACGCAACATGCACACAGACAGCTACATGACTAGCACAACCCAAATCAAACTCGAGCCATTTTTGGTGCCATTTTCTGGGTGTTGTTGTTTAACATTTATTTGCATATGTTGTACACCTCCCTGTTACAAACTTTCAGAGACGATCTATGTTATAAATGACCAACTTCTAAAAACAAACGTATAGATGTCTTTGAAAACAATTTCTCGCTTTCGTTAGCCTCATAGCATAAGTCATATTTCAATGTCTTTGGAAAACATGAAAAAACACAAAATGACATAGGCAATTATGCTATGAGGCTAACGCGTGGAGGCCGCTGCTGTGACACTGTACAAACGCTTCCAGTGTGAATACTCTTGCGCAGCTGCAGTGACGATGTAGTTACATTGACGCGCTGCTCAAGTGCCGCTCACGCTTGCGGTGTGAAACGGCCGTAAGGCTGCATTGAAAGGTAACTTTGCGTCTGCTGCCATGTTGGATACATAGGTAACAAACTGCTTTGGTGTGTCACATAGATGTGGTTATCGTCTTGCTGCTCCCTCCCCGTTCTGTGATTGGTTCCCTAGATGAGGCAAAAATTTGGTCCAAGGTACCCAGACTACCTAGCAGCGTGAATAAAATCGCACTGCAGCAAGGCAATATAGGGAAACCCAGGCTTGCAGAAAATGGGAATACACCTGCTGGTCAAGAGTTTTGATTGATTGTAGCTTCCTGACAGCTGCAGACGGTCATTGTATGACTTAAAATATTGATTTTTTTTGCATTTAAAGCTCATAATAAAACAAAAGCTCACAAAGACAAAAAGCACCCTTTTGAGAAGTGTGCCAAGTTTGAGTAAACAATGGATTTAGCTACAAGTATGTGCTTCAGATGATTGACGACACTTTTCATAAATGAGCCAAATATCTAATTGAGGAGGGCTGGCATAAAGTCAATATTGAATGAGTGTTTTTATGGGCTCTCACCTGATACATGAGGACTACGATGATGGGAAGCTCTGCCAACACTTTGAGTGACAGCGATCCCCGGGGATTATGGTATGCTGGAGGACACAGAAGACAGATGAGGCCAGTGAGAGTCTATACAAGGTGTTCCGATAAAACCTATATGGAGTTGTCTTTGTTCATAGGTAGTCAATTCAGTTCAAGCTTATTTTTATAGCACTTTTCACAATACATACTGTTACAAAGTGGCTTTGCAGAAATGTTTTGTTTCAGAAGAGCTGAACTGCAACTGCATTTTAGCACCTCTTTGCACAAAGTTCTTAAGCAGGAATTTGGTGCCCTCTAGCGTCTACATAAAAGAAACTACCATTCACATTAGAATTAGTCTATGATTAGAATGCCCCAGGAATGTAAACACTTAATAAATGTTGGCAGACCTGGCTTTAAAAACATGTGCAATCAGGGTTCAAAACATTTTGTGACTGAATGCACATGTTGTGGTCACAAACGCATGTGACAACATTGTATTTGTAGTATCTAAAAGCCGCCTTTCCACTGCAAACAAACGTCAACCAATTGACTGGAAGCAGGGATGCACCGATATGAAATTTTTGGCAGGTACCCATAACCTATAATTCTTTATATTTGAAAGCCAAAATATTGGTTGATAAATGTAAAAAATACAATTTGAGAGCCAAAAACAAAAGCCTCACCATTAAAAGCCATGTCACGAACACACAATTATAATGTTCTCATTATAATTTTATGTAGCCTACACACTGATTTCATGCAGCCGCCATTTTGAAATCGAAAGCGAGGCTCCGGTGGAAGGAACGCCGGAAGTACAGATAAACAACAATGCCTTGGACTACCAACCTGAAGCTGTAGCCACGATTTACACTATTGGATGTTAATATCCAATATAGGATATGTATATAGTTCGTTCCTGCTTTTTTATGTTCTGAATTATAAATATAAAAATATATATTTTATTTCTAAATGAATTTCACTGTATATAGTATGAAAAAATGTATGTACATTTTTATAATAACTAATTTCTACATAAAACACAACAATACGCCATCGCATTCACGACTCTCTAATGATTAAAGGCGACAATTCGGTTTCTTCCCACCGGAGCCATTTTAAAATGGCAGCTGCGTGAATGAAATCAGTGTATATGACAAAACATATTGCATCCTTTTTTGAAGTGACCCCAATCATTTTTCAAGCAATTCAAAACCATCAAGGCGAACAGTGAGCATCTGAAGTGTCTCAGCAGCAGAAGGACATAATCCATTTTTTATCGGCTAAAATATATTGGCCAAATTTTCTTATCGGGACAGATAACGCCAACCTTAAAAATTAAAATTTATCGGATCGAATATCGATATGGTGGTCGAATATATTGTGCATCCCTGAACCAGAAGTCATTCATTTGCTATGGAGAGTCACACAGCGACAGTGTGGGGGGCCGACCATCTGCAGATGCAGAATTTTCGAATATGGACTCTTTGGATGCATAATTTTTTTTTGGTTACACTTTACTTGAAGGGATGTGCATAAGACCGACATGACACCTTCATAATCATGACATGACACATGTTATGAATATGAAGGAAATTTTATGCATGTTTGTGACAACGGTCATTAAGTGTCATTCACTCAGTTATGACATTTTTAATGCAAATATGACACTGTTTGAGATGTCTGTTATAACAACTTGACATAAACCAATACATCATAACCTGTCAGTCTGTTTGTCATGACAACTTGACATTACTAAGACAACACAACCTGTCATAAACATAACATAGCAGATTAATTATCAAACTTAAGAAAGCACTTTGTTGCTTTGTTGCTTTATTCCAAGCTTTATTGGTTAACATTACATTAAACTGTCAGGTGGTTGGTTTTGACATTGGCTGTCATGAAGACATTATAACTTTTTAATGACAAATTCAATTAGTAGGGTAGGGTGGGGGAAAATGCCCCCTGGGGTAAACGCCGCCACCCGTTTTCCCAAAATAACCACTAGAATGAATCAAGATACATTTTTACTATTGCTATGCACTACGTTGACAATGGGGATATAGGAAATCTCCATGGAGAAGCTGACACCAGCGACGTATTTGAAGAGAAGAGGATTACATGGAAAGTGCTATAATTTTCAGATATTAGTAAACAAGTGTTTAATAGAATATTGTTCACAGGTGATATATGATAGATTAATGGTGAAGTCTGTAGTTTGAGAGCATATGTTATTTATTGGGAATATAATTTTATTTTTTTAAATAATCAATTTTTAAAAAGACAGGTTGTGGGGTAAACGCCCCCAAGAGGCATAGTTTCTCTTATCGTAATTACTATAGTAACATATTTCTGTTCATCAAAGTCTTTATTTTACACTTTAATGCAGTATAACTAGACGGTAAAATCAAGATATTTGAACAAAACATGAAAAAATTACCCCAAGTGAGCATTATCTAGCTAGCTTGGTGGATGCAATGATGGAAGGTGGTTAGGTGACCCAATAATAAAACATAGTGACTTTTAATGCATTTTTGGAATATATTTCACTATAAATTTTCTCATTTATGTTTAATTTTTATTTAGGGTTTCCTGTTTTTCTTGATGATACTGGTGAACAAATTCTACATCAATTATCAACCCATAAAGGCCTAGTGTAGAAATCAAAAATTAAAATGTTAGAAATTTGGCTATTTTGTACATTCCTAAAATAAAAATTAATAGGTAGATATACA
Organism: Hybognathus amarus; assembly: GCA_030378365.1. Taxonomy (NCBI): domain Eukaryota; kingdom Metazoa; phylum Chordata; class Actinopteri; order Cypriniformes; family Leuciscidae; genus Hybognathus; species Hybognathus amarus. Next base: position 351,202 of record JAQIUQ010004061.1, on the reverse strand, counting down.
CATGTTGTTGCATTACTTGCCTTTTACTTTTAAAAAATTAAAAACTATGTTCATTTTGCTGTTGATCTATGAAGCAAACTGGTTGGTAAGAAAGGGGGCATTTTACCCCACCTTGAGGCGTTTTACCCCACCGCTGGGGCAAAACGCCCCTTTGTGCAGAAATATTTTCAGTCAAAAAAATAAATAATTATGAAGGTTGAGCAATTTTAATATTTGGTAAATAACTCCTGCCATAGTCACTCAAAACTGGGATGGTAATTCTAGTCAAATTTATGTTTTGTTTCACAGTAATGTCACATTTTCCTTAAGGGGGCGTTTTCCCACTCTACCCTACCACTGTAGTTGAAGTCATGAAAAATATTTATGACACAGTTATAATGCCTCATCATGACAGACAATTTCAAAACCAAACACATGACAGTTTAAATTAATTTATGTCAAGTTGTCATGACAAAGACACTGACAAGTTATGATGTGGTTTATGTCATAACAAAGCCATCTTAAACAATGTCATATTTGCATTAAACATGTCATTATTGAGCACAAGTCACTTAATGACAGTTGTCATAAACATGCATACAGTAGCGGTTCCAGGCACGGGCGAACCGGCAGTCGCCCGGGCGGCATTTCTTCACGTTACATGGGGGCGGCACGAGAAAAAAAAAATCCTCTGTGAGGAAATCCTTGACGGTTTTCTATTTTTTTTTATTATTATTTCGATTCAATTATTGGCAATGGCGCCCCTGCTTGCTGAGAAGGTGCCGTGCACGGAAGCGGGTGCCTCCTGATTAGTTCACGGATCAAGTCTTTTGCACGCTCGAGGTCTTTATTTCAAATAGGCGCACGGGATGCGCGCTCATCATGCGCTCACGGGAAGCGTGCTCATCATGCGCTTACGGGGAGCGCGCTCATAAACTTTTCAGCACGTGTGCACCCAAACACTTGGGTGTTTTTCTCTTCTAAATCAATCTTTTAGCAGAGCTACAGCAAGCGTTTTTCTGTGGTGGATATACATTAAAACTTCTCTGTCGTTGTGGACAGCGCAGTGCATGGCTGTATAGCAACGACAGCCATGGGGAAATTTTACTATTAATAATAAAAGATAAGCTACTGTGCATTATAAATAAGAATGTATCTTTATCTGACTCATTCTTTTTATAGAGATGATTTCATTGCTGAAATATGAGATTTATCTTTTTATAAAAACCTTTTTTGTTTAAGCTTTTTTTAAGTTTAATAGGTAAGATAAAATACACTCCTTTAAAACAAATCTTTAATGTTATTAACTTGGTAAATTGATTTCATTGTGTATTAGGCTTTTTGAACAAGATTCTGTGTATGTGAAAATTTTGGTCACTATATTCATGAAATGAAAATTATTTTCATAATGATCAACAAAAATCAACTTTAATTATGTGTTTTTACAGAAGCCTATAATATGCAAAGTACAATTTTCTATTTTCTAAATCTCTGATTCTGTCCGAGAATCTCTGACATTTTAAGAGTGACATAGGCCTACAAAAGCTATTTTATGTCTAAAACAGTTTGGATAGATGTTAATATGAGAGCTGTTCGAAATTATTGAAGAGATAGACTAAGTATTGTGTTACTAAATAAGTATCTCTCTGACCCTTTTACTTTTCAAAACTCCATTTCGTGACAAAGTTTAACAAGTCATAACTAAAAGTGTGCCATGCATATAATTCAATGCAGTAACCAATGTGCTAATGGTTCCTCCCTTGAAAGTTAGATAAATCTAGCAAAATAACTAAATTCTATTAACTGTGTTTTTCAAATGAACGGTATGTGATTTTATTGTTTATTGTTTTTGGGTTTTTTTGTGTTTGGGGGCGCTTGAAGGGGCTCTCGCCCTGGGTGTAATTCAAGGTAGAACCGCCACTGCATGCATAAACCCTACTTCATATTCAAGACATGTCATGATTATGTAGGTGTCATGTCAGTCTTATGCACACCCTGCAAGGAAAGTGTTACCTTGATTTTTAACTTGAGCAACAACATATGCAGCACACAGACCAGATGTGATGTATTCCAATGTATTTCAATCAGACTGGTGTGAGTATTATTACTATTTTAACTACTGGAAACACTTGATACATTTAACACTGCATTAGTGATCAAGTCAATATCCACACAGATCAGCATTTGGACACTCAGATCTTATCAGTTTTACTTTCAGCGCCCAGGCTTATTGGTACTCATACACACACACACACACTCTCTCTCTCTCTCTTACACACAGTACCATTCTCTGGACTAAAGCATATCGCTCACATCATTGTGTCTCTGCTGATCACATTTGTCAAAACTATTAAGATAATGAGGATTGTGTACAGATCTGCTGTGTACTGACCGTCCGGGTCTCGCTGTCCTCACGCTCTGGTGCAGTCTTCACCAATACTGAGGTAATCATGCCCACCATTTCTGGAGAAGGCACTGTGTTTTCTGCTATAACCTGAGGATTCTCAAAATACCTTGTCTAACAGACAGAGACACAGGTTTAGCAAACAGACACTTTCACACAAACAAATACTAATAATTCAATTCCTTCAGCTTACCACAACTTTTGGCAGTTCTTTGTAAATTTGCTTCACAAAGTCCAAAAAATGATGAATCTGTAAGAGTGGGCAGAGAGAGGTTTATTTAATAACATTTATTAAACACAGGAAATACAAATCCAAGTCAACATCACAGAGCGCCAGAGAGCTGCATCTCACCTCTTGAGAGATCGGCGGCCGAAACTGTTTATGCAGTTCTATGATGATGCGTAAACAAATGAGCACATTCTCTTCACTTTCAATCTAAATGATGAAACAGAGGCAAGAACCAGTCAGAGCCAATATAAAAAAACACACACAAGATTGTTTTCGTTGTAAACGAAATGAAAAATCAATTGTTTACTACAATTTAACTTTAGACAAAAGTGCCTGCTAAATGAATTAAGTGAAATAATCCACTCTGAATCCTCTTTAAAGTAATTACACTTTAATGACCTCAAAAATAGAGTTTTGTGGCTTTCTAGTGCATGTATAAAAGCTTTGATACCATCTAAAATACGGTTTAAAAGTTTGGGTCAGTAATTTTGTATTTTTTTTAAAGTAGTCCCTTAGGCTCATCATTTATTTAATCAACTATACAGTAAAACATGAATGTTGTAAAATATCATTACATTATAAAGAACTATATTTTATTTGTATGCATCTCAAAAATCTCTTAATTTATTCCTGTGATGACAAAGCTGAATTTTCAGCATCATTATTCCAGTCTTCAGTGTCACTAATATGATGTTCTAATATGCTGATTAGTTGCTCAAAAAGCATTTTTTTATTAGTATCATTATTGAAAACAGTTGTGCTACTTAAAGGGATACTCCACTTTTTTTGGAAATAGGCTCATTTTACAACTCTCCAGAGTTAAAGAGGGATTTCCGAATCCATTCAGCCGATTTTCTGATATTTAAAAGAATATCAGTAACCATTCATTTTCTGGTCTCATTGACTTCCATTGTATATTTTTTCCTACTATGGAAGCCAATGAGACCAGAAACTGTCTGGTTACTGATATTCTTCTAAATATCAAAAAATCGGCTGAATGGATTCGGAAAATGGTAAAACTAAACTGTTTAACTCTGAGGGAGTTGTAAAATGAGCCTATTTCCAAAAAAGTGGAGTATCTCTTTAATAATTTTGTGGAAATCAAGATACACTCTTTCAATAATCAAAAGACCAGCGTTTATTTGGAATAAAAAATCTAAACAATGGAAGTATTGTATTGACACTTTATCAATTTAAAGGGTTTGTTCACCCAAAAATTAAAATTAAGTCATTAATTACTCACCCCCATGTTGTTCCAACCCTGTAAGACCTTCATTCATCTTCAGAACACAAATGAAGATATTTTCGATTAAATCTGAGAGCTGGATCACACTATAGGCTGCCTAAGGGACTGGCTCTTGACTGCCCATAAAGACATTAAAGAAAATGTTTAAATATTCCATGTACCTACAGTGGCTCAATTATAAGTTTATCAAGCGACGAGACTACTTTTTGTGTGAAAAAAACATAAATAATGACTTTATTCGACTATTCCATTACTTCCTTATGGGCGCATGCGAGAAACTGAGATGACGACGTTCTTCTTCAACTACTCTTGTTACCGGCTGCTCACCGCTTAGGAGTATTATCCGCCGCCTACCGTATAAGATGATGATCACGCTCCGGCTATACTGTATCAGCACATCATCTTATACGGTAGGTGGCGGTAATACTCCTAAGCGGTGAGCAGCCGGTAACAAAAAGTAGTCGAGGAAGAACATCCTCATCTCAGTTCTCGCACATGCGCTTATAAGGAAGTAATGAAATAGTCGAATAAAGTCGTTATTTATGGGGGTTTTTTTCACACAAAAGTAGTCTTGTCGCTTGATAAACTTATAATTGAGCCGCTGTAGGCACATGGAATATTTAAACATTTTCTTTAATGTCTTTATGGGCCGTCAAGAGCCAGTCCCTTAGGCAGTCTATGAAGGAGTGATCCAGCTCTCAGATTTAATCAAAAATATCTTCATTTGTGTTCCGAAGATGAATGAAGGTCTTACAGGGTTGGAACAACATGGGGGTGAGTAATTAATGACTTAATTTTCATTTTTGGGTGAACTAACCCTTTAATGCACCCTTGTTGAATAAAAGTATTAATTTCTTTAAAAACAAAATGATAGACCCCAAACTGAACTGTATTCTATATGCTAGTGTATTCTAATTCAAAATTGACACAGATCAGCATTTGGACACTCAGATCTTATCAGTTTTCCTTACAGCGCCCAGGCGTATTGGTACTTTTCAGTTCACACACACACACACACACCCACCCACACACAAACACACACCCACCCACACACACACACCGTACCATTTCCCAGACTAAAGCACATCGTCTCATCATTGTGTCTCTGCTGATCATGTTTATGTACAAACAGAACAAAAATGATGTCCCTCTTGCAGGTAGTGCATTAACTAACTATTTTGTAAATGCTCTATAAAATAAGCTATTTTAACGAATCACTTTATAACAGTTGAAGTGTGACATTCAGGTAGAGACTGACCTAAGGAAGCGGAACATGACAGAGAGGATGTTTTTGGCATGGGGCCGCAGATGTTCATTAGTTGGGATTCGGTGGATGATCTCCAGGACGAGTTTTCTTAATTGCTATAATAAAATTCAAAGACACTTTCAATGCCAGGAACAAGGCAATGATAATGAAAAGAGCAATATGATTTTTTTATCAAAAAGCACACCTGTGTTGGTTTCTCCTGAAGGAATTGCACTTCTCCGTCTTGCAGAAACGTTAGGAAACGAGGGATGATATGCTCCAAGAAAGTACAATACTGTGGTGAGGATGTGACATTCTGAGAAGGAAAAGACTAACACCAATTACTACGTGAAAGCAGCTTTCATTACAAGCTTGTATATACGGTAAGCAAAATATAAGCATCTACCTCGAAATTCTCACTGACTTCCTGCATCATCTTCAGTTTGGTTTCATCCGCTGAGGTTTAAATGAAGGAAAAACACACCAGTAAGCAGAGACAACGCTTTAGTCAAACATAGTAATGACTTAAGCAGAAGGAAATAGACTCACGTGTGTTGTTGCTCAGTGAGTGCCGCCACAAACTGCAGGTATTTCTTCATGAGGGTGGTCTGATCCACCACGGTGGGGCTGGGGGTGGGGACGAAAGACATGGTGGCGGCCGGGATAGACAGGATTGCGCTGTATGGGGCAGACTAGTGTCTGCGCTCGTCTCAGTAGAAGTTCATGTAATCTTTAGGTGAGTAAACAAGAGGAATAGTCGATTTATTCAGGGTATATACAGTAATCCTTAAGTTAAATTTACTACTTTTTAATACCTTTTTTACTACCTTCAGAATTTTTTTAAAACCATCACGACACTGAATTGCAAGTGTTAACCAGCGACCTTTCTATTACACAGATTTTGAGATTTATAACATACAAAAATGAATAGATTTAGAGCACGCATTCCATTTTTATGTTTAGTGGATTGCATTTGCAACCGAAGTGCATTAGCTCCCATCCAGTTGACATTGATGTTTTTTTACACACCAAACAATAGAGGGAATGCATTGACATCACTTTCCCGCCGGTACAACCCCCTCAGCCTGAGTGAGTGGCAAAAGATCTGCTGCGTGACTGGATTGAATAGAGGAAACTGCGAAAATGCGACTAAAACAAACAATTTGATCAATTTAAACTAAATGTTGGACTCAATATAGTGTTCCTTACAACTTACTAAAGATCCAGTGATCCAGTGATATTGACATGCAGCCAGCAATCGTGTCGCCTGACATTTATGTTTGCCTGATTTCAATACCAGGGAAATAAAAGCAATATATGAAGAGTTCAGATGCAAAAGCCTCTAAATGCCATTTGAAATTTTCTTCTAAAATGACCATTTTTATCAAGCTTGTATATTTAAGTTTAGTAATTTCACTTAAATGACAATTAATAGGTAATCTTCATTGCCATTTAAGTGAAATTACTGAACTTAAATATACAAGCTTGACAAAAATGATAATTTTAGAAGAAAATTTCAAATGGCACTTAGAGGCTTTTGCATCTTTTGCATGGCACTTAGAGGCTTCAGCCACTGAATATGATGTCAGCATCAAACATAGACAGAGATGAGAGATCTTTGATTGTGCCCAGATAAGCTAAAGCCCATATTTAAACGGACTAACGCAAACACAGAATAGGACACCTGATGGTCTGAAAAAAAAAAAAATAATACCTAATTTTTCAAAAATAATACCTCTAAATTTAACACTTTTAATGGCCTTAAATTTGACAATTTTGATTTATCACTTTTTAATAATTTTTAAAACCCCAGGGACACCCTGATATTATACAGCCTTGCACAATTAAAAGATCCTTCAAAATCAGTGGTATTGAATTATAACCAAATTCACATACCATAATATTTACATGATACTACATGTCAAAAAAAGCATGATAGTATCTACACACACAAAAAAACAGTATTGCCATGGTACTTAGTAAGAAAACATCTTTTCTACAGCAAAATGGGGTTCGGGGACTAGGGGGTCTGTACTGTAAAAAGTTAGAATAGAATAAATAAAATAAATAAACTTGATTGCAATAAATAAGAAAGATATTAAAGGCACATTATGTAAGTTTCACCACTAGAGGTCGCTTTTAACAATAACTTAAGCATTTCTTAATGAGCGCCATGAATAAGCGTGGAATCATGGGACTTGTCGTCTTCAGCTCCACAACTGTTGGAAAGCGATCTGACGGGAATCATGTTCATGGCTGAGCTAATGTATTCAAGTTTATTAAAGTTACTGTGGTATAAACCAGTGCAGGACTAGGGATTGGACGATAACCGGTTACACGATAAACCACGATAAAATATACTGACGGTTGTTAGTATTATCTTTAAAATTGAATTATCATTAAAACCGTGTTTGATTATCGCGATTTTAATAACTCCCTGTAAATCCCGTCGGCCAGTCTGACTCAGGCGCGCGCTGCACGCAATGTTTTTTATTACTATTCAAAAAGGAATGGTGGAAGGCAGTGACCGTGCTCGGGAGACTTTTCAGCCTTTTAAGAGGACCAAATCTGGGGTGTGGTCATATTTTGGATTTTACAAAAGTCCTGAGGGAAACTTGATCGAGGATAGTCCTGTCTGCCAAACAAAAAGTCACTGTGCAAAAGAAACACTTCAAATCTGCCAAGTCGTCTGACCATCACCCACTGTTGTATAGCGAACGCAAGGCAAGTTAACTCCGACCTCAAACCAAAACTACTTCTGGGAGACTATTGGGCACAAAATGTTGTTTTGAGTTTAAACATTTCATGAAATAGACGTGAAGCTTCCGCGAAGAAAAGTTTGTGGCAAGTGGCTTTGAGCCAAAGACGAACAAACAACTTTAAATAAGACTTACTAAGAGTGTCATTTTAAGGTATAGTAATGTATAGATACATCACTTATAACACTGATTTAATTTTTACCACATAATTACGGGGACATATTGAATTGATAATGAGATTAGCTTATGTTTTAAATCTTACCTGTTTATAAATACATTTTGTAAAACAATCGTCCAGACAAGATATATCTCACCAATATTATCAAACTCTATAAACAATAAATCAACTCTGATTTCATTTTACATACAATCAAAAACCGGAGAGCGCAAGACGGCAAGTTGTGTTTGAATGAAACGAGAGCGCGCGTCCGTTTTGATATAGATGTGTTTGCTTAAAAAAACTGCATAGAGCTGCTTGTTATATTTGTTTGTTGATTTTCAATTATAAAACTTGTTGAAATGTTTTCAGTGCGAGTATCAGTTCTTTTTGAAAACTTTCATCTAATTTTAACAAAACCGTAATATTGATAATCACGATAATTTTAGACACTATAATCGTGATATCAAATTTTCATACAGTCCCATCCCTATGCAGGACCAAGCGGCAACATTCTAATCGGAAAAATGAAGCCTACCCAGGAGTGCGAAAAACTGGAATACATCGAAAATCCGCTAGATGAAGGTCCCAAAAGGGAGCAAATGTCCATATACCCCATGTTAAAATGTCCATTTCCACAGCATAAATTCATATGTTTACAGTTTGGTCCCATGGACTTCTATTGTAATCTTCAATATGTTCCGCATGCCTGACAACTGTGAGGGGGTGCATTTTTCCGAACTCATAAGTTTAGATCGTATTTAGATATAAAATGTATGACAAATAAGGGCGGTTAACTTTGATTGACAGCTGATAACGGGCTGCGTCAAGTGGAATTTGACATCTCGGCCATTATCGGACAACACATCATACCACCTCTGTATCTTTTCTGAACATTTTTTTTGTATTTCCCAAGATTTTCCAGGATGGTGTCACTTATACCCACCATAAACAATCTCAAAACTGTTCTTCAGAAAGTCTATGGGTAACGTCACAGACGCTTTGTCCATATTTTTTACAGTCTATGTGCAGGACATTTTACGTTGCCATTTTTAGTATTCTAGTATGCCGAAGTCAGCAACTGACACTCCTTCTCGCCTTGTTGTTTATGTTCATTTTACGATTAAAGTTACGCTTAACGTCTGCCTCCTCCTTCCCTGAACTTTGTTAGAGTTCTGTGTGATCACTTAAATTCACATTATTTTATTTCATTCTAATAAAACAGCTGCAAGTGCTGAATCACTACTCATACAGGTCACTTTATCTGCCGAATAAAAATTGTGGGGCAGTGCAGCACTTTTTGACTTGGTCAAAACAATCATTGTAAAAATGCATTTTAGTGTGTTGAAATATATGATATAGCATTACTCTGTGTGTTGCACATTGCAGTGAGCTAGATCAATATTAGAATATCAAATAAATAAAAGCTGGATGACTTGATCGTGTTGCTAAATGGCATGCAATAAATTTGAAAACACATTATATGGTGGAGAAAATGCTACTTCCTATTTTCTACAAATACAGATCTTTCTGATTATGCTTTGTTCTCCACTTTGACAAAATAGTGTTGCCTCTGAAGCATGGTACAAACATGTTACTCGCAGCAAATCAAGAAAATGAGAGATTAAAACAATAAGACTATAACAATGACTAGTTTTCTGTCGATAAATATATCCAAACATTTGCTCAATATATTAAAGAGCCTTTGGTGTTTGCATGGTTAAAGGAAAAGGCAGCAGATATGTTTTTCCTTAACAAGCAATGTAATGACAGGCCGTTCCACTGGTTCAAATATCTGATTTAGAACTTTCTTTACACAAGCAAACAAAATATAACATTATTCTAGCGGTTTTGGATATTTTAAATCCCAAAACATTACATATTGTGGAAGAAATATACATTTTATTTAAATAAATAAACATCTAACAGAACAGTAGTATATTGAGTAGAATTTTTTTAAATATTGTAACACAATAGAAAATATTTTCAATATTTAACTTAACGTTACACATTTTAATGGTATTTTTTCAAAATTGGCTCTCTATTCATGGACATGATATAGCCTTTTAAATTTTTAATTGGAGTTTGAGTCTGAATAATAATACTATATCGTCTTCTGCAGAACAGGTTAACAGTTTAAATGGTTAAATAGAAGAATTTTGGAACATTATTGACGCTTTTGTCCTGTTTATTACTGCAAGGCTGCATTGAAGCCATGTTGTTCAAAACGCTGTGTAAACATACAAACAGACGTGACGTCACAGTGTATTTATATCAACCATCAAAAGCAAACAACCATAACCTAACTCAAAAATAACATCTTATCCAACACAATTACTTACGAAGTGTTTTAGTGTAGTTCACCTCTAGTTTAGAGGAAGCGATGGGCGCGCCAAACTGCAACAACACGCCTACTGCAGTCACGCTCACTGACATGACATGATGCGCTCGAGCCAAAGTGCTTATATTAAAAACTAAATTAACCTATATACATAACAGAGCTGCCACGAACGCAGACGCGTTTAAGCGTCCTGAAAATTAATTTGTTCATAATAGAATAAACTAAGCTAGCAACACAACCAGGCCATTTGCAGAAGAAAGAGCCTACTGTCGCTAACTGGCTAGCCGGCTGCTAACCCAATACCAAGTCCAAGATATTTTTCACATGCAGAACTCAAGATTTTCACTTTTTACCTTAATTGGTGCAAATATCTGGTGCGGATTTCTTTCATACAAATGCTAATGAGAGACTTCTGAACTCGTTAAGTATCTAAATTACAACATTACTCACAAAAAACAGCACCAACTTACCAGCAAGGGGACCGGATGGAGTTGTAAATGAACTTCCGCTACGCCGAATAAAATTTAGTGGAAGGGCTGAAAACAATCCGCCGTTTTTTTGTTTACGAATTTTGTAAATTGTTATATTTTGTAAACCGTATTAGGCGAATTTTATGCTTTTATACTAGTGTTTCTCGAGTGGATTTGGGTGTCCGAGGTGTGTTTCAAGCAGTGATTTTCATATTTAGACAGCAATATAGTTCCACGCGGACGGATACCACAGAGAAGGCAGGCGTGTGAAGACCATCGAAAGCGATGGTCTTCCAGTTTTCAATAAACTGGTATATAAAATGTTTAACTTAACGTTACTGCACCAACAACTTAATAATAATTTTAAAACAACTTAATAATAATTTTAATAAAAGATTCAGAAATATTTGGAAATAATACATGTATTTATAAATTATTTATTGACACGTTTAGGTTGAATCACATTTATAGAGAATACCATTGTATAAATGGATAAATGCATCATAGATCAGCTGTTTTTTTATTATTTTATTTTATTTTTGGAATAATTATAACAATGATAAGGATGCTAACTAATTAGGCTTATATCTAATGGCGAAGAACATGTAGGTACATACGTGACCACTTGTGGGCGACAGAAAAGCTAGATCCACACAGAAACTCGTTGTTGTTGTTGTTGTTGTTGTTGTTGTTTACTTTGTTTATACCCGTAGCTAAATTTGTTTTACAGTGCAATGACATTTTGTGTCATCCAGTACAAAAAAAACACAACACAGGACACTACACTACACATAAGGACAGATAAATAAATAGGCCCTACTCATAAAACTTAGTGAAGTGCTCTCATAAAAGAAAGTGCTGTCAAGAGCATTTCATATGATCTTTTTAACGTCATAAAATCATAAGACCCCTAGCACATATCTGAAAATCACCTCTACAATTTGTTAAGCTCATAGGCTCATGCACTCATAGGTGTATTAATACCCAAAACGACCATTAAAGTCACTCATAAAACACCAGAATTTCGGGGCACGGGTAGAGATAAGGACATGTCAACAGGGCCGGCGATTGCTATAGGCGAACTCAGGCGGTTGCCTAGGGCGCCAAATATGTTGGGGGCGCCGCGGGCGCGCGCTCTAACGTCGCCCTTGACCTACTTCACATTCTCTGCTACTCCCCATTAATCAATAAATCACAGAGTTAGAATAAGAAGCGAAAATAAAAAATGTTTATTAAACATTGTCATCCTAAGGCGCCCCTCAGCCACACGTTTAATAACTTAATTACTGATTATTAGATTGAATTGATGATTATTGTCGATCTTTTCCGGGGGTTGCGTTACGTTGGGCAAGTGCTCAGCTGCTGTCGCGTTGATCGGAAATGAAGCGGTATAAATAAAACCCTCTGGTCCACAGGGACGAACACAGAGAAAGCAACAAAATAAAAAGAAAGTCCAGTAGGATAAGCCTTTCTCATCTCAGTCATTACTTCACGGTGTCGCCTACTTGAGATTCCCGGTGACCGACGTGCTTTTTGAGCTGAGACATCTCATAGCCTTTTATTTTATTTTTTGTCTTAACGGCCCATAAAACTCGTACATCGGCAGCCTATTCGTTTTGTTTTGCTTAATTGCAGGTGTTGAGTTGCTTCCAAGTCTATAGCAAATATAGAAATTTGTACAAAACTAAATATGAAAGTTTCTTTTATTTTTCATTGCATTTGTTTTACAATATAGCCTATTATGTTGAAGTGTAATGTAGACAGACACTGTAACTAATAGAGGTTTGAATTTTTCTTTGTTCAATTTGCACACTGAATTGCACCAGGTTGATGAATTTAACATTTAAATTTGTTTTAAAAATGAATTAAACATTAAAATGCACAACATTTGGGACTCCGAAACCCCCTTAGTTGTAGCAGCCAGGTAATAATTGTAATTTATCTACAACAAGTTACATTACATTACACAGATAAAACAATGCAACTATGTAGAATGATAGAAATATCCTTGAACCTTATTTGTAGCATTTGTATGAACAATTTATTACAGATCCTTCAACTTGTTGAAGTTTTGGAGTGATTATATGAGCATTTTTGTTTAGTTTAATAAATGCTCATAATCAGTTTTGGGCATGTTACTTAAAAATAATTAGTTACAGTTACTAGTTACTTCTCACAAATTCTCACAGAGTTAGTAACTGAATTAAATCATTATAAAAGTAACTAATTACCAGGGAAAGTAACTATTGTGTTAAAAAAAAGTTAAAATAGGCCCAACTTGGATGCACCCAATATTAAATATGTTAAATTAATTAAATGGATTGGACACTGTAGAATAAATTATTATTATAAAACATTGTACACTTATCTACACTATTGTAATGTTGCTGTGGGACAATGTGGGAGACAGCAATAAAATGCAATATATTATTTTAAAAATTATCATTACTATAGTAGAACAATACATACTGTACATAATACACAATTTTAGTTTTAGAATTTTAAATATTTGATATTGCACAGACCACAACTGGCCAACAAATAAGTTGAAAAAAAAAATGCTTAAATGTACCAATAATAAAAAATGGGGGGCGCTAAAATCAATCTCGCCTAGGGCAACCAAAGGGATAGAACCGGCCCTGCATGTCAAACAAACGCATTTTAGATGTGACTTTTTTAATCTAACCTTCAAATGGTCTTCGTTACCTATTTACACTTCTGGGCTTCTAACAATTAGTAATTGTACAAAAATATACATATTCATACAAATAATATCTCTTTTTTTACTTATCTATTCATTAATACTGTGCTTTTGGAGATATAAAGTACTTTTGTATCCATATAGCCTACCACACAATTCCTTAACTACACCATTAGCTTGCATATAAATAAATAAATAAATAAATAAATAAATAAATAAATAAATAAATATATATATATATATATATATATATATATATATATATATATATATATATATTATGATACATTGCATTTATGCTTTAGTACTAGGCCTTAATTTCTGGGTTAAAAAAAAAATCATATTTATGCCTTTTTTTGACATGAAGAAAAAAATTTTTTTTTATTATTATTTTTTTCTCCACACTTCCCATTCATTTCAGTGAGGGGTCATATTGACCCTGAAGACCAGAAGTGTAAATTTATTTTTTTTTACTTTTCACATACCTTCAGAACAACCGAATCAAGCCCAGTTTTTTTTGTGTGTATAGATAGATTTTTTTTTTTTTTTTTTTTGTGTGTGTGTGTGTCTCTTTGTATGTTTCTGATTTATGTATTGTTGCATGTATAGTCTTTGTCTTCTGAATGGACTAAGAGACTGTAAATAAAGGTTGATGATGATGATGATGATGATGATGATGATGATGATGATGATGATGATGATGATGATGAAGATAATGTATGAAAAGTCACAAAATTTTATTCCACTGAGATGAAGGGAAGTTGATTGGGGTCGTATCCCATGAGCCCGATTGAGGGCTACAAACTCATAATTAATATTTTTCTATTTTAATGTCCCATGTTTGGAATCCTGTTTTGATTTTGACAACTGATCTTAAGAACTTTTCAGTGGGTGCATAAAAATCAATTCCCCTCACAATGGACATGTCGTATTTAACAACCAGAATACTTTTGTTTTAATTTGAATGAACAACATTTTGCATTAAAAGTGTGCCTATTAAAAAATTCTGTTAAGTAATGGAATGACATTTATATATGTGTAAATACTTTTGGGGTAACTTATAAATAACATTACAATGAAAGCAGTATACCACATGTATTTTAATGAATGTAGGTGTACTTTTTGAATATATATATATATATATATATATATATATATATACACACACATATATATATTAGCATCATCAAAGCTGTCTTTTGCCAATCATACTAATTGAGTACGAATCACAGCAGTGGTAGCAGATGTAATCCTGGTGGAGCTTCAACAGCCCAGATGGAGAAAGGTCACATTTTCATTTCAATAGTCACTCTGTTGGGCTGGGCACATAAAACAGGGACCCTGTCTCCCACTGAACCTGTGCTTAGTTTTACATGAACTGAAAAAATAATCGCACAAATATGAAAACAAACGCAAATGGACTCACATTTACATTTCCGGGGTTATATGTCAGGTGAACAGAAACAACAAATATTCACTCCCGTTCGCCACAACAGCAAAAGAGATAATCCACAATAGCATTTCCATAACTTTCCAACAAAGGAATTATTATTGTTACGGTAACACAGGGAAGAGGAGAGGTTGATGATATTTTTAGCAGTTTATTGATGAATCCACACAAACAAAGATAATACAAACATGAAAAATGCAAATCCAAAAAGGTATGGCAAGATACAGACAAGAAACACAAAACCTAATGGTTTAAACATAACTGCAAAAGATTTGCATTAGAGATGTAAATACATCGACTGACTCTTAAAAATAAAGGTTCTTTTTGGCATTGATGGATCCATGAAGAACCTTTAACATGGAATCTTTCCATTGGTCAAAGAGTTCTTTATCAGTAGAAAAAGGGGTCCCACTTTATATTAAGTGCCTTTAAGTACTATGTACTTACATCGAAAAATAAGTACAACGAATTATTGTGGTCCTATTGTATTGTAAAACACTTTTGCTGCTTTTGAGGTATGATACGGGTAAGGTTAGGGACAGGTGTGGTGGTATGGGTAGGTTTAAGGGTAGGTTAAGGTGTGAGGGATGGGTCAACTGTGTAATTACAAATGTAATTACATAAATTAATTACAGCTGTAATTACATGCTGGTATTTTTAAAATATAAGTACAATGTAAAAACATGTATGTACAAAATAAGTCCATTGTATCAAATAATTAATTTCAATGTAAGTACATAGTACTTAAAGCCACTTAATATAAAGTGGGACTGAAAAAGGTTCTGTAAAAATGATCTTTACACCAAGAACAGTTCACTTTGGGCAACCCAAAATGGTTCTTCTATGGCACTATTGCTAAACAAACCCTTTTGGAAACTTTATTTTTAAGTGTATCGGAAAACAAGTGGAAAAACAAGGAACAGGTGTGTAATGAATTGTCATGGTAACAAACAACAAGGCAGCTAGAAACAATGGTAAACAGGAATAAACAAGAGGACACAGGAAACAATGGAGACATAAAACGCACTTCAAAATAAGAGTCCTAGAACACAGACCACACAGGGGAAATTGTGACAATTATGGTTGGTCAAACAAGAGAAAGATGTCACATTTGAAGTCACTTCCTCGGCTGTTGTAGAAACACTCACAGTGCAAACCAGTTTCCTGCATTGTAATGCCAAGGTAATAAAACGTAGCATAGTATTGTAAACCTACATGCAATAAAATAAAATAAAATAGATACAATGTGAAAACATCACAGTTTGTGATATATGGTCCTGATTTCCTTCACCAGTTTATATATTAAAGTTGCAACATAATTGTCCCCATATATTATTTCACTTGACATACATTCAAGTGAAATAAAAGAATAAAGAAGGTTTTGAAAAATAAAATGCATTGATTAATCATTCTCTCTAAGATCAATAACATGCATTTAGAAATAGCTAGGGTAAATTATACTTTAAAAATGAATATGCATCATTATGGCAAGTAGATGTAAGGAAAGAAATTCAAAGTAGAAAATTAATTGAAATCTAAAATTTCAAATATTTGCTGTGTGAGGCGGTAAGAACACAGCGATGTTACGTGAACACCTGATGACTCACATTCTGCCATAAAGAGGGTCACAGGTTCACAGCACAAATGTGTTGCCACTGTAAACAGAGCTCTCGTCTATTCTGTTTAATGAGTGTATGGTATCAGGCTCAAAATATATTTGGATAATATTTTTTTTTCTCCAGAGTGCACCAACTCATTTAGTTTTGTGAAGGGCCTTGTTTATTCACTGGCTTTTCCATCTCTCAGATGATTGTATGAGATGTTATGTAAGTGCTCTATTCAAGGGCGAGGACTAATGTGTTTCTCATTGAAATATTATTGATTAACTTTTAAGCTATGTTTGTGTTTCCATGGGGTGATGTCAGGCTACTTTTGAGTGAATCACCTAAAACAGTGGTTCCAAACCCTAGTGGGCCCTTAACACTGAAAATGATGTGTAGCTTATTTGAAACAGTGTCTAATTTAATTCATGTCCACTCTGTTATGATCTTAAGAGTTGAAACATCATATAAAAAACAGCATATGAGCTTAATGGATATATTGAAGAAATTATGATTTTTTTATTCAGTGACTGATTGGTTGAGTTTATTCTGTCATTCAGTGAATTACCCATCAAATTTGATCAATTTGTCAAATCTGGGTATTTGGGTTACGTAGCAAATGTACAAATACAGTGGTAACACTTTACAATACGTGTGCACTAATATGCATTAATTCACACTTAACTAATGCACAGATAATAATGAGTTAATGTATAACTAATAAAGAACTAAATCATTAATTAATGATTACTGCATCAGCAACTAATAAAGAGTCTATATGATTAATAGATTAAGTAATACATGAATTGCTATTAATTCAATGTGTCATTGTGTATTAATTCCTTAATAACATATTTTATTAACTAATAGTGTAAATTAATGTGTTAATTACCACAATTAGTCAAAGCTATGCACTTCAACTTCCAGTTGTCTGCCTTAATTAATCATTAGCTAATGATTTGCAAAGGTATCATTATGTTATGACTTTACTTGCTGAGGCACATCATTATTAACTAGTCATTTAGTAATTGTAGTAATTTGCACATGAATTTGCATTAACAATTAATTAATTAATCATGTATTAATGCATATTAGTGTACCTGTCATATTATCTGGAAGTTGAAATACAAGGCTTTGGCTCATTCTGGTAATTAACATATTAATTAACATGATTAGTTAAAAAAAATGAGTTATTATGGAATTAATCCACAATTACATATTTAATTAATAACAATTCATGTATGAACTAATACATTAACCTTACAGACTCTTAATTAGTTCCTAATGTGGTAATCATTAATGAATAGCTTAGATAATCATTAGTTACACATTAATTCAGTATTATCTGTGCATTAGTTAAGCATGAATTAATGCTTATTAGTGCACACGTATTGTAAAGTGTTACCAATACAGTTTATAAGGTTGTTACTTGTTAGTGAAGGGTTTCAACCTTCAAATATTTCCGATAAATCATATTTTTTAGGCCTAACGCTAAAGTTATTTTTTATTTTTCGTCGTGATTAAACACGAATGCGTATTGCATTACTCGTTTTACAATATCATGTATTCAGGTTTTAAGAGAAGGAAACGGCAAGTTATAGAGATTTCATACCTGAAGCTATAACGTTACTGTTCAAATGATTCATTTTATGTGATATTTCAGATTTGTTCAGCTTTTGAACCTATTTGCCAATATCATTACACCACGACACAAACCACACGTAAACAAGAAGGCACCATTTTCTTCTCAGCTACCCATCTAACACAGATGGTAACTGTTACGTAACTGCAACGTAATCTGGTGACCAAACTTTCGTTGTGGCAACTGGAAAAGTGAAATTCCCAGAATTGTTGTGTGGACGTAACAGTAACTGCGACATTGTGGCAACGTCGTGGATCAACAGTTGTGTGTTGGTAACCAGTTGGTCATTTTAGTTTTAATTAATATGGGCGGACAAACAGTGGTCTGATTTAACTTTGTCCTCATTTGCCCAAAACAATTTTAGGAGACTTTTCAAGAGATACAGACTCAGTATTTACTATAGAACAAAACACAAACAACAGCAAAAAGTGTGCAAATAGGTTTACAAACATTTAAATGAAGAAGGTTTTAAATGATTTTAATTAAAAGAATGTAAGAAATGAAATGTAAAAAAATAAAATAATGGTTTTCCATTTTAATATACTTCAAAATATAATTTAATCCTGTTATGCAAAGTTGAATTTTTAGAATCATTAATCCAGTCTTCAGTGTTGCATGATATAATATTATACACAGGAATAAATTGCACTACTATATATTCACGTTTTACATTATGATAATATTTCACAATATTACTGTTTTTTTGTCAAATAAATGCAAGCTTGATAAGCAGAATAGACTTTTTCCAAAAAAGTCAAAAGCAAATTTTTATGCAATAAAGTAAATTCTGATTAATTATAATATATAATTATAATAAAAAATATATAATATATGATATAATTATATATTTTTTTATTATATCCCCTCCCTTTACTCCCTTTTTATATTTTCTTAAAAACAAAAGCCAAAAAAAAAAAAAAAAAAAAAAAAAAAAACATAATTGCATAATTTAGTAGGCTATGATTTTATAAGCTGTTTTCCTCAGTGGGCAAAAATAATGTCCCCACAAGGACATAGATTTCGCCATCTTTGTCCCCATAATCTAGCCTATACCTGAATCACTCACACACAGTCTGTTATTTTATGTATTTCTTTTATAGTTGTTTCCAGTTGGTTGGTGATGTAAAATGAATTATATATCAAACATAATTGTATTACTTCAATTAATTCATGCTTTAAATTTTAAATGTCCATGTTTTCAATTAGTTTTCAACAGATTGTGGGTAGTAACAATGTCACTTTTTGTAGCCCACATGAAAATAATTGACAGTTTAAGGACAATTACTTCATTTATATTAGACAATCAATTTATATGCACATCAACATGACAGATGTTAAAACAATCATCTCTGCACGGTCACCATCCCCCTATAAATATTTAAAGGTTATAAAGTTAGGCTACACAAAGCAAAGCCCTAAGTAATAGGCTACTCAAATAATCCATGTGTTAAATAGACTTATAATTAAGGCTTTTATCTTTGCTACTGGCCACCGATTAAAGAATACTTTTGGAGAAATATGTACCTTTTGTTAAGAAACTATCTCGCTAACTTGTTGGATTAAGCTGCTTGATTTTTTTCAGGGGCCAGTGACGTTAATACTACAGCCAATCCGATTCCTCCAATCGCTGAAGTTCATTTGTTGACTGTCGCTCTTCTTGTCAGCAGCACCAGCGCGTGAAGCGCGGAGTCAGTAGTTCAAAGGGCAGTGGATCATTAATAATACTCATCAATGGAAATATTTTACTCGGTATGTCTAGTTTAAGGTAAGTTTTGCTATTTAATACAATACGTTCTTCTTATACAGATTATTAAGCCTCTCCACGCGCTTGTTCCATCACTACAAAATGCTTCATCCGATCGCCGGACTCATATGCGTCTATGGACTGACGTGTGTAAAAATGGTCTATGGACAAAATGAAAAAGGTGAGCGTTTTCTATGCACTGCAGTCCCCATTGACAAGGATACAAGTTGCCCCGTGCAGTCTCTGCCCTTTCAAAGCTCATCGGTCCAAGAGGAGGAACTGAGAAACACGGTCATGCAACTTCGCGAGATAATTTTACAGCAGAAGGAGACAATTGTCAACCAGTTAGGAACAATTCAAAGAGTTGACGTCTAAACTGTCACGATGCGAGTCTGACTCTGAAACATTTAGGAAAATGAATAAGGACACGATGGATGATGTGCCTAAAGATCCGAATGACACCATTGATGTTCTTGGAAAAACAATGCAGGGTCTGAAGGATCGACTGGAAAACCTAAGAGGTAAGAGATTGAGTCGTTTAAGTGTAAGTAAACATATAAGTTTGACGCTTTCCCGTGTTCTAAATGTGTAAATAAAGAGATTAAATGACTAAAAGCAGTTGTGCTGGATGTTTCTGTGCCACGACTATTTCGGTAATTACGTGGAGGCGTTGAAGATTTACAGGGATTATCTCATTAGTTAGTACGTTTCTATCTCTTAACCACTAACGGCAAAGTTACTTATGATGCCCCACGCGACAAATGTCTGGAACCTGTCAATGCCACTTAAATGTCAGGTGTTAATCTGAGTCTGACTGTGTAAAATGATGGAGATAACCTTAACTCGAGATATTTTCACAAGAGGTCGTCTTATCAGTTTTTTAGTTTGTTTGTTTTTACAAACTACAGTTTTGTGGGAAGTTAATTTAGCTAGTTCGTGTTCTACGGTTATTTGCTTAATGGATTATTTTCCCCGTGAAGCCCTTTTTGATAAAAGGCAGAATTAAATGAACTAAATGAACTCCTTAAAAATATTTGTGTTTACTTACACTGAAAAAAATTATATAGGCTAACCTACTGGTTACTTTTCAATTAACTGGTTTAATTCAAGTTAAAACTATTATTTAACATACCTTTACCAAAATAACCACGATTAATTTAAATAAATGTCAACAAAACAGATTAAAATTAGGTAGAAATAGCCTAGTTTGGGGTCCAATTCTCACTATTAACCCGTTGCTTATTAGGCTACATATTACAAGAAGATTGACTGTTTAGTAATTATTAAGCATATATTAATGCCTTATTCTGTATGAAAATAGTTTACATCACTAATCCTACCCAATACACCTAGCTTACTAGTAATTAGAAGTTAAGTGAGGCAAAAATCGTAGTTAATAGTTAGTTATAGTGAGAATTGTCTAATCTAAAATGACTGAAATAGCTAACAACAGCAGGAAAGGTTAGTTCTTTTTACAGTGTCCCTATATACACCTATTAATTCAGGCATATTACATAATTATCATTAGTATTTAATTGATCATTAGCATTTAATTGATTTTTTTGTGAGATTACAGAGTATGATTCTATTTTTCTTTAAGAATGACATTGATTTATTTGACTTCAGCACAAATGTTTTCACCTGTTAAAGATGATGCTTAAAACCTAAATTTGATTTGTGATTTGTGAATGGAAAAACATTATTAGTACTTCATTTTCTTCATAACAGGGTCCTGGACATTGAATATTATATCTGCGTTTAAAAAAGAAGAAAAATATGTACAAAAAAGAAAGAAAATTTAATGGATTGGTAACGAGTTTTACTAATTTGCACTGTTCTTAGTTCAGAATGGAATATGTTCTATCAAGCAAAGCCTTTGTATAATTCTGTCAGCTAAATTTAGGAATCCAGTGATTGTTTTTTTTTTTTGGTCTTTTCTTTCCAAAGCAACAGCAAATGCGAGCCAATATCTCTGGTGGCTCCTTCCCTAATGAGCATGAGAAATCTACTGCAGCGTCGACTGGAGGACTTGGAGAATCAACTGCTGAAGAAGGTCAATGAGCTCGAGGATGAGAAGTCCCAGCTATACAATGAGACAGTCGCTACATCGCCAGCGCACAGACAATACCCTCAACTCTCTCATGAACAGGATCTCTGAACTGGAGAAAGGTTTGCCACAAAACACTCTTACGTTCTCACTTATTATTATTTTTAAAGGACAAAATTGTAACAATTTATTTCAAATGTTTGAAACTGTTTAGCACAGTGTGCTTGTGCTTACTAAATTGCAAAAAATCAAGCCTAATAGCCTTTTGGACAGCAGACCGTCATGTAGAGACAAATATCCGACGACCTGAGTTCTATCTCTGGCTCGGCTCCAGCCCCATGCTTTCCTGTCTGAGTATTCTATACTGTTCTATCCAACAATATATATATATATATATATATATATATGTTAGGGCTGTCATAAATCGATTTAATCGCATCCAAAATAAAAGTTTGTTTTTACATAATATATGTGGGTGCATATGTGTATAATTATTTTATAAATACACACACATGCTGGTATATATTTAAGAAATATTTTCATGTATATGTTGTATATAGATTTATATTATATATAAATATACATATTTTATATATAAATAATATTTTTTCCTAAATATACATGCATATGTGTGTATTTATATATAGTGCATATATTATGTAAACACAAACTTTTATTTTGGATGCGATTAATCGTGATTAATCATTTGACAGCCCTAATATATATATATATATATATATATATATATATATATATATATATATATATATATATATATATATATATATATATATATATATATGCAGTAGTCAACATTTGAAGTGGATCAAAACCTTTAATCAAAGTTATACATTCATTTTGAACAATACTCATTCTTGTCTTACAAACTTTTTTGATCCACTTTAAATATTGACTAATGTATATTACCATATTTATCTGGTATAGTGAAACAACTCGCTTCTTTATTTCCTCTACATTAAAATCTAGTCTTGATAATATCTGTCCACATCATTTTTCTTAATGTTTGACTTTAAAAGAGTTAGGGCCGAGGGGTAATCAGTTTGTTTTGTTGTCTGTCAGCATATTTCTGCATTATTCCAGAGATGGTGCAATAATAAATCAGTCTTTTTGGCTTTTAGGTGGAGCTGGATTCAAATCACAGAGAATTTTAAAATCTCTCTTCCTCTTCGCACAAATTACCTTTTTGGACAAGTAAAGAAAAGCCTACCAGAAATGTACGCCTTCACTGTCTGCATGTGGCTCAAGTCCGGTTCAAGCCCAGGCATTGGAACCCCGTTTTCCTACGGAGTGCCTGGACAGGCAAATGAGATTGTACTGATCGAATGGGGCCATAACCCCATTGAACTGCTCATCAATGACAAGGTAAAGAAATGACGCATTAAGAAAAGAAGGCTTGGCATCGATAGTTATAAGGACACTAGGGATTCACCGATATGACAATTTGGCCGATACCGATAACCGATAATTCTTTATATTTGAAAGCCGATAACCGATATATTGGCCGATAAATGTAAATCCACATTTTTAGACAATTTTTAGAGCCTGATTATAAAAAAGTCTCCTCATTAAAAGCGAAGATACAAACACAATTATGATATTCTCATTTTAATGTTGTGTAGCCGATATGACAGACTTGCACTGAACATTTTTCACTTTAACTGGATTTTCCTTTTTTTAAGTGATTTCAGATTGTATATTTCAAGCAATTTAAAAGCGTCATGTTGAACAGTGCACATCTAAAGTGCCTCAGCTGAAGGAAATAACACATTATTTATCAGCTTTTAGATATCGCCAAATGTTCTTGTTGGGCTGATAACGATGACATTAAAAATGATCATATATTGGCCGATACCGATAATGTGGCCGATATATCTGGTGCATCCCTAAAGGACACTAGATGTTCAGTAATCTGCAATTGGAGATTGTTAGTCATCTTTTAATACATCAGCATAGATACGTGTACATACGAAAATGAATATTTACTAAAAATAAGAAATGCTTTCCTATTTTTTACAATTAGTTCACTGAAAAATTAATATCTTTTATGCTCATTGTGCTCACCATTATTTAATTTTTCTATAAAAAACACAAAAGATTTGATGAAAGTGGATGGTGATTTATCTGCGCCAAGCTCCAAAAAGAAAAAGCATAATAAAAGTTGTTATTCTGAAGCCATGTGAGTTTAGTTTGAAAAACAGATTAAAGGTCCCGTTCTTTGTGATCCCATGTTTCAGACTTTAGTTAGTGTGTAATGTTGGTGTTAGAGTATAAATAATATCTGTAAAATTATAAAGCTCAAAGTTCAATGCACAAGAGAATATTTATTTAACAGAAGTAGCCTACATGAGACGGGCCGTTTGGACTCATCCCTTTACTTCCTTCTTTAATGGCGTCAGTAGAACAGTTTTTTGACTAATGTACCGCCACAGGAAATGCTCCCTCAACTCCTTTAACTTCAGCACTTCTTACAACTTACTGTGTTTACTCGGCTCTTACGGTGATATTCTGAAGTAAAAACTTGACGCTTTCATCTTTTGTGTGATGTACAATAAACTTTATTAAACTCACCAGTATATGTTTGATCATACATTCGGACCTAGTTACGAAACAGCAGACTGTAGGCTATTACATAAATAATGGATACATACACGCAGATGACAAATACGTTATAATAATGCTGCGTTCACGTGCTATGGAAAATAGGATATTTTCCACT
The DNA here is from genome assembly GCA_030378365.1 of Hybognathus amarus. Lineage (NCBI taxonomy): Eukaryota > Metazoa > Chordata > Actinopteri > Cypriniformes > Leuciscidae > Hybognathus > Hybognathus amarus. Next base: position 326,449 of record JAQIUQ010004061.1, on the reverse strand, counting down.
TGTGAACTGGTATTTACCCGGTGTGTGCTGCTAAGTGCTTCGTAATGTGGTAAAAAGATGGAGATCCAGACCTGTTATTTAGCTAAAACTAAGTCATCTGCAACAGCAAGAAAATAATTTATCTAAACTCAAAAGGTAAATAATATGCTGTATATTTTCTAGATCATGAATAGTATATATTTTTACTATTCAACGACTCTCGCAGGTGCTCTCCACCATTTTGAAAAGATCAAAGGTTATCTCATCTCGGCAACTCGTCCAACAAAATATCAGGGGATTATCAGCGCTGATACGTGAGTACTCTCCGGATTCAGTGATCTTTGTGCACTGCCACTTCCATTGAATCATAGATCTCGCTGGCGAACTGATGAAGGACTACACTAAGTTTATTTATACAGCATCCCTGGTAAATTAGTCTGATTCACTAAATGTGGAGCTGCAAACAAACGTGCTACCTTGTTTTGTTTTAAAGTTTTAATTCACTTCTTCCTTATACTGAATTCAGTCAGGAAATCCATGAAAACTTAAGTAGGGCTGGCATTGTTTTTCTCTTTAAGATTTACAAAGTGGAACAGATCAGTGACATAAATAGCATTCGTCTCAGGCATTGTTGAACTTGCGTCGGAAATGGACATGCACAAAGTTGACAAATCCCGCCCATGAAACCCGGAAGCGTGATAATCCCCTATTCTACGAGTTGCCCAGTGGAAAATACCACATGAGGGGGTGTTCATGTGCATTTTCCATGTCGGCTTTTGGTATTTACCATAATTACCATAGCACATGAATGCAGCATAACCGTAATTAAACTACTAAACTATACCTGTTCCATCTCTATACAGCACACTGACTCTGTAGGCATTATTGTCCGAACTCAAAATGAACACCGTTAAGGCCATTGCACACTGAGTACAAAATTTTCTGATGCGTTTTTTCGTGTTCGTCAGCCTAAAAATTCGTCACGCAGAGAAACCTTGCACACTGAGTCCGATGCGTATTTTTAAACCGTTGCGGAAAAACACAAAAATACAAAATGAATTCGTCAGGCAGTGAGGATGATTTTGTTGCCCTCTCTCTTATTGAAAAGAGAAGAAAGAGAATATATTGCGTTTGCGTCCATCCTATCCTGAAATTGCGCCGAGAGGAAGCACCTCCTTATCAAGGATCTGTGATTAAAAATTTACTTCAGAACGTTGTCAGTGGAAAAGTTTGATGCTGGAGCCACATTTTAAAAACAAGATCATTAATTTCTGTGAACCAATCGATTCTGAACAGAGACTGGCAGTATGTTTAAGGTATGGAGACACACACACACACATACACACGCGCGCGCGACGCGCGGCCCGGTGGAAGCGCTGGGCAGACAGAACAGCTGAATATTTTAAGCTGTTATATAGCCTATTGAACCCAAATAATACATTAGTTATCGAATTGGCTGCTCAATCACACCTTTTAATCAATCCCAAATTTCAATCTGATTGAAAGGGGAGGTTATTCCTTTCATAATCCAATCGAGAGAAGAGAACACTTGATCAAAATGAAAACCGAAACTGAAAGCACTGCGCATGCAAAGATGTGCGGAACGAGCTCCAGTCGGCCCTGAATTCTCAAAAACCCTATCAAAATGCTGGCTGTGGATGCGAAAAACGCAGAAAATCGAACCTGATCCGAATTTTTTTATGACGGACGAAAGTTTCGGAGGCGGTGTGCAAGCGTGATTGACATAACGTGAGGTCGAATTTTTTCTTAACGTGCGAAAATTTCGGATGCGAATTTCGAACTCAGTGTGCAATGGCCTTTACTGAGAGTTTCTGATATTATCATTATTCAGTGAGATGAAATTGTCCTGAGAGACTGAGCACGAGCTCATGAAGCTCCGCCCCCTGTGCTGGCAGCAGCAGCTTATTTGCATTTAAAGGGCACACACTAAAACAGTGCGTTTTCTGAGCCCCAAAAAATGACAATTTAAACATGCTGTAAAAAATAATCTTTTTGGTATTTTGAACTGAAACTTCACATACACATTCTAGGGACATATTTTACATCTTGTAAAAGGGGCATAATAAGGGACCTTTACAATTAAAACAATTGTTAATCTCTCTATCCACTGCAGCTTTGGAATCCCATTCCCAATTGTGTAAAAAATGTTGCACGAGGTGGAGCCACGTGACTTTAAAAGTTAAAAGAACACTACACTAAGATTCATCAGTGTACAATAATTTAAAGGTATAGTTCAGCCAAAAGTTAAAATTCTTTCATCATTTACTTCAGTCCAACTCTATATGACTTGCTTTCTTCTGTAAAACATAAAACGAAGATATTTCTCTCTCTCTCTCTCTCTCTCTCTCTCTCTCTCTCTCTCTCTCTCTCTCTCTCTCTCTCTCTCTCTCTCTCTCTCTTAAAGCAAAGTTTACAAACACAAAATATCTTAGTATAGTTACACAAAAATATATAAAAAAAAAAATATATATATATATATATATATATATATATATATATATATATATATATATATATATATATATATATGTGTGTGTATATATTTATTTTTTGCGTTCTACTGAAGAATGACTTTATGACAATTATGAAATTATGAAAGTTGGTTGAATTATCCTTTTACATTTCAGTCTGTTTGTCACACAACAATTGTACAGCTTCAAATGATTACTTTTGTTGCTTGAAAGTATAAATCACCATCCATTTTTCCTCTTGTGGAAAACTGAAACATTCAATCTCACTTTGTGCTTAAAAAAGAAAACGAAAATTGATAAACTATTAATATTGATTAACTATTTTAATACCTCCTGTTGTTAATTAAATAGGTGGTGCAACTACCTCTATCACTGAGCGATGGGAGGTGGCACCATGTCCTGCATCACTTGGACTACCAGGGATGGGCTTTGGGAAGCCTACCAGGATGGCCAAAGATTGGGTTCAGGACACAGTCTGGCCCCCTGGCACCCTATCAAGCCTGGAGGAGTCCTCATCCTTGGCCAAGAGCAGGTGAGAACGTTAATAGAGCTGATACAGCAAGTCCCAGACCTAGTCGCAGTGTAGCTGTAATATTATGCCATCCCTGCACAACAGTGTTACTGACTCATGAACTTTACATTTTTAAATAAAACTTGACCTCAGGCAGCAAACAATGTCATAGAGTTAGCATGCACATGCTCTAAGAGTGAATAAAAGGGGATATTGTTGTTGTCTTAACGAGGCCTGTCGTTTATGGCCTCAACAGGATGTAGTAGGGGGACGCTTTGATGCCACCCAGGCCTTTGTGGGGGAGCTGAGCCATTTTAACATCTGGGATCGGGTCCTGCGCTCCACGGATATCATCGCCATGTCAAACTGCTCATCCTACACGCCTGGGAATGTGGTGGCCTGGACCGACAGTAACATCGAGGTTTTTGGGAGCCTCAAAGTGGCCGTTGGAGCTATGCGAAGACCGGCTATTTGACAATTAAAAGTGTTTGTGGATATTTGTGAGCGCTGTGATATCCTTTTCATCCTCAAAAAAGATTTATCTTCATCATTCAAACAAGAAATAGCAAATAGTTCTAAGAATAAGCAACAATATATTTCAATATTTTTGGAGAGATTACAACATACAGATAAATGTAACATTTCAGTTAATATATTCTGTTGACAAATTTGTGGCTGAAGGAAATTGGCATTACAGAAAGTATTGAATCAGACGGTACTGATAAATACCATGTAAATGAATGATCATCATGTTTATATTTACGTGATACTCCATAGTACATTACCATGTCACCTTGTTGGTTTATAGAAACGCACACACACACACGCTTATCCTGTTAGAATATAGCTGCGTTAAGCCCAAGTCACGTTTCATTACTAAGTTTTTGATTTGAAGAACAAGGTCACGTATTATAGGAAGATCGCGTGCTTCACAAGTCAAAAGACTTTTGTGAGGGATACCACATTTAAGATTACTTTTACAGTTAGCCTGTTTAGCATTAGCACAAACCATCAGAGCAAATCATGTCTTATGAATACATATTTATTTCAAAATATCGAGAACCAACTCTTTTTAGAGTCTAAAGCCCATCTCCATTTTCGCTGAGTGAATTACCCATACCCACTGAACTGTGAATTATGTTGCAAGGTCTGTTTCTTTGAATATATGATCATATTTTTATACCCTGCTTTTATATCATATATGTAATTTAGTGTTGATTTGTTTATGCAATGTCAAGATACCCATGTTTTGTTTAATGAAAAGCCTTTTTTGTTTACTGTGCCAATTATTCAAGGTTTGCTTGACAGTGCTTACCTGTAATTGCCAATGAAAAATAAAATAGCGTTGAAATCTTGTTGTTTTTCTGCTATATTTTCTATTGTGGTTTAATCTGTTTTGTTTTTCAAGACCAATAAATAAATATAGTACTGTAATAGGCAGTCATTTTCTATACAACTGACATTAGCCCTGCTTGTTTGTGGCAGTGGTAAATTTGTTTTTACCAAATTTAGCATCAAATTAATTTACCCAAATATACTGTAGAAAACTGCAGTGAGAATCAAACCTCTGCAGATATAACTGTGGTAGAGGTCCAAAAGTGGAAGGAAAGCATGTAATCACACTGTTCTGATGGACAGGTGGCTCAGAGGGCATTAGCCTGTCTTAAGGGATAAGATCAGTCCCAAGCCAAAGCTTGTGTCACAGAGGGACATTTCACAGGACTGGACAAACTATTTAAAAAAAAAGAAAATGACCTTTAGAGAGGTGGACGTAACATTTAAAAGTTAATGGGTGGTGTAAGAGGTCAGCGCATACAGTTTTTAGCAACGGGTATTGAGAAGATCTCTTGGTTCTGGAAAGAAAACAGCTGCATCTCTGTGACCTTCACCTGTAGGGAGAAAATCTCCGGCTTCCTCACAGCTCACATCCCTGAGATGATTAACACTTTAAAGAATTCTGTTTACTCATGCTCTGCCAAATGCATTTCAGTCACACATCAACATTATGAGCTTTGAAGGGAAGTAGATAACGAATTATACTACTGGCTGTGTGATTTATTTGCAAAACAGCACTAATCTGAATAAGGAAGAGTGACATGTTTAGTATTTGTTTAGAATAATTAACACATAATTGGATCATTTAAAACATTACTGCTTAAAGTACTATAATAATAATTTCAAAAGATTGTGAATGCTTTTTTTCATGAGGCACAGTTTGTGGTTGTCACTATTTAGATGTATTAGTAACATAAAGGTGGACACTGTTTATTGAATTTACAGAATTTAATTATTGGGTTTTATGTGAAAATACTGATGAGGTCTCAAAGGTGTAGATGTTTAAAATTGTCCCACGTTATATTAAGTGGCTTTAAGTTCTATGTACTTAAATTGAAATGAATAATTTGATACAATGGACTTATTGTGTTTTTACATTGTATAGGCTATATTTTCAAAATGCCAGCATGTAATTACAGCTGTAATTAATTTATGTAATTACATTTGTGATTACACAGTTGACCCTTCCCCTCACACCTTAACCTACCCTTTAACCTACCATACCACCACACCTGTCCCTAACCTTACCCGTATCATTCCTCAATAGCAGCAAAAGTGTTTTACAATACAACAGGATAATAATACGTTGTACTTATTTTTCAATGTAAGTACAAAGTGGGACCTTAAAATCTATTTAAAATGTTTAAATGAAAAAAAATTCTCATTTAAAAATGTAAAATTCAATCATTTTAAAATTCTTATTTTAATATTTAAAATTCAGTCATAAATTATAAATAATGCAAAACATATTTCAGAAGCACCTTCATTAAAAATAAATTCATTCTCTGAGTAAAAAAAGAAATGAAATTGACACATCAAAGGTTTGAATTTATTGATGACTTTATTATCTCCAATAGCTAGATCTAAAGCAGTCTCATTTCCAAAAATACAGCACTCCTCGAGGAAACACATTTGTTCAGACAGTTTTTTGAAAGGAAATCAATACTTATATCCAGCAAAGATGTATTCAATTTGTCAAAAGTTAAAGAATAAGAAAAATGCGACAACATTTTCAACATTTTAAATAAATTCTCTTCTTTAGAACTCTCTATTATGGTAATCAAACAATCCTGCAAAAATTAAATCACCACAACAGAATCATGAAGTCTCACTTCACTGTAAAAAAATATTGTTGGTTTAACTTAAAAAATGAAGTAACCTGGTTGCCTTAAAATTTTAAGTTCATTGAAATGGAAAAATGAGTTAATACTAGGGCTGTCAAACGATTACTGTCAAACGATTAATCGTGATTAATCACATTCGAAATAAAAGTTTGTGTTTACATAATATATGTGGGTGCACTGTGTATATATATATATATATATATATATATATATATATATATAAATACTCATACATGCTTATATATTTAAGAAATATTTTCATGTATATACTGTATATAAATATTTATTATATATAAATAATTTTTTTCTTAAATATACACGCACATGTGTGTATTTATAAAAAATAATTATACACAGTGCACCCACATGTATTATGTAAACTCAAACTTTTATTTTGGATGTGATTAATCGCGATTAATCACGATTAATCGTTTGACAGTAATACAATGAAGGACAATCTGACAATCAAATGAATACAATCTGAACTACATAAATTATTTAAGTTGATTTGACAAAAGAAAAAATGTTGTGATTACAAATCATGAAAATATTTTTTTACAGCGTAAAGACTGCCTACTGAAAATTGAGCTTTGCCATCACAGAAATAAATTGCATTTTAAAATATTGAAAAGTTATTTAAAATACTAATAATATTTCACATTATTACTTTCTATTTTTGTATTCAAATAAATAAATGACTGCTTTCACTGTATTACTGTTTTTACTGTATTACAGTTTTCCAATAAATAAAGCCTTTGTGAACATTATAGACTTCTTTCAATATATATAAAAGAAAATGTTACTGACCCTGACCTTTTGAACGGTAGTGCAAGTTACGATAAATCAGTGTAGGCGAGAGGGTGTACTAATTGGTCCAATTGTGTCCTTGTAAAAAAATTAAAAAGATTAAAATTTTTGCTTAACTTTTGTAAAGAAACATTTTCAAGTCCTTCCACATACATATGACTCTCGTTACACTTCCAAGGGCAAGAATAATGCCTCAGCTTTTGAGCAGAAGGGCACAGTTATTACTAGACGTATGATGCATTGCTCATCTGTAGCCTTTAACCTACAGAGATATTGTGCAGTCCCTTGTGGAGCCGTAATTCTTGTCTTCCTGGTCCTCACAGTGCAGATGGCAAATGTCATTGATCATCACAGCAGGAATATACAGGTCAGACTCATTCATTCTAGCAGAAAGAGCTCTAGGTCTTAAACAAGGAAACTCTCACTCATAATCACTCGCAAAGAAATATGATGGTTTTCTGTACAGCCGTGCGTTTTGTACATTTGGGTCAGGTCTAAATTGTAACGATATTCCAAAGCACACTTGTTGAACTGCATGCAATCCCTCTAACCTTATGTACTTTTCTACTTTAAAAGGTTCATCAACAATGTCAACATCCATTAGGATCTCGAGGAGTTTTGCATTAACAAATGGAACCTTGAAATACTCAAGTAAAAGAGCAGAGAAAACAGGTGTTCGCATTGAACACAGAAGAGTGATGATTCAGATGAGCAAAATGAAAAGCTTTCATGGGTTCTAATTTGGGATATTTATAGGAGTTGTGTCTGTACCTGCCTTCTCTATCTTAGCTATAAATGTGAATAGATTGACAATGTAACAAAATAAAGAAATTCATGCATTGAAAGAAGGATCAAAAGGAAAGGAATAGTTCAAATGTATTTCAGTTTAGGGCGGTCACAGTGAGACTAACAGGGTTGGTTGTTGCGGGAATGGTTGCATCCTTGACACACAACTCAATGTCTGTGAAGGAGAGATAATTCCTATCTGCGACCTGAAGTCAGACAAAAGAAAAATGACACTTATTATATTTGACACTTATTATGACACCTAAGTACATGTGAAGAGTTCAGATGCAAAAGCCTCTAAATGCCATTTGAAATTTTCTTCTAAAATGACCATTTTTATCAAGCGTGTATATTTAAGTTCAGTAATTTCACTTAAATGACAATTAATAGGTAATCTTCATTGCCATTTAAGTGAAATTACTGAACTTAAATATACAAGCTTGATAAAAATGATCATTTTAGAAGAAAATTTCAAATGGCATTTAGAGGCTTTTGCATCTGAACTCTTCATGTACTCTCATATCAAATACAGTTTATAATCTGATATAAAAATCGCATAATTACAAACTGTCACTGAGCTTTGCTCACCGGTCACTTTATTTCCTGACCTGCATAACTCAAACCTTTATTGGAAAATAAAAAAACTACTAAAAGTAAATAAATTGAGTATAACATGATCTTTTTTTAAATAAGAAAATATGATTCTGAACAGTGTGATTTTTTTTATTTTTTTTTGGCCAGTTGCATGCACGATGTCTTACATTCTTAAAAATAAAGGTTCTTTACTGGCAACAATGGATCCACAAAGAACCTTTAATATCTAGTCTAAACAACTAAGAGTTAGGCAAGGGGTAATTGGTCTCAAAGGGATAGTTCACTCTGAAATTAATTTTTGGTATGTTTTAGCTTACCTCAAGGGCATCCAAAGTGCCTTTGTTTCCACAGTTTCTATTTTGATATTTTTAGGTCAAACTCGTTTATGTCTGTCAGTCATATAATGCACGTCTATGGTCACCACATCAAAGCGCATGCACAGAGAAGTCCAAATTAAACATGATTAAGTACACATTGATGGCCTAAGACAAGAAACGAGCGGTTTGTGTGAGAAAACAAACAGTATTTATATCATTTTTACCTCTTGTTACCATAGCAACATCCAAGTGATCTGAAGGCATGGGGCTTCGTTCTCATGCGCAATCGCCGGAAGTGATTTTCTCGCGTGTGTACAACACTAATTGTTTACACAGAGATTTTGGAAGTGTTACCCTTCACTGTGCAGATCTAAATATATTTAGATATACAGGAAATCGCAATGGAAGATGATTTCGATATATCAACAGACAACGTTGAATTGTTTTCGAGAGATTACCGGCACTTTGCCGACACTTGCGCAGACCGAAGTTCCCGCGCCTCAGACCTCTTGGTCAGGGCTGTGGTTATAAGAGATAAAAACGATATAAATACTGTCCGTTTTCTCAAAACAAACCACTTGTTTCAGTGTCTTAGGCCATCGATATGTACTTACATTTTTGAGTCATTAAATCATGTTTCAGTTGAGGTGGTGACCATTGACCTGCATTATGATTGAAGGACAAAAACGGTTTGACCTAAAAATATCAAAATTGAAACTACTGTGGAAATAAAGACACCTACACCTTGGATGCCCTTTAGGTAAGCTAAAACATATCAAAAATTAATTTCAGTGTGAACTATCCCTTTAATTATATCTTAACACTATTTTCTTATTTAAGTACAGGTATAGAGTATGATAAAAATAGTCATGTTAATAAAAAAACAACAACTATTTAATCTAACTTTTAAAACTACATTCATTTATAAATGTTTTTTTTTAAAACTTCTAGGAGACTAAACTTTCTAATTTAAAAACAATATTCTAACTCATAGCTTATTTCTAAGAGGATACATTATACAACTTAACCCCCACAAAAGGAAGAAAGAAGCATGGACTAGAGACTTCCTCCAACAAAGGCTTAAATACTTTCTGGTGTATGTCAACCTCTAGTGGACAAACCTGAATGTTACACTTTCACAAAAAAGCGCACAAAATATTTACATCTTCACATTATTCTCTGTCTTGTTCTCTTTCCTGATGTGAATCACTCACCAGTGCCTTAGAGATGAGGGATTGCTGCCGTGGAACGACACACTGACACAGAGATGAATATGAGGGTAGCAACAATCACTGCAGTGCAGGGTAAAATGAAGAGAAGACTCACATCTGAGGGAAAATATATTTACATGTGAGATTGAATGTAAATCAGAAAAATAGCATCAACAATATGCGGGAAATGGGACTGGACGGCCGTGTCACAGCCTATTCCAACAGCCTAATCTATTTTATACAGCAAATGGTCAAATAAACAAGAAGCTAATATTTTGTAACTTACATTTTAGACACAACATTGCCAGTTACATTGTCTGTGCTCTACTAAGGTCTAAACAAAGTCAAATAATTGTGTGTTTCCAACAATTTCCAACCAAGAAAAGTGTTTCATTACGGAACAAACGGTGTTTTGAACAAATCATGATTCAATGATCCAATCACTAGTGGAGGTGCATTTACTGACTTGTGAATATAATACCACCTGGGCACTGCAGATATATTGCCCACATCTGAAAACTTAAGCAGCTGATATTTAGGGCAAATTCCAAATAGAAGTGAGCATCCCCATGCCCTACTCCCTTTGAAAGGCAGAGCCCTTGAAGTGGGACTTGCGTGCCATTAGCCATTTGGAACGCACTTGGGGAAGGGAGCACTGAACGTCAATAAAATGTCCTCATTATCTTAATCTCGGATGTTACCATGACAACGCAGCATGGTGTTTATCAGCTGTTCTTACGACAGAAATTTAGTATAATTTCTGTTAACATAACTGTTTCAAATACATATAGATTTTATTTGAAAAAGTTATGGCATATAGACTTCCGTATTGCAGATATGCTGTCTGAAGCAGGTATGTCAACCAACTCAGTAATGTGGGCTATGTAACATAAACATAACACCCGTACTATTAACACCCGTAACTATCAAAATAGAACATGAATGTATGTGAACAAAAAGAAAGAAAAAAAACTCCTCACAAATTTACACAGTTAGGTCAGAATGTGCCAGTGTTGGCTCTGTGACATCCAGTCTATAAAATTAGACAAATATGTGAGGCAAAGCCCAACTTGCTGAAATGCCCTTAAATATTGCCCATGAGGCAGCTTAGAATGAGCCCTTAGCCCTTCCAGAGGACAGAGACCCATGCTATTATAACCTAATATAATACGCGGACAGGGCACAAACAATGAAGCCGCTCATCTTTTGATGAGGACGGAAAGCCAGTAAATTTACAAGGGAGAGCTGACTCGCTTACTTCAGACACAAACGCTGGATTAGTCACCCTCGAATAATCCATATCAAACCGCATGCAGGAGTTATGAACTGACAAGGGATAAATTTCACTAACTTGCTTTGCAGTCAAAGGAGCCAATAATAAAGCAATTGTTGGCAAAAGGAGCTTTAAATCAATACTATCTATAGGTTTTAAGGGGGGTTGAGATTGTGCATTAACCCTCTGGATTCTAAGGTATGTTTGGGGTCCTTGAGATGTTTTGACATGCCCTGACATTTAAGCTTTTTTCAGTTACTTATAAACATATTAATGGCACAGGTGTAATTGCATTCTATTTTGTACAAACAGGGCTACCATAATATGTGAGCAACATGTATGTACATGTTTGTATTTTTGAGAGAATATTGTTTATGCATGGTTATTGAAAAAAAATGAAAGTTTCATTTACAATGTAAATGTAAAAATTAAAGTTTATGAAATAAGGTCACAAAACACATACTAAATACTGTATCTGTCCATAAGACTTTTGACTAATGGATGTTGTCGCCTAATGAGTTTTTGCTTCAAAATGATCTGACAATCACTCTGACTAATCATTCACATAAAACAATAGATTGTTTTAAATAGTGAAAAACATTTTTTTTGTTTGGAATTTTTTATTTTAGTTTTTTTATTACATTTTTTTACATTTTTAGTCATACCTGAAAACAAATCCTGTTCAAATAGGTTATATGGGCAATTCCACAGAATGACTTGGAAACATCTTGAAAAGAAAATTGTCTTTTTCCATAAATGTCTTTATAAAGTATTATTTTTTAAAGTAGACCAATACATTTTATCATACATATTTCAAAGATAAGGATTCATTATTTTGATACAGCTTGCATTGGAACAAACACTATAACAGCTGATTAGTTTATTTTTGACAAAACATACTATTTAACATATGAGCAGAAACTGTCTAACAAAAGCTTATTTTATAACAAAAGATATATTTTTAAGTCTATTTTATAGTTAAAACTTTATAATCTATGCAAAACTAATAACTACAGTACATCAGCTGAATCTGTTGCTCCACGAAATGAAACTACCAGCACTTCTGAGGTAACTATTATTCCTCACAGCACAGCAAGATGAGGTAAAGTACAAGATTCTTATGAAACTGGATGTTTTATCCAGCTGATGAGGGCATTGGCATGGCTTGTCTCAACATTTGCTTTTGAATAGCGTGAGCTCTCAGTGGGCGTGGTCAGTATTAACACGTAATACTATAATGAGCTGAAAGGAAAAAGATTCTCTCTTTTAATGCATATTACATAAACTGAGAATTTTTGTTTTTTTATATAAATTACTTCATTTAAAAGAAGAGAATTTCAGCTTCATAAAGAGAAGTTACAGTTTATTTTCGGGCGCATTTCAGACTTCACTAATAGAGAGAATAATAGACTCTTAACAGGATTGAATGATGTATAACACTTATATGTAAGATAAAAATCAGCAGAGTATTTTGAGTCTCTTTTGCATTATAAGAAAAAAGTTGAGCTGGTATCGCCAACCCCAGAGGGTTAAGTATCACAGACAGGTTCCATAGCGGAATATAATGGCTTTGAAACCCTGTGCAAACTCCACGCACCTGTCACAAACCGGTACAAGCGGGTGTCTACCTATGTTATTTATGTCAATCCCCACAACATGCAGAAATTGCGGCAAGATAAACCCTGAGAACTGAGAAAGAGATGATGTGCCTGTGTGTTAGGGCTGTAGTCAAGACCACCTTTGTCGAGTCCAAGAACAGGACTAGTCGAGTCCAAGTCAAGACCGAGTCCAAAGAGGTTCGAGTCCAAGTCAAGACAGAGTCCAAAAAGGTTTGAGTCCGAAGTCAGAGACCGAGTCCAGGACAGGAAGAAAAAGTCTTCAGGGCCTGAATTTCATTTTTGCCAAACAAAATTATTAAATAGGCTATATCTTGCCTAAATGTTTGTGCTCATTGCATTTTTTACAATGGGGTAACGTTAATGTTGTTAAGAATTTACACAACACAAGGCTTGATTTAAATTGTCAATTAACTTGAAAAAAGTTGCACAAATAAATACAATAGATACAAATAAAGACAAATAAAGAGAAAAGTTTTTGAATAGGTCTAACACTAGTATTCATAGACAGAAACTGAATAAAGTAATCAAATGGAAAAACACACTGGATAATATTTTAGTCCCAAATAAATTAAACACATGCTGTCAATACTGATTCCTTTAACTTAAAGCTCTCTTTTCTTGTTTTGACGACAAATTAATGGCCGCCACTATGGTTGCTGCCACTCTAAGAGCTAGTGCACGGATTCTCTGTTCATACTGGCATGCGTTTTATGCTTATTAAAGACAAAACCGACTGTTTAGAGTATACTCACAAAGACCAAAATTGACACAGTTTTGAGTGTTAAAGCAATATAACTAATCCGTGAAAAATAACTTTTCTTACTGGCCAGCTGTTCTCTGAGGCGGATTTTCTATGAATGTGCGCAAAAATCATCCCAGAGAGTGCTCGAGCACTGATTAAGTTTAAAATCGCTTGAATGTTTAAACTGGTAAGACTTAAAAAGACGTGCAAATGGTAAACTTTATTCACAATGCACTGCTGGCCCATTGGGAATATCCTGCATTATAAATCGGAGACCTGCGGGAATGATTAGAATTGTGTACACATTGACACCATAGAATGAACTATAGTAACAGCATGAGAAACGTGCTCCGTTGTAGTGAGCACTTGGTCGGTTAATTTTGGCATTTTCTAAGTTAAACGTTACCCTGATAGGCTAGTTAAATGAACACACATACAAAAATGTTGGATTCGATCAGAGACCAAAAGCCATATTTGGCAAGACCAGTGGCCGAGACCGAGACAAGTCAGAGTCCGAATACCAGCTGAGTCTTAGACAAAGTCCTAGAGACCATAGAAAAACGGTCTCGAGTCCAGACTTGGAGTCCAAGACCTGACTCGAGTAATACAGCCCTGCTGTGTGTTCAACATCGCTCAAACACATTCCATTTCCAATCATATGCAAAGCACGCTGAAGCCGCTCTTGCATTCTTAATAGTCTCAATCGCCAGGCCGGCTGCAGGATGAAATGACTGAGGGGGCATGTGAAATTGTTAAGGGGCTTAACTTTATACAATCAATGAACAATCACAATACACACCTCGCTTTGGAACAACAGATTTTTAAATGCAGCGCTCCATAAAACACTCCATATGCGACTGCACAGGTAACTTGTGTAATAAAAAGATAAGCCAGCATAATTTATTATTCATATAAATTATTGTCTGCTTCCAACAGACATCTGTGTGTATTTTACAAACTCCAAATGTATTGTTTTCACTAGTGCTTATGAGTATTTCAATGTCTGAAACCTGAAAATAAACAATATGAGATTGAAAACACTGCTTATCGTAGTTTCTGATATGACAGCTTGCTGAGCTCGTCGTTCTTGGCTCAGTGCCAAACAACGTGCGAATCTGTCATGTCACTAAACATTACATCCCATTTGGGACTGTAACGCTCAAAAGATTAAAAATGTATTTGTAACTATGAATACAAAAAAATGAAACTGAGGGGCACAAATCAGATCTGAGGGGACAATGTGCCACTCAAATCACTCAAGTTTAACCTCCCACGGGCCATGATCTCTTCGAAAGAGGCTGGTCGCATAGGAGTTGAATTCTCGGTACCATCCGTCAGCCGCAACTTTCTCTTTTTAGTGTTGGTACGATCAGACTGTGGAGGAAACTGTAGTGTGTTTGGCCATGTGTGCGCCAGAGCCAGAGAGAAGAATAGAGGGCAATGAGGGTTTCATTCAAGGCCAAGAGATCTACAGCAGCTCAGCCAAACCTCTCCACAACTGGCTCACTACCTGAGGGGGAGAGTCACTCTCAGTACAGGGGTTTTTCCCTGGACAGGAGATCCACCACCACATTCATTATTCCTGGGACATGCATTGCCTGTAATAAATGAAAATGCTTCATGTCCCACACAATCAGCTTTCGTGCCAGACTAAGTAGCTGAGAAGAATGTGTGCTTCCCAGGCAATTTATGTATGCCATCGATATTGTGTTCTAATCAAAATGTGATGGTTCAATGTGATTGCACAAAAAATTTTGATTCCAGAAACACTGTTATCAATTCTCAGGAAGTTTATGTGTGCCTTCTCTGTGTACGAGGAGCGGTAGCATAAAGGAGGAGCGACAACAGTGAAGAACGAGAGAGGAACAGGCCTGATTTTATGTTGCGTTTTGTTTCTGTTTTGTGAAGCCAGCAGTCGTCTGCGAGGGGCTGGTGGCTTGTACTTTCATTTTTTGTATTTGTTTATTTATTTCTTAAAATCGTTTGCCGGTTCCCTCCTCTTTCTTCCATAACATTTGAACCTTGTTACATTGACCTATAGGTAATTTAACCTAAATTCAAGGTCTTTATCAAATGGTGTCAGACAAAACCTTAAATGGAATTAAATTACGTTGCCACGAAAAAGACAGTAACGCGCAGAGAGCCTTCTCACCCGTTCTATGGACGCCGCCATTGGACCGATTTAATATGGGCTTACAGGATCTTATAAGATCTCACTCTTGATAGAGAGCTGGTTTGAGACTTGGAGACGACAACACACTGTTTGATTTGTGACCATGCTGTGCTTATTCTATTCATTTATGTATCATATTGTACAAGGCTTAAATCATTTAAAAATACGGTAACACTTTACAATAAGGTTCATTTATTAAACATTAGTTCATGCATTAACTAACATGAACTAAGCCATTTGTTATTGAGTTGATATTACTCTTTGCCAAGCTTGGAGATTTCTCTGAGATTTCTGAGAGATGCACGTGTAGATGGCAATGCGGCTTTGATTTGCGCTTGTTTCATTCATAGTGTTTACTTTCACTTATTGACTTCACACACTTATTATTACTGCATTGAAATGTTAGATGTTTATGTATAGGCTATAATATCTTGCTACTGCTATCCCCTGGCTCAGATTACTGTTATCCAGTAATCAGGAGGAGGGACTGTGTCAGCCTCATCTGAATATTATTCAGCAAAATTATGCCGTTATTTGTTTTGAAGCCATACTAGCGGAAAGCCTCTCTGTCCGTCCTGGCAGTGAAGAGAGGTGGAGGATAGGGCTGCTCAGCGACTGGGGTTGAGGTGACTTGCCACCAGCAATTCCAACATGGGGGCAATCTCTACTTGTCCCAAAAACAGTGCATCTCTGCAACGCATGCAGGGATGGCTGGAATCAGCCGTTTGGCTGGGGAAATACATGTCAACAGACTTCTCCATAATAAAAATCCCTGTCTGTGTTGTGGCCTTCCTGTTGTGATGGCCAGTCGATAGAGAGTTTAGCAGCTGCTCTCCTAGACATTTCAATGAGGTCCAAATCTCCCTGTATGAAGGTGGGCGACTCACCTGTCACACTGCTAGGACTGGAAGAGAGATTAGAAGGGAGAATTGCATCCTCTACATCTTCCTCCAAATCCTCTTCCAGAGACAAGCAATCGTCTCATCATATTCCTCCTCCTCTTATCCCCGCGAAGGGGTCTAATTAAAAGATGGGGGTGGAATTCAGAAGAGATATCACCCATTAACTTTCCCAGCTATACTGGGTTTGCTGAGCAGCCTTGTCTCTCTCCATGGGTGGCAGCAGAAATACCTGGATCCCCTTTATTTGTGGCCACAACTCGCATTCTGCGCTCTCAATTAGAACAAGCTTAACAAGAAAAGAAAGCAGTACGAGCAGCACTTGGGATTGGCGAGCATGGCCTGTGCGTGTCTAACTCCCAAACACGCAATGCATAGACAATGAGAGTCTTTGTAAAAATCATAGACCCGGAAGCCCACGGCGAGAGGGATCTTTAACCTTTGCTGAGCTGCTGGGTGAGTTTGCAGTCGCCCTAAAAGGGATGCCCACACCGAGATATTAACTCATTCGTTA
Source organism: Hybognathus amarus (assembly GCA_030378365.1). Taxonomy (NCBI): domain Eukaryota; kingdom Metazoa; phylum Chordata; class Actinopteri; order Cypriniformes; family Leuciscidae; genus Hybognathus; species Hybognathus amarus. Next base: position 309,353 of record JAQIUQ010004061.1, on the reverse strand, counting down.
TTGAGCTGTAACGGCTAGTGAAATATGAGAACTCTCCTCAATGCGCTAGTTCCCACCAGAAAAAAAACAGCAGAAGAAAAATATTCACTTTGACAGTGACTATTCCATCGGAAGAATAGGGAAAAATAGTGTTTGGAGACGTACCTCTCCCTGCAAGGATTGGCTGAGGATAGATTCCCAATAAGGATCTTCATGGGGAAGAGAAAATAATGAAGTGGACTGAAAGACGTGGTGTAATTGGTGCTTTCAGGATCGGTAACGCTATCTAAAGCGTTTCCCATAGTGAGATACCGAGCTAATGTTTGAAAGAGAATGCACATTTACGGCAGCATTTTTCGTTTTCGAACACAGCCATTGAGGCATTAATAGTGTTGCACTTAGAAACACAAAATTCTGAGTCCTCAGGACGTGAAAAGCACAAAGTAGAACATCATGGGCAGGGGCGTAGAATTTAGTAGGGACGCTAGGGACGTGTCCCTACCAATATTCAGTGACACTGATTTATCCCTAGCAATAATTTCAATCAAAACTTAAAATATATTTATAAATTGATTAGGGCTGGGCAAACTATAGATTTTCGATTAATCTTTTATTAAAATGTGGTCAATTCAAAATCGATTATATATTTTTTTCCATATTAAGGAAATTATACTCGCGGTGCTGCGTCTCCTCTACTAGGCAGAGCGTGCTGCAGGTACACACTCGCGTTTAGGAGTCGGGACATGACGGAATATTCACTTGCACAATCGGGCCAGCATTTGCATCGTAACCTATGATCGTAAATTAACTGTTTATCATTTTCACGTCTTTTTAAGTTTTATCAGTTTAAACATTCAAGCAATGTAAAACCACCCCGTGCTCGCGCACTTTCAGATGTCTTCACTGCGTGCACATGTCAGGATACAGCCTAAATCCGCTTCACAAACAGCTCGCCAGAAACAAAAGTTTTATCCCTGGATTATATCGCTTTAACAGTTAAAACATGCAAAATTATGTCAAAACTCTGGTCTTGGTGAGTAACCTCGTAAAGACAGTCGCTTATGTCTCAAATAAGCATTAAACGAGTATGACAGAAGAGAGACAGTAAAGAGACACGAGACAGTAATGGATTTCATGTACTAGTTATTAAAGTGAATGCAGCCATTTGTGTCTGTCATTAATTCTGTTGTCATAATAACAACATAAAATAGCATTAATTGTAAGCAATCAGAATTAATAGCCTCTGTATTTAATTATGTTCTGGACTGAAAAAGACAATCCAATGATCAATGTAATAAAAAGTCTAAATATTTATATATTTATTTATCTATATCTATCTTAAACATAAAATAACCTGATCCTGTTTGATCAAGGTGCGACTGTTCTGAATTTTTTGCATCTTGCATCAAAATACCTGTTCAAAATCCATCAAAATCCTGCATTGTATGCATTTAGTGTAATAGTTTACCTAAAATAAAAAGAGTTTTATATACAGGTTTGTGGATTTTAATTTCTGTGTAGCTATTCTTCAATCACTAGTAAACTTATGTCCACTGTTCTTTTTTTTATAAATATAGGATATTACATCAATATTCATTATAGTCAAATCAAGACTAAAATCAGGAATTGGAGAATCAAAATCGAAGCGAAATCGAATCGATATTAGAGCTTTCGAAAGCGAAGTCAGAAATTGAACTACATGAATCGATACCCAAAATTGATGTCCCCGTCCCCACCAATTTCAAAATCAAACCTACGCCTCTGATCATGGGTTGTCATCTCCTAATAATGGTAATCATGACATGGCGTGAATGAACGGTTCAATGTCACCATGAAAATCAAAATAGATTTTTTATACAAAAAAGCGTGGAGTTTTTTTAAATTTGGAGTTTATTACAAGTTCTACGAATTTTGGAGTAATTAGAAGTTCTACGAGGAAGAGTGAATGCGTTTCACAAGTCGGAATCTCGCAATTGCGGTTATTCCGACATAGCGTGAACGCACCTAAATACCCACAACTGATACATAAAGTGACTCACAAAATGTGATGTGCCTTATATTTATATTTCGGGGCAGTTGTAGCCTAATGGTTAGAGAGTCAGAAATGTAACCTGAAAGTCACAGGTTCGATTCATAACATCAGCAGGAAACAACTGTGGTGCCTTTTGAGCAAGGCACCTAACCCCCCACTACTCACTGCTCCTAATGTGTGTGCATGAACTTGGATAGGTTAAATGTAGAGGACAAATTCTGGAGTATGGGTTATCATACTTGTCACTTCAGAGAGCAATAAGCATATGCTTCAGCTGACACCTTTTCGGTCAAACAACTTTTTTCTTTATTTATATTGTAATTTCATTTTTGTATACATGTTTGTTTGTTATTTGTTTTACTTTTTCCCTTTTCTGTTGAAGTTGACTGAAATAACTAACTTAACTAATTAACTAACTAACTAACTAACTATTCCAAGTGTTCTGATAGAATGCAATAAGTGAAAAACAAACCAAAATATTAGATATTGTTTTAAAGGGAATTCTAGGAATTTACGAAATATTATTGTATATCCCCTGGACACTTGGAAAATAAGGCATGTCGCATGGGATCATTCTGTGATACCTTTGCTTCTTTTTCTTCTTTTTTTTTAAATCTTGATGATGGTGGTCGCTATTCACTGCTATTCGCAAGCAGGACAAATTTTCTCATTTTGTGGTCGATAAAAAAAAGAAGAGCGTACAGCATTAGAACAACCCCGGAGAGTAAGCAATTACATAATTTTCAGGCTTTTATTTTAATTTTCAACATGTTAAAAAGTAATAAAGCTTTCTGAAAACATGAATGTTACTGTGCTGTGATATTGGGTAATTCAGACTTCTCTATGCTGAAGATGAATGAATCATGAATGGACAATCAGTGGCCTAAAGGTATATACTGAAGACTATGCTGTTGTGCGTCAAATGTGGTCAGACACAGTATCTTGATGCAAATTGATTTTTAATGGTCATGACTCATGCTCATTCAGGTGGCTCAGCTTTCCATGTATTAAAGGGACAATTCACCCAAAACATTCTGTCATCATTATGTTTGAAAGTGTTTAATGATTCAGATCAGTGTTGTGTACTCGAGAGCTCGAACTAGAGAACCATATTTTAATTGAATTGAAACATTTGATTGAAAACAACAAAAATTTGATTGAAACATCCAATGATTGCTGAATTTCTTGTGCACAACTGAGGATGACTTTAGATCTAACATTCACGGCACGCAAACCATGGGTGTCAGTTTGGTTTGAAAGGTGCTGGGGACAGAGACGCATTCGGAAGGGCATTTTCAAAAGTGTTGGGTACAATGATGCATTCATTCTTTTTCTCTTCGCGAAGGTCACATTTTCAAAGACAGTTTTCTGTAGATTACTGATGTAAATAAATAAAATTTATATTTAACCAAAAACGTTATGGTACTTTGGGTTTAATTGGTCATATCCAATCTGCCTATACTATGTATGTTCAGTAATGGTCCAGTGGCAGAATTTTTGCCAAGCGTGTCAGAGGTTCTGGGTTCTAATCTAATCCCCACTCGTATAGTCTTTTTCCTAATCAAAACCGATAATGTTTATCAGTGGTTTGTATATTGATATCCAATCACTGAAAAACATTCCTGTTTTGATAAGGGTAAGAAAACTGTTCGAGTGTGGATTAAAACACAGAGAAGCAGGGACGCGTTTGTGTATATTTTGATTTGTGATTTCACTGGAACGAATGAAACCTCCACAACAGATTGCAGCGCGCGGCCGAGTGAAGACAACACATTTCAGCGCTCAGATCGCCTCTTATTTAACAAACGAATTAAACGAATGCTGATAGTTAACTGGAGATGTTTTATTTGTATTGGTATATGCCGTGTGGCGAGATGTTTCAAAAGTGGTGGGGACAATATCGACCCTGGCAAAAAGCCCCCCCCCAGCAGAACCCAGGTCAGATGTGATGTGGAGCCTCTAGCTCAACTATGTATCAAAAATATCTGCCTTTATCATCAATAATTCAGTTTGCATAAAAGAGTCACACAGAATTCGTGTGCAGTAATGTTATGTGAAAGAGCACTTACTGATTGAAATAATTCTAAGTCATAATTATAATAAAATTACCTTTACACCACTATGTGGCCTTGAGGTTACAGTGTAATTCCATGTTATTTTTGGTTTACGAGAATGAGAATGTTGTTTGAGAATGTCGGCAATTTTAATTTTACCACCAAATACTTTACATATTCTTGAAGATATCTTTAAGTCTGGTTTGAGACCCAACCTTAGGTTACCCAACCTCTCTGGTCTCGACTCGGACTTCGAACCCTCAATGGTCTTGGTCGCGAAGCTCAGACTTCGAACTCTCTTTTGTCTTGGTCTCGAACTCAGGACTTTAACCCTCAATTGTCTTGGTCTTGACTCGGACTCGACTCTCTTTGGTCTTGACTCGACTGACTCTTTAGAACTTCGATCTGGACTCGACTCAACTCTCTCTAGTCTCGGTCTCGACTCGGACTCGAACCCTCTATGGTCTCGGTCTCAACTGGACCCGACTCTCTATGGTCTCGAGGCTCAGACTCGGACCCGACTCAATTAGGTCTTGGTCTCGAACTTCGGACTCACCTCTCTTTGGTCTCGAGTCTCGAACTTCCGACTCGACCCTCTATGGTCTCGAGTCTCGAACACAAGACCCGACTCTATTTGGCCTTGGTCCTTACTCAGAGTTGAACCCTCTATGGTCTCAAGTGTGGAACTCGATACTCGACTCAGCTTTGGTCTAGAGTCTTAAAGCTTAGACTCGAACTCTCTTGTCTCGAGTCTGAGATCGGACTGAACTCACTTTGGTCTAGAGTCTAAACTTAGACTCGAACTCACTTGGTCTCGAGTCTCGAGCTTAGACTCGACTCTCTTGTCTCGGTCTCAAACTCAGACTTGAACTCACTTTGCTCTCGGTCTCAGACTTGGACTAAAAACTCACTTTGGTCTCTGTCTCAAACTTAGACTCGAACTCTCTTGTCTCGGTCTCGACTTGGACTCAAACTCTCTTTGGTCTCGAAGTCTCGACTCGGACTCGAACTCTCTTATCTCTGTCTCGACTGTCTCGACCCTCTTGTCTCACTTACTTATAGTGACATTTCCAGTTAATTAAAAGATTGTTGTAGAGAATGTACTATACTTACGGCTGCTCTGCACATAGATGTCGATAGGATGTCTGGAGGTTGCTGATATTATTCCTCACACTCAGGTCTAAGCAATATGTTCCAGCTGATGTGAAGGTGTAGTTCAGATTGAATATGTTCCCGTAGAGCCTGACTAAATTGCAGGAAGCTGGACTAGGAATTTGGCAATCAGACAAAAATCTCCAGCACATCCAAACAGGAGGACTGCACACATCAAATGTAAAAAAAAATGCATTGATGCTTTTAGAATTATTATTTTTTTACTTCATTGAAGTACATTTTACCTTCCTCCAACATGAAAGGAAAGACTGCTGCTTTCGTCCACGTTATAAGTTGAAGGTCCTCTCAATTCAATGCTCCTTATAGCATCTACAAAACAAAAGAATCTTTGACATGCCACATTAACACCACTGGTAATAAATAAATAAAAATAGTCAAATCAGAACATTGACGATAAGCGATAATGGCTATGCGCCCACCTAACACAGTCAAATCCACAGAGTACAGTCCCGTCATTCTGGAATGTTGGGGGTTATTGGTTTCAATGCTCAATTTAAGCGTGTAGTTTCCTGGTATAGTGTAGTAATAATTCAGAAAAGGTGCCGAGCCTTTACGCACTTCCCTAAAAAACAAAGAGAACTGTAAAGCAAATCCATTTTATAGTTATTATATATAATGATATAAATATAGTATATTATTAAAATGGACAATCAAATAAAAATTACCCATTGCCCATGTCCCATGTGTATATAAATGTGACAGAGTGCAGGTTATGCCTCGGGTCAGATGGCTCAAATGAAATCATGGTGGGTATGCAAGATGCCAGCTTCCCATTATCCCGCAAGTATGTAGAATTCCCTTCCATTTGATGAAAAATGATCTTTCCTTTGACATTTCCTATGGAGAAATAGAAACTATGTATCATCAAAATCTACAGCAGTCAACAACCAAATCTACAACAACCAGTCAAAATGGATAAGAGGAGTCAGCTTACCAGATAACTGATGGGATAACTCGTCGGGTATCCCAAAAGCAAGAGAGGAAATCAGTGAGAGAAAAGTGTGAACCAGAACACTCCGAATCCTGATGGAAATCAGTTTACAGTTTGAAATAAACATTCAACATAAAAATTAAATGATTATGACAGCAAACTGAGAGAAATATATGTTTATATCTATTATTTTAGAACTATATTTACCAGTTCATGTGGCCTCCAAATCTGTACAGCTTGTGACTTGTGAGAGAATGACTGAAGCGTCCAAGCTTTTATGTCTCTGTCTGTTTGGTAAAGGCTTGAAATCATATTCGCGTGTTGAACCCTTATGCTTATCTGATTCTGAATAATGATGTGCGTTGTGCTGCCAAAGAGAACATAATTCATGCAGAAACGTGACGAATTCCCAAGCCCATTCCTCTGGATGAATTTCTAGAGAACGTGCAAAAGTCTCTAGAAATCGTTAAAATGATGTAGGCTATTGACAGAGGCTAGAATAAGCCGAGTCACACCGTTCACTATTTCTCTCAGGTAGGAAACTCTAAATATAGTAGCCTACAAACGTCCACAAAGTGGCGCTGTAAAAACGGAAATGTTTATCACTGATCCGCTGTCACAAAAATGAGCTCAAATTACTCAAATATCAAGATTTTAAGAGGGTTTTTCAATCCACAAACGAAAAACGAAAGACAGTCTGCATAATGGCTATACGAATATGAATGTAGGCTAGGTCAATTGTATTTTTTTTTTTTTTAAAATCCGTACTTTGGAAATTAAGTGTGTAATTGTAAAAGTATTTAAGTGTGTCCTCGGTCAAAAAATGCTCAAAACAAAAAACAAAAGCAACAACAATGAGAAACAAATATAAAACCGAAAAAAAGGATTCAGACATTTCTGTTTGAGCTTAAGAAATCTATGACGTCACGGATCCCACCTTTCCACGTGTGGCTTGAGGTCGCGCGGAAAGGTTTCATCCTCCCTTCGATACATCAGTGCAGTATCGTGTTCTCCTCTAGCGCGCCCGAGCGCTCTGTTCTCTTCTCTGCAGCTTCACACACGTTAACAGGTGGGACGAAAACACAGATTTACGGGGAAAGTTAAAACAAATACATTGTCACCGGACGTCTGAGGAATACCTGCTAAAATGTCTCGAGCCCCGGAGGAGGTGAACAAACTCACCGAGAGCACATATAAGGTAGGCTAAAAGTCGGTTTTAACTGCGTGTATCGTATTTGTCACTCACTGACTGACCACCTGTTATTAAACCCAGTACAGCTTTTTGAAAGTTGTGTTGCTAAGTTAAATAATGAAGTGCTATTTTATGGTAGGCTACTCTTACATTTTTTGTCATCAGGGTACGTGTAAGTTGTGCAATGAGTGCATTTCAAAGTTAGCCTACTACAGTTGGGTTTCTGGGTTGAGTTAAGAAACCTGTTTGTGCTGGACTGTTTCTGTTATTGCATACTTGACTGCTCATTGTTTTGCCAAGGGTGTGTTCCTGGGAATGAGCAGAGGAATTGACTAGAATTACATTACAGAAGGGCATTTTTCAATAGAGACCCAGAGGGCCCTTGAGATAGGACTTTGATCTCACAGGCAATATAATTATAGTTATAAGTAAATGTTTAAACAATGCTATATTTAACTACAGTAGAGAGTTATTTTTAGAAAGTAAATTTAGTGGCAATCTCTTTTAATGCAGTGGACAATACAATGTTTTTAACATTGAATGGGAAATATGTCTTTTTGAAACGTGGAAAAAGGGATAGTTCACCCAAAAAGTTGTCATTTATATACATCATCATGTTCCAAACCTTTAAAGGAGTAGTTCACTTTTAAAAAAACTTTTGATGATAATTTACTCACCCCCATCTCATCCAAGATGTCCATGTATTTCTTCTTCTTCAGTCGAAAAGAAATTAAGGTTTTTGTTGAAAACATTCCAGGATTTTCTCAATATAATGGACTTAAATGGGAACCAAATGGTTCAAGGTCCAAATGAGAGTTTCAGTACAGCTTCAAATGGCTTTAAACAACACCAGACAATGAATAATGGTCCTATCTAGCAAACGACCGGTCATTTAAAAAGTTTAAGTTTTATAAGCTCAAATGCACACCTTGCTCTGTTCTGTGATGCATGTTCGTGACTCTCCTGTTCAAACTCATTCATCAAAATGAACAAATCTTTTTTCGAGTCATGACTCGAAGGGTCCTAGATAAGACCCTTATTCATCGTCTGGTGTCAGTATAAAGCCCTTTGAAGCTGCACTGAAACTCTCATTTGGACCTTGAACTGTTTGGTTCCCATTGAAGTCCATTATATGGAGAAAATCCTGGTATGTTTTCATCAAAAACCTTAATTTCTTTTTAACTGAAGAAAGAAAGACGAGGACATCTTGGATGACATGGGGTGAATAAATTATCAGGTTTTTTTTTTAAGTGAACCACTCCTTTAACCCCACTGACTTATATATCAAATGGACAAAAAAACAAAACAAAAAATCTACCCAGTTGTAGGCACATTCATTTGAGTCGTTTTTTTTGAAGATCTTAAGTTTCATTCAGTAGCAGTAAGCTGCTTTCCATGTAACTTTGAAATCTGAGCTTTGTTCTTCTCTCCCAGAATGTGATGGAGCAGTTCAACCCAGGACTGCGGAATCTCGTTAACTGGGAAAGAGCTATGAGAAATCAGTGACAGGTAATCACATCACTTAATTTACATTAAAATAAATATGCATTCACCATACTTGTGCATTTTCTGCTCAACTGCTCAAATTCAATATTTCTATAAAAAAAATTGTGAGACACGCTGCTTGAATTTCAGTTCCTGTTAATCAATATGAGTTATTCACACTCCTGCAGCAATGACCTTTGCTGGAAAGGCATATTTCGATGCAGTCTCAAAGATTGGGGAAAATGCTGCCGTATCGCCAGTTTCTAGGGAGCTGGGTGAGTATTACTCTTTAAATCATCACCCAGAGGTCCTAATCTGGTCTTCGCCAAATGGATGTTCTCTGTGCACAGCGAGGCTTAACATTTCCTTGTAGATGATTCATAGCACTCAACATGTCTTTGAATATCCAGTTCCAGTTATTTCCTCATTTTGTCAAAAGGCAGTTCTACGTTTGTGTCTGCTTTAAGCCGCAGACAGGTTTGGTTCTTGTTGACTTTTTATGACTCAGCATCAGCTTGATTCATATTGTCAGGAAATAATGACAGAGCTTTACTGTGATTCATAAACTACCATTCGTTTCATGCCAAGTTTTCATACTCGCCACCACCGCAGGTTTGTGGGTTTTTTGAGCAAATTACAAAGATCAATGGCTTTACCTTCACATTCATCTTTTAATTTGCTAAAAAAATTTTTTAGGGATGCACGATATATCGGCCCCAATATCGGTATCTTCCAATATATGTTTGGTATGTTTTAATTAGGGATGCCAAACGATTAATCTTATCCAAAATAAAAGTTTGTGTTTACATAATATATGTTGGTGCACTGACTGTATAATTATTTTATATGTATAAATACACACACATGCTTGTATATATTTGAGAAATATTTTCATGTATATAGATTTATATATAATTTATATTATATATAAATATAATATAAATTTTATTAGGTACCCCATGCTAGTAACGGGTTCAACCCCTTTTGCCTTCAGAACTGCCTCAATTCTTCGTGGCATAGATTCAACAAGGTGCTGGAAGCATTCCTCAGGGAGTTTGGTCCATATTGACATGATGGCATCACACAGTTGCCGCAGATTTGTCGGCTGCACATCCATGATGCGAATCTCCCGTTCCACCACATCCCAAAGATGCTCTATTGGATTGAGATCTGGTGACTGTGGAGGCCATTTGAGTACAGCGAACTCATTGTCATGTTCAAGAAACCAGTCTGAGATGATTCCAGCTTTATGACATGGCGCATTATCCTGCTGAAAGTAGCCATGAGAGGTTGGGTACATTGTGGTCATAAAGGGATGGACATGGTCAGCAACAATACTCAGGTAGGCTGTGGCGTTGCAACGATGCTCAATTGGTACCAAGGGGCCCAAAGAGTGCCAAGAAAATATTCCCCACACCATGACACCACCACCACCAGCCTGAACCATTGATACAAGGCAGGATGGATCCATGCTTTCATGTTGTAGACGCCAAATTCTGACCCTACCATCCGAATGTCGCAGCAGAAATCGAGAACTCATCAGACCAGGCAACATTTTTCCAATCTTCTATTGTCCAATTTCGATGAGCTTGTGCAAATTGTAGCCTCAGTTTCCTGTTCTTAGCTGAAAGGAGTGGCACCCGGTGTGGTCTTCTGCTGCTGTAGCCCATCTGCCTCAAAGTTCCGACGTACTGTGCGTTCAGAGATGCTCTTCTGCCCACCTTGGTTGTAACGGGTGGTTATTCTGAGTCACTGTTGCCCTTCTATCAGCTCGAACCAGTCTGGCCATTCTCCTCTGACCTCTGGCATCAACAAGGCATTTCCGCCCACAGAACTGCCGCTCACTGGATGTTTTTTTCTTTTTCGGACCATTCTCTGTAAACCCTAGAGATGGTTGTGCGTGAAAATCCCAGTAGATTAGCAGTTTCTGAAATACTCAGACCAGCCCTTCTGGCACAAACAATCATGCCACGTTCAAAGTCACTCAAATCACCTTTCTTCCCATACTGATGCTCAGTTTGAACTGCAGGAGATTGTCTTGACCATGTCTACATGCCTAAATGCACTGAGTTGCCGCCATGTGATTGGCTGCTTAGAAATTAAGTGTTAACGAGCAGTTGGACAGGTGTACCTAATAAAGTGGCCGGTGAGTGTATATATATATACACAATATACAAAATAATTTTACACAGTGCACCTACCTATATTATGTAAACACAAACTTTTATTTTGGTAATTGACAGCCCTAATCTTTTAATGTTATCGTTATCAGCCCAATAAAAAGTTTTGCCAGGTATGTTAAAGCTGATAAATAATGGATTATTTCCTTCAGCTGACACCCTTCAGATGCTCACTGTTCACCATGGTGGTTTTGAATTGTTTGAAATATGATTGGAATCACTTTACAGTTAAGTATTTAACAGTATAAGTTATAAAACATCATTATAATTGTGTGCTTGGGGCATGAATTTTAACGGTGAGGCTTTTGTTTTTGTGATCAGGCTCTCTAAAATTATATAAAATCTTGAATTTAGATATATCGGCCAATGTATCGGCTATCGGCTTTCAAAAATAATGAAGGATCGGTCTGAGGCCAAAAATGTAATATGGGTGCAACCCTTCTTTTCTACTTCCTGTCACAACAAGCTTTTGTTCTTCAGTGATGTGTCATTTTGTGAATGAGCAAGCTCCTTTGGCTTTGTCGTTCCCCGTTCCTCCTGGGAATCCCTTTCAGACGGCTCTGATGACCAGCACCAGACAGTGTAAATTCTTCTTCACATGCCGGCAGTAAACACACAAAGCAAACAGTTACTCTTTGAGACTTTGTCTGCAAACATTTCCGCCCCTTGAACCCCTTCCAAAAACATCATACCTCAAATGTTCCAAAGTAACATGCAAACTCAAAGTCCATTCCATCTAAACTAACATTTAGTGCAGTCATAAGACGATGCATCATATCAACATCTAATGCTGTAGTAATTTCTGGTGCAGACTTTTGTCAACCTGTTCTGTAGGAATGCATTGCTTGAGATTGCTTGCCGCAAGGAGTTGATTAAGGGAGCATTGTCAACATCAATACGCCTGCAAGAACGTTCCAGAATACTTCCAAATAAATGTAGGTTAACACAATTTAATTAATGACTAACTAATTTAACTTAATCAGACCTCTAAACTACATGTCTGGGCCACACGTGTCATCAAATGAAGATAGATAATGAATTACCATTGTAACTCTCCATTCAGTTCCTAAACGTTGATCTCAGGGAATGACTGGAATGTAAGAAGTGCTCAGTTTGGTCACCCTGCCTTTTTCTGTTTCTGACAATAATGACACTTCAAATGCATTGTGCTGTGGATAAGACACATGCCTTTGGTGTGAGACCCGGGTTCGAATCCACTGCGAAGACACCAATGTGTCCCTGAGCAAGACACTTAACCCCCTAGTCGCTCCCAGAGGTGTGCAACCTCTGACATATATAGCAATTGTGAGTTGCTTTGGATAAAAGCGTAGGCTAAATGTTAATGTAAATGAATTCAAACAAAGTTTAGTATAGTGCCCATCAACTGTTTGGTTACAGACAATCTTTAATTTAAAGTGCCCCCACTATGCTATTTTAAAGGGTACATATCATGCTTTTAAATCATTAATTTTTACTTATAAATCATACATTTGTGGTCTATATAAGATAGCAGCTAAATGATAGAAGGAATTTTTACCCGATTGGCAAACCCCTCTGTATGCTGCCAGAGGTTGTTGAAGTGGGGATCCTTGAAGTGCTTCAGGTCACTACATCCAACAACTGAACATTTTGACTAGCATCCTCGTAACCTCTGCATGATTGAGTTTGGACTACAAAATCAGAGCGAGAAATAATAATGGCGGATTGCTCGTAGTGTTGGACCGGTGAGTCAATGTCCTTATTTGTCAGTTCCGCTGCAAATAAGGTGATGTACTTGCTCAAAAAACATCATAGACAACAGAAAAATCTGAACAGGTTGAAAAATATGACCAAAACAGAATATAAAGATATAAACAAAGCACCTGAAGAGAATAATTTCATCTTTTCTGTACTTATAAACACTCCAAATCTACAACAAAATGGCATTTAAGGGCTAAAAAAGTGGATTTTGCATGATATGTCCCCTTTAAAGGTTCCTAATTTTGATTTTGAGGTATTCTACAACAGGAAGATTAAAGCTAATTTTCGAAAATTCATAAGAATGTAATTTATGTAATGTATATTACTGTAAATCACATTTTTCAATGTAAATCCCTCCTAAATCTAAATCCCTCCTTTCCAAGAGCCTACTGAGCCTACTGGCACAGTCTGTTGAAGCGATTGGTATCTGCTTACAGCGCTTGTAGGAAGCTAAACGGCTATTACCATAACTGAATTTCAGCTCAGGGAGGCATCCTCAGTCCTCAGCGTTTGTACACACTGTGAAGACACACTGTAACAATGAGGCTGAATATCTATCCAAGTCTAAAGCCCCGTTCACACCACCAGCGACAAAGCGACAAGATCCATTCATTTCAATGGAGCGCTGGCGACATTCCGCGACACGAGCGACAGTGACCGTTGGCGAACAGAATGTGGGCGTGTCAGCGACAAGAGACAAGCGACAAAAGTTGAGAATTTTCAACTTTATGCGAAATGATTCTTTACAAGTAGCGATTTCGCAAGCGACAACCAATAGGAAAGAAGACTTTCAATTGAGCTCACGTCACCGTCTCGAGTGCAGGCAAGACAGAAGATTTGAGAGATAATTTCACTGTTTTATATGATTTGACTGAAACCACATACATGGATAATAAAGTGATGCATGGAAAAGAAACTGTCGAAGCCGTTTAAGTCATACATTTAACGTTATAGTTCGAGTGTTTTAATTTTATGATGCACGTTTAGCACTGCTGCAGTTCATTTTACAATTTCCCCTGCATTACGTTGACTATTAGGCACAAGAAAATTGATTATTTGTCAAATTCGAATGACGTTTTTATAATTTGTGCCAGTATGAGTGAGTTTAATTTGTTCATTGATCGATCGTTGATCTAGTAAATGATTTAATCCACTGAACACTGCTGTGGTAATATAAAAACACTCTCCCAACAGCATGCGGTTATCTTTTAGCCTTAAAAGTAATTTATTCCCAGTCAAATTAAAATTATATAGTTGTATATATCACTTGTGATGGTCTTTTGTATAGATATGGCCAGACGTGCAGTCTACCAATAACATCAGAGCGACAGCACTACAAACACCCACAAGCGACATCACAGTACAGAGCCTAGCGACACACAACGACAAAATCGCTGGCGGTGTGAACGGGCTTAAGTCCTAGTTATTCAACACAAACCTCAATCGCAAGAAGAACTTGAGCATGAGTCAGGAGGACGTTTCTTAGTGATGGACTACTCAGTTTGAGGTACAGTATGTTGCTACTGTAATTCCTCAACATCAGCATTAGCTGTTGCATGTCCTAAAATGTCATGGAAACCTATGTTTCTAATTTATTGCGGTGCACATGCGGGAACTGTATCAGTAATGGTGCATGCTGTACGTTAGCTGATCACTAATGTGAATGACTGAAGTTTGCAAAACAAATCTGGCTTCAGCCTTTGTCATTACTCACAGTAAGAATGACAGACAATCTGCATTAAATGACAGTTTTAAGTAATAGTGGGTGGTAGCTCATTTGCAGAACTATACTGTATTATTGTCCAAATAAATGCAGGATCACCTTACATTAGGAATAGTTTGATTCACACAGTCAATTTAGTTATTGTTGTTGCTAGCAATGATTTATTGTCACAGATCAGGTCTCAGTTTCTTTTGTGTAATATTAATCTGCTATTGAAAGCATCACCTGTCATGTCCAGAAAACCATGGCTTCAAAACTCCATTAGTGTTGTTTAAAAAGAAATGGGATTGTATAAGAGCACCAGGTGTTTTGATTATGTTCAGCCTGCTCTCAGTATTAAAGGGATACTTCACTTTTTTTGGAAATAGGCTAATTTTACTACTCCCCAGAGTTAAACTGTTGGGTTTTACCACTTTCGAATGTATTCAGACGATTTTCTGATATTTAGAAGAATATCAGTAACCAGACAGTTCTGGTTTCATTGACTTCCATAGTATATTTGTTTTCCTACTATGGAAGTCAATGACACCAGAAACTGGTTACTGATATTCTTCTAAATATCAGAAAATTAGCTGAATGGATTCGGAAATGGTAAAACCAACTCTTTAACTCTGGGAAGTTGTAAAATGAGCCTATTTCCAAAAAGTGGAGTATCTCTTTAATTATCTGGAAGGATAGTGTCAATGCTGAAGAAAGACAGCATTGTACAAACATGCAGCAGTTGTGTTTGTAATGTTTTTAGTGTGCAATTTTTTTGTTTACAACCTTACAAGAATAAAACCTTGTTTAGCGTTCATGTAAACACATGAATTCAATCAAATTGAAACAAAAACTTGAGCATGTAAACGTAGCCATTGTCACTTCATAAATAACTTTTTACTTCTATTAGAACTCCTTTATGACTAAAAAAAATCAAGCTAAAGTTCGGACAAATTACAAAACCACAAATTAATTATTTTGGACGGTTACCATTACCATCTACTACTTGAATTTTGGAGTGTAATATCTGGGGCGCAGTGTATAAAATAAATAAAAAAATAGCTCAATGGACAATTAACATGTGTTTGTTTAATTTTTTGGCTGTTGGTTGGAGATATACAACACAGATTGAGGCTCTCAGTCCATTGTACCATCGAGGCGGCATTTCGTTCATCTAGACCGTTTGAAAGCAAGATTTGTGCTGGCCGGCTCATGGATGAATCCATTGTAGTGTCGAACGAACAAAAACAAAACAGATGACAGCTTGCTTGGATTGGATTCAGATCCAGACAGACTTTGAGCCGCTGTGTCCTGAAACCATTGTGCTGGTGGTAATGCTGTACGATATTTGAAAAAAAGTGACATTGCGATATTTTGTTTTTCTGCAATTATATATTGCGATATGAAAACAATTTAACCAGATGACTTTAAACTTTAAAGGGGTCATGACCTGGCTTTTTACATTTTTTATATTGTTGTCTGAGGTCAACTTATGACGCTCGCTTGGTTTTTGCATTCAAAAACATCAAAATTAATAAGTAATAGGCTATTTTCTACCCTAGTTTTGAGCCTAGCTCAGAAACGCTCGGTTTTTATGGGAAGTAAATGGCCACTGCTGTGAGTGGATAACAGTTTTGCATATTATAATGAGTTTCAGACTCACTCGTTCGGTGCACGTATTTAGCAATGCGTGTAATGTGTGAATTGGTGGGCAGGCTAAACCGACCGTGTTGAAGTAGGCGTTGATCTTCTTCTGCAGGGGTGGTGTTTTATCCTCTTTGATGTCATAGTTTCCCACTTTTAAAAATGAGTCGTTTGCTGAGCCTGGTGTAAATAAAAGCTTTTATTCGACTAACAAGGATGTTTTTAGTTCTGAAACTTACAGGATATTCTTATAATATGATAACCTCTTAGATGTCAAAAGCTCAAGGAAAATTTGATTTCTCAGTTCATTCACCCCTTTAAGCTCTATTTGAAAATAATCAATCATATTTATTTAATTATTATTATTAATTCTAAAATGATTGGGGTAATTTATATGGGAATGATTCTGCATAGAAAATAATAAACAAATTACAAACTGTATAAATACTATAGAACAACGATACATATTAAATAAACAGTGCTTTTTCAGTTAAGTCTAACAGTATTCAAGTACAGAATTTGATTAATCAAATGTTAAAAAACATAGCATAATCTAGTATATGTAATCCTTCCTACCAAAGTGATTTTCTTTTTGTATTTTGTTGTTAGATTAACATTAATGACAGACAGTTTTATTTACATTCATGTATGCCATAAGCAGCTGTTTACAAGCACCGAGAGGGGCTTTTTGCCGATTTTGTATTTATGTGTCCGTTCAAAGCAAATATAGATGTGGAAGAGAATGGAATTCAGTGTTCACAGGCTGTCTGTTTGTTTCTTGTGCTACTGTGTGTTTCTGTGCACTGAAAACAGTGCATGAATTCTGAATTGTGTTCTCTTTTGTGCCTTCTAGCACTCGTATGGTTTAAAATCGCTTTAATGTTTAAACTGACAGGACCTAAAATGTGCAAATGATAAACGCTCTATGATTGTTAACCTGCAATTAAAGTAATCAGAGAATTATGTGCACTTTGAACCACATTGCCTGGTCTGTATGGATAAACTATGATCCCTATTCTTGACATTGCACATCCTGTGATCATGTGACAATCGCTGATTAGCATATCATGATATTAGTGATAAAACGATATATTGTGAAGACCTAGCTGGCGGGGTGAATTTCTTTACCAACAAATTGGACCGGAGTCTGGAACTGATGAAAAAGCCATCGGTGATGGAACCTGGGTGTGCTCTTTGATCCCAATACTTCATTTGAAAGACACATTTCTAGCATCTTCTATCTTAAAAATATATTCTTAAAATTCTTAAAATAATGTTGAACATAAAGAACATAAGAACATAAAATTCTTATGTTGGCCATACAAAAAATAATAATCTGTGATTCTGAATGCCAGTATCCACACTGGTGTGGTGACTGACAGCTGCTCAGCACACTCTCCTCAAACATTGTGTTCATCCACAGGGCCATCCATAAGTGGGGATAAAGGGTAATGTTTTCTGGGGCCCAGCCACAAAGGGGGGCCCATGCAGTCCAGCAAATAAATATGTTCATTCGAAATATTAGCAAAGGTTACCATATTTTATTTTTAACCAAAATAGCACCATTGAAAGTGAGAAAAAAATGCATTTTATTTAATGTTGCTAAAATGTAGCCTGTGTCATAATGAAACACCCCTCTCCTGAAAATAGTCTGAGTAGGCTATTTTTTGTTGTACTTAACGCAAAGTCAAAATGCCAGTGCTTCACAGCAGTTCGCGTTCAGCAGCACAAGTGAGTGACACATGTTGGAGTGCATGAATTGATGTGGTAAGACCATAGACGGTAAAAGAAAAAGTAAAACCTATTGCTCACCACCTCTCCAGTGTGATTGAAGCAATTCGATTGCTTAAAATCGTCCTGTAAATGATCTAATGATTAGATGCGCGAGGACTGAGAGAATATTCAATGTCATTTACAGCATTTGTCATGTGCATTGTCCGGCTAAAACTATCTCCAACATATCGAAGATTGGATGGAATTTGCTTCTGTAGAGTGGCAGCCTTAGATGTTGGGCAGGTCGCTGGAATGGTTTTTTTCATGACAATTTTCTTCTTTTTTTTCTTGGCTGTTGCGTGAAATCGTACCCAGATACAATAGTGCTATTTTCTAATTGGGTTTTGTGTAGTCTCGACTTACAACACAGAACGCGCTTGATTCCTGCCTGGTCCAAAGTGAGAGCGGCGCAGCCAGAGACATTTTGGGTTCTAAGCAGGTGCATGCTGCGGCATGTTAAATATATTTTAAATTGTTTTTCCGTGCGAGAAATACAATGTGTGGCGGGAGTGCATAACAAAAGACCGAAATGAGTGACTGTCAGTAGAGCATCACAGTCCCACCCACAGCCGGTGCCGGAAGTAAAAATTCAATACAATTTCTCCATTGACAGATATAAGCCATTAAAACGTAACCATACATGGTAGACTTAAAACCAGCTACGGCTGTACTCAAGTGATTGTATATGCTCATATAAATGGCAAAAGTTCATGGGGCACTAACCGTGTTTTAAGATAAATGCCTTTTATTCGCGATGTATTGAATAAGTAATTTATTTCCCACAATCCTGAACAATCCTACAGTGATGCATCTGGTGGAAGTTGTGTAACGTATCTGAAACCCCGCAAAAGTACGTGAAGACTGAAGATTGCGTAATGACGTAGGGCTAGTTCATTGGTTCGCACCTCAGAGATGCCCCGTGCCATTGGAGGTGCAGTTGTCGCAGCACAGCCTATGAGCAAGCCAGATGCTCTATGTTTTAGCATGTGCTTCTGCAAATGCGTTTAACATATAAGCTTCAGTAAATCAAAGAAAAGGTGTTTCCCTGCACATTCACTCTATAAAATTCACTGGTGGAACAAGTTCATGTGGCCGTCGTCAGATTCAGTCGAGCTTCAGTGAGGCGCGGTGGTTTATGGGAGGGGTAGTTCCTTTGCTCGGAAATGAAAATATGACTTTTTTGGGATTTCCTCTTCATTTTTTCACTCAATGATATGTTGTATGCTTATGAGTTCAGCCATAGCTGGTTATCCTCAGGCATGCTCTAATACTCTTTAGATATGGATTTTACAAAATGTCAATGGGAGAAATGAATGGGAAATTTACTTCCGGCACCAACGCTCTCTAGGCGCTTTGGGCGGGACTGTGATGCTCTATAACCGACAAGAATGATTTGGGGGTGGGGTATGGTGGTCCGGATGAGGAGGAGGGAGGGTTAGAGCTAGCCTCCGTTTTGTTTGACCATACTTGGAACATCAACTAGTGACGTCACCCAACATAGCTTAGAGCACCTTTAATGTCAATCCCTGATTGTAAATAATCTGAAATCAACATGATGCATCGTTCAAATCCCATTTTATCTTTAATATGACATATTTGTGAAATGGGATAGTCATTGTGAAAAATTGCTGGATGGCAGCAGATTTGATCAAGAAAAAAGCCAGGGAGGCAGACATTACATTTACAGGGGGTACATTTGGATTTCTGTTGCATTACATTTTTTAATTTAGCTTTAATAATCTTAGAAGTTGGTTTACTGATGATAGTTCTCCATTTAGACTTTTTCCATTGGCAGGGATGCCCTGTAACCTCTTCAAGGTTGAGTACCTTTTTGCTGCATCTCTGGGGTTGTGATAACACAGAGCAGGTGCTGACACTCTCAGTACAAAGACTGCATTTACACACTCACTCAACTGACCTTACCATGCTAATGATGCTTTTATAACTGCTAGATGAGTAATAATGCTGCAGCTCACCTCAGTCTGTTTGCTCTGGGGTTTGTTTTTATGAGCAACACTAATGGAGCCCTTGCAAGATGAAATGATACTGATCATACATAGTAGGAGAGACGTCGCATGCTAAATGTGTAGTCATAAAATAATACATATGTAAAGAGTTCAAGTCTAAAATACATCTTGATACCTCTCTGAAGGCAACTTTGAACTGTTTATCCAGTAAACAAAACTCTGTAATGTAAAAAATCAGTAATGTAGCAATAACGTTGAATTTTTCTTCTCAGGCGTGGTGTTGATGGAGATTGCAGAAGTGCACAATAAGGTCCAACTGGAGCTGGAGATGTCTGTAAGTATGCAAGGTTCTTCATATTTATGATCTTGATGCATCACTTTTTCTCTCTTATTTTCTCCAACTCCAGAAGAAGCTAAAGAACAAATATTCTGTATATTCCACAAGTTAAAATGATAAATTAATAAATTTTTCCTTTCAAAATGTAGCATACCCTTGATTCTTTATATTGTGTGTTGCCTTCATCAATGACTGCTTAGAGCCTTTTTTATAGGATAATGTTAGTAAATTCAAAATGTACAAATTCAGAATTATTATTATATTGCCTTGTGGAATATAAATACTACTGTTCAAAGGTTTGGGGTTAATACAATCTTATTAATACTTTTGTTAAACAAGGATTCATTAAATTGATCAAAAGTGAGTGTATTTATAATGTCACAAAAGATTTCTGAAGAATCCTGAAAAATGCATCACCTGTACAACACTGATGATAGTAAATGTTTCTTGAGCACTAAATCAGCATATTAGGATGATTTAGAAGAGTCATGTGACACTGAAAACCGGAGTTATGGCTGCTGAAAATACACCTTTGCCATCACAGGAATAAAATACATTTTATAATATATTAAAGGCACACTATGCAAGAACTGTACCTTAATATAACAGCTTTAAAGTAATTTCGGTGGTAAACAAACTCATAGTAGGGCGAATCAGTCCTTGTAGTAAAGCTTGAAGGGGATGCCGCTGGAAAAACCAGCAATGCAAGTTTGAGAGGAGCGCCCCGGACAAATCTCGCGAGAATCACAACATGCGTTACGGCAATGACGTTACACACTTCAACAACAACATATGAGGCATGAAGACACTTGCCGCGCATTTCATACTTGACGATGGATAAGCAAAGAAAATGTGGTCAAGAGACTAGGAAAATGAAAAGATAATCTGACCGTGTGAGGGAACCAGATGAGCCCCACTCAGTCAGGCTTTTCCATAGATGGGCATCGAGAACGGAATGGAGAGAGTCCGCAACGGCGATACGATTGAAGAGCGCGAAATTCAGTCCCGAAATCTAAGCTGTTGTCCCGAATCCAGTGCTAATTGTCCTGAAAGTTATACTAAAGCAAAATCTTGAGTAGTTATTGTCTTAAAAAATATTAAAACTGTCCGCTGATATTGAGTCGCCCTCCCGTCGGAGGCTCATTGGCTGCAGCATCTTTCGGTTTCTTTTTTGATTCTACAAAGATGTAGGCACAAATTTAGATTAGCAAATTTTCATTAATTTGTTTCGTTGACATTGCTGGTATACCGCAACCACATCACGAGTGGCATTTTTGAGTGGCAGACTAAAGACTAATGACAGCCTGTTGATCTTTCAAAATAAAATGTTTGGTTCAGGTTTGAAATTCATTATCTTTTATTATAGGCCCTGTCCCAAATGGCGCACTTTATGTAGACTTTCGGTTCTAATCAACTTCAGATTGCGCGTGCTCGCTGAGTCTCACGAGTCCGTAGGCCGTCCCATTTAGCATTTTAACGCTCTGAAGTGTACTCAGCAGCGCCCCCTTTGTACCCTTGAAGCGGTCTTCCGCAAAGCCCGCATAGATGCAGGCTCCACGCACTTTAACTACCCAGGAATCCTTGCGAAATGCCAATCAGAAAAAAGAATGGGAGGAGATTTCGCTCAGGGACTGTAAACATGGCTGAGAAGAGAATATTTAAGAGTTTAATTATGTTTTTTTATGACATAGGCATACATTTTACCAGTTGTTTATATAACTGCTATAAACAACTGAGATGTACATTTTACCAGTTGTTTATACAAACATATTATCGACCAGTGGTTGTATCTCAAACGTAATAATAGCTGTTGAATATACGATTGCATTATGATTCATTACATAAATAGAACAGAATGACTGAGTCATATAAACGTAGTATACATTTTGAAACCTATACATTTTTCTTAAACTCGTCTTCATTTTTGTGTTAAAATTGAATATTATGTAGGCTATTATTATGTACAACTGTATTTATCATTTACATAACCATGACATCTATTCTAATGCCCAGGTGGCATATACAATTATAGAACTGTAACAGCAGGCTGTTTAGTTCACATGGATAAGATTTGGGAAAATAAAATAAATCCTGTTTTCGATAATAAAGACTGGAATTTTTTAATGATATTTGTTTATATCATTTAAAAATAATTGTTATATATTTCTAATACAGAGGACTGATGAGATGATCTTTAAGTTTATTGAGCTCCGTATGGAGAGGGATAAGGCTTTTCTTAAACACCCCTAAATCTCTATTTAAAGGCACACTATGCAAGATGTGTACCTTGATATAACAGTTTCGAAGAGGTATCAGGCCGTGAGTGCAGAGACGCTCTGCGCGAGTGGTATTTACGACAGTAGCGTTAAATACAAGTACTCCACGGCGACTCTAGGGGTCGCTGTTTGACAAAAACAGAATTCCTGCATAGTGTACCTTTAAATGAAAACAGTAATTTTACATACATTAAATGTTAATTTTGCAGTGTGTAGGGCTGTAATAAAAAAAACTTAAATCGTTTTTTATGAAAGATATTTTTGAATGTTAACCTACAAGCAGAACCTAAAGCTGGCAATGCTATTGGAGGAAACCTTTAGGGCATGAGCTTGTAATTGTAACTTTAAACATTTTTGTAGTCACATGATTTGTCATTATAAATCATACAGTCATATTAAGCCTTAGGGATAGTGTGTGTTGATCTTATCTGTGGTACGTGACTGCATTTGAGGGCTGCTGATCCTTTGCCCTCTTGCCTTTCAAAGCATTTCTTCCTTCAACTTTTTTTTATCAAATTATCTTAGGTATTCAAACTCACAGCGTTATGAATATTTAAACACTGAAGCTGATAAGATTACCCTTTTTGTTATAATTCTTTACATAGTCAGGTTATCATAGTATTGGAATGATTTCATGCAATTTCACTGATATTGATTTTTTTTTAGCGCTGTGTGATGATGTTTTGCCATTAACCTTGTTGTTACAGTTCATGAAGTTCCACAAAGAGCTCATTGCTGAACTTGAAAAGAAAACTGATATGGATATGAAGTACATGAATGTGAGTATTGTGTGTTTTTCTCCTTGTCATACTTCCCATATTGCACTTACCACTATATTACATTCCTTCTAGGCCACATTCAAAAGATACCAGTCAGAACACAAATTTAAGCAAGACTTCTTGGACAAATCGACAGGCTGACCTGAAGAAACTGCGCCGGAAAAGTCAAGGGAAGCATTCGTCCAAGTATGAGATAAAAGAAAATGAGGTAAACATTTATTGTATTTTTGCTTATGTATATATATATATATATATATATATATATATATATATATATATATGCCACTTTTTCTGATCATACAACATGAATTTTGCAGCTACTGTGTAATGAAAAAGAAAAATGTTGGGCGGACACTTGGTTATGCATCGATGTGGGCATTGCACTCAAAAGAGGAGGCAGATGAATTTGAGTTTGCAGGGACACCGTTTAAGTGGACTAAATTATACTTAAATTATACTATTATATTTAATTCCTACATACATCACCAGATAGAAGGTCCAGTTATGTCATTTTTTTTATGAAAGGCATGCACAAATGATTTCTTCACAATATCTAAAACATGCATTTGGAAAATAGATGAAATTTGACTTCATGCTAGTTTTATTAAAGACTACAGCTACTACAATGATGGGATTATATGCTTGATAAATCAAACATTTAGACTGTATAGCATCATTTGAACAAAAAAAAACAAAAAAACAGTGTCTTCAGAAAATATTGAAAGGACAAAAAGCAGTATTCATTTCAGACAATATTTTACTTATAAATCCAAATCTAATAGCCAAAAGGAAGTTTCTCAAGGGAAACGATGACAAAGGGCTAGCTCTAGATGACAAAGGAAACGGCTCTATTCAATTTATTTTCTGACTTAATATCAGGAAAATGATTTGACACTTAATTCACTCTACTGGGGTGGTCTCTATTAATTGGCAGTTTTAATAGCACACCATTGTGTTACTTCTTTCAAAGGCATACTGTTTCTTTGAAAGGTTAGTGATGGAAACCTTTTTTTATGTAATGTGTTTGCTTCTGTGACTGATGTTTGAATGAAAATTGAACTGAGCTGCTGCTGAGTTTAAGAAAGCATCACCCACAATCATGTAAATTGTTTTAACTGAGTCAAACATTAGCATTAAAATACTTTCTATTCACAATAAATCTGAAACTTGAAATTGCCATTGTAAACACAGTATCAAACTTAAAGCCCAGACATTTGGTGTGGTTGCACTTCGGGCAATGAGTTCGAGTCCTGACTTGAGGTCCTTTCCTGGTCCAATTCCCCTCTCCCGTGATTTCCTTTCTTTCCTACTGTCCTATAAAACATAAAAGCAAAAAATCTTGTTGCGTGGGGGAGATGTACATATATAAAAACCTGTTTCCTGCAATTATGTATCATGCAAGTCATCTTGACTTGATGAATTCATTCACCTCGGTAGTGACTAGAATCTTATCCAAAAACATGCCAGATCATGTCCCTGACAAAAAGCCACCGAATCATAATTTCAGATAGCAATGAAGTCATATCATACATTCATATTGCACTGAGAGACAATACTTGACTTGCGTGTCCAGGCATGATCTGCAAACGAATTCTGAAAACAACACCAAGGAAACAAGCAACGTTCATGGTCACTATGACAACTTGCACAGAACTACTGTATAATAGCGAGGGGATTCCTGTGAAGAAGAACAACACTCTGTTTCTAGTGTCATTTTCACAGGTCTGCTGGGTAACAGCTCTGTTCTATAAAAGAATAGACTAATTTTGTTAAATGTGATGTTTTGGTTTGTATTTCTCAATGTAATCTGTCCCAAAAAGATGTGTTTCAAGCAAGAAATCAAGTATGTCTGTCCCATTCTGGCTGACTACTATGAGTGTATGTGTGATGCAGCCATATTGTATGATTGATTTCATCTCTCATGTATGGAGACCATCTCATCCCGGCAGACAGAGATGCAGAGATTTATTGCTGAAGGATGTAAGGAGGCTCTGATGGAAGAGAAAGGAGGTTCTGTTTCTTAGTGGACAAACACTGTGTGTTCTCCTATCAGCTAGCAGCCTTCCATGACAAGGTGACCACTGAAAATATTCAGCTTTTCAAATTTTAAACTTGCTGATTTTCCAGTTAATATTGTTGTTAGACTTTGGGAACAACAAGAAATTTAAATTATGCAAGTTCACAACTTTTGAAGAGTTTTGGTTTAGTGCATTAGTTTTAATGCCTTTAAGAAGATAAAAAGATATTATAACAGTATTATATATATCCCTGTGATGCAGATTTTTTTTCCAGAATAAAATGGAATCATAATACTTCCCAACCAGGATTATTTGATGAATAGAAAGTTGATGAAAAGAACTGAAATAATTTAAAATAAAATCTTTTGGAACATTATAAATGCCTTAACTGTAAGTTTAAAGGAGTAGTTCACTTAAAAAAAAACAAAAAAACTTTTGCTGATAATTTACTCACCCCCATGTCATCCAAGATATCCATATCATTCTTTCTTTAGTCGAAAAAAATGAAGGTTTTTGGTAAACATTCCAGGATTTTTCTTCATATAATGGACTTCAATGGGAACCAAGTGGTTCAAGGTCCAAAAGACAGTTTCAGTGCAAACTGTTCAAAGAGCTTTAAACGATTTCCAGATGATGAATAAGGGTCTTATAAGCGAAACGATCGCTTATTTAAAAAAGAAAATTACAAAGTTTAAGTTTTATAAGCTCAAATGGTCGCCTTGCTGTCTTCTGTGATGTGACTCTCCTGTTCGAACTCGATTCATCAAAATGAACAAATCTTTTTTGAGTCATTTGGTTCATTTAGTGTTTATAAAACTTAAACTTTTTTTTTTTTTTTTTTTTTTTTTTAAATGACTGATCGTTTTGCTTGATAAGACCCTTACTCATTCGTCTGGAATTGTTTAAAACCCTTTGAACAGTTTGCAGTTTGTACTGAAACTGTCTTTTGGACCCTGATTAGTTTGGTTCCCATTGAAGTCCATTAAATGGAAAAAAACCTGGAATGTTTTTATCAAAAACCTTAATTTCTTTTCGACTGAAAAAGAAAGACATGGACATCTTGGATGACATGGGGGTAAGTAAATTATCAGCAAAAGTTTTTTTAAATGTGAACAACTACTTTAAATAAAAAACATTAAAAAGAAAAACATACTGACCCTAACATTTTGAACGGTAGTGTACCTTGTTTGCATTTCTTTCTTCAAACTGTATGTGCACTTGCACCCGCAGGCCAAGGAGATACTGACTGTCAAACTGCCCAGCTGGCAAGAGAAGTGTACCGATGTCACCGGGTACCAGACACAGTGATATCCATGATTGAGGGTCTGCAGACACCAATGTCAGTCATACCCGACTTCTCGCCTGCATTTGGAACGCCCTGAGAGGGTTAGTCTAATGTTATACATATGACTGTTTAAATGCTACTTTTGGTTTGTTTAAACAAGAGACATATAGCATTCACATCTTCGAACCAGAATATCAACGCATTGAGTTGTTAGAATTTATTGAAAAAAAAAGGCATACACATTTTTTCTCTCCTCAAGACCAATTTACAGTTACGATTGTTCCACCCCCAGCTCCTTCACTCAAAGCGCACACAAGCCCACTGGCCAGCATGTTTTCCCAGGACATTCCCAAAAGCCCCATTTCATCAGAGCAGTACTCAGGCAAGCTGACGGCTCCCTCGCACTTCGATCTAATCAGTTCTGCTCTCAACAATCAAGTGCAGTAGTCTATGTTTTGATGAGGCAGTCCTAGAAACATTGCTGTGATTACTGATTTAGCTGATTACTGCCTCTAAATATCTTTATTTCATGTCACTGAAGTTGCTCTTGTTTTGAAATTAACAGATCTAGAGAGTCTAGATGGAAACAGCCTTTCTAGGTCTACGTCTGTGTCTAGCGGTATGGATGTGGCCAAGAAGAACAGGGTGCAAACTATCTCCCCACACAGCGGGAAATAACGAGACCCTGCTGAGCTTTGATGATGGAGACATTATCACGCTGCTTATCCAAGAGGAGCGAGATGGATGGCTATATGGAGAACTAGAACATACTGGACAGTAAGTACTAAAAAAAACACTGTGTGTTCTCCTATCAGCTAGCAGCCTTCCATGACAAGGTGACCCACTGAAAATATTCAGCTTTTCAAATTTTAAACTTGCTGATTTTCCAGTTCATATTGTTGCTAGACTTTGGGAACAACAAGAAATTTAAATTATGCAAGTTCACAACTTTTGAAGAGTTTTGGTTTAGTGCATTAGTTTTAATGCCTTTAAGAAGATAAAAAGATATTATCACAGTACTATATCTCTCCCTGTGATGCAGATTTTTTTTCCAAGAGAATAAAATGGAATCATAATACTTGCCCAACCAGGGATTATTTAGATGGGAATATGAAAGTTGATGAAAAGAACTGAAATAATTTAAAATAAAAATCTTTTGGAACATTGTCAATGCCTTAACTGTAAGTTTAAAGGAGTAGTTCAGCTTAAAAAAAAAAGTGGTACATTCAACTCAATTCTAAATTGCTTTTCATCCTTTAAAGGATAGTTCACCACAAAATGAAAGTTCAGTCATTATTTACTCACCCTCATGATGTTCCAAACCTAAATTACTTTCTTTTTTTTTTTTGTGGAGAAACAAAAAAAAAAAAAAAAAGTTTCCATGGACTTTAATTATTTTAGTCCTAAGTAAGTCATATAAGTTTGGAACAATATGAGGCTCATTAAAGACACTACAACTTTTTATTTATATTTCCTGTGTCCATGGTACCCCTTTGGCACTTGAATGATAGCAGCATTAGCTTTTCTGAGCTGGAAATACTGGCTCCATGACTCTGTTTGTAAGATTTACTCTTCTAATTTGCACAACTTGGTAAGGCATGTTCAACATGTCAAACATGTTCGAGGTGCTTACATAAGTCATTGCGAGGGAACAAGCACACTGGCGTACACCTTTACAGGGCCGTAGGTTTATTGGCTCAAACAAAAGTGGCTCCTTCAGTTAGACATGATGAGGGTTATTCGTTCTCCTCTTATCACAGTTTTCTTGACCTGGGAATGTGTTTCCAATTTGGGTGGTGTAACCACGGGCGAGCTGACATTAGACCTGTTTAGAGCGAGTTTGAGTAAGGAATTATTTGTAAATTAAAATGTAGATTCTCAACACAGACGAGTTGATTTATGCTTTTCAAGCATGAAAGTTGTGTTTTCACATTTAGTAGTTATTAAAGTATGCATGATATCAAAATGGACACTATTTGGTTTGTTAGCAAGCATTACTAGTCTTGAAGAATTATTTTATTGAAGTTAATCCAGAGAAAAATTTGTCGCAGCTCTGCTTTATTATAAAAACTCGATTTCTTGATGCACATAATTTATAAATAGGTTTTACTGTTCTTTAGGGTGAAACTGATTTTTGAAATCATACATTTGTGGTCTATATAAAGCATAACTGCAATGCTTGGGTCTGAATTCCTCATTATTATAGCTCCACAGGCCCCTTTTCTACCCCCTTTCTGATGTGCTTCTGTGAGCAAGTCGTTTCAATGCGGCCCCTTTAAATAAAAAGGCGTACCGTCTTACCCCGCCCGCTCTCCAGGTCGCCGAGTTCACGGTCAGTTCAGCTCAGGTTCAACTCTCTGCTTTCGGCCATTATTGTAGTTTGATAAGAGATACGATTACTCTAGCTTTAAAGAACATTTTTATTCACACGTTAACAAAATGTCAACAACGGAAGACTTGTCCACCAAGCCTTACATATTCGAGCCAGAGCGAGCGATTTGAAAAAGATGATGAAGACGAACCTGCAGAACGTCTTAAGTTCATATGGAGGCAGGTATGTAAGTTAACTATGTTGTGTTATTAGTGAAAGTCGACTATTTCTCTTGTTAAAACAAGCACACTGACAAGATAAATGACTGCGGTCTGATCTTACCACTAAAAATCTGTATTGATAATAAAATGATAACTTGCGGGTTTAGAAAGCATCAGGAAACACAGCAGCTAAATGCTAGAAGTCGATCGGCAAACCCTTCTGTGTACTGGCGGAGGTTGTTGAAGTGGGGATCCTTGAAGTGCTTCAGGTCACTACATCCAATAAACCAAACATTTTGACTAGCCCTCTCGTAACTTCTGCATCATTGAGCTTGGACTACAAAATCTGAGCGAGAAATAATAATGGCGGATTGCTGGAAGTGTTGGACCGGTAGTCGATGTCCTTATTTGCAAATACGGTGACGTACTTGATCCAAAACGTCATAGACAACAGAAAAATCTGAACAGGTTGAAAAATATGACCAAAACAGAATATAAAGATATAAACGAAGTACCTGAAGAGAATAATTTCATCTTTTCTGTACTTATAAACACTCCAAATCTACAACAAAATGCATTTAAGGGCTAAAAAATTGGATTTTGCATGATATGTCCCCTTTAAACTATCTGATTTTTCTTTGCCTTTTTGAAAACAAAATTTTTTTGTAATTTGTTTTGGTGATGAATGGTGCCTTATTAAACACATAATTTATGTGAATAAATCACCTAACAGGTGAATCTGTTTGTTATATTAATATTTACATGCAATCATTTAGTCATAGCGACACACAAACCAAAGAAAAAAGATCCTACTGCAGTGAAAGCATCAGTGTCTGTGCTTTGTGTGGTCTTACACTTGTTTATTTTCAATTTTTTTCTATAATTTAATGAGCCTTTCAGAGGTCTGTGGTGGACAGTTTGTCACTACCCATTATGCTGTCAGCACTATTTTGAAAAGTAAAATGTCTTAATGCATTGAGGCGCTCTTGAAGGCTCAGTTCAAAGTTATCCCACTGCTGGCAGTGTGACAGTTCCTAAGCAACCAAAACCAAATGAACTCTTCATGTACATTTGTGCCACTACAGTGGTTTCTGATTAGTCATACAACGGCAAAAAAAGGAAAATCTTAATGCATATGGAAATGGAGCTGGCACCCATTTTTGTTTGGAAATCGATGACGCACGTTATGGATATTTTTTGCTTTCAATTGCAGGCGGGGCTGGTTTCCTTCATCTTATTGCTCGGACGTACAACGAGCCAGTAATCACAAACAGGTGAGTCTGCTCTTTCTTTTTATTTGAGAGCAAACATTATGGGATTTCAACTGAAAATGCTTATCTAACCATTATCAAACAGTGAGACATCAATTTATGTACTTTGTTCAACAGAGTTCGAGAGTGTGACTGATCTTCCAGAGCAGCCGGAGGAAGACAAGGAGGTGGAGGAACCCGTGCTGCTGCCCCCGCCTGACTACAGTGACTCATCTAGGGACAGACCCATCGAGCACTCCACCCCTCTCCACAGAACACGGTAAACACAGTGTGGTGGCAAATAGGAATGCTGAGAGCAAAGTTAGTTGGAAAACGAGCCATTTTCTGGAAGTCATTCTGGGAGGTTGTCACCTGATTGAATCAGACAAAGAAACACCTTTGTTAATTGTGGAACAACTTTTCAATCAACCAATAAAATTCAAAGGGATACTCCACTTTTTTAGGAAATAGGCTCATTTTACAACTGCACTAAGAACGACAGAAAATGTAAAGTTGTGATTTTCTAGGCTGAAATTGCTAGGAACTATAGTCTCATTCCTGTGTAATAAAGAAACTTTACTACCATATCAGCTTAGAAAATCACAACTTTACGTTTTCCGTCAGTGCACGATGTAACTACAGAAGAGTCAAGTTTTAAATAGGAAAAATATCTAAACACTTTGGTAATTTTTTTTGAGAAATGCTAATGGTCTTGTGCACTTCAATGATGTATGCTAAGCTATGCTAAAAGTACTACCGCCAGAACCGGAGATCGGCTGAATGGATTCAAAAACGGTAAAACTCAACAGTTTAACTCTGGGGGAGTTGTAAAATGATATAATTTCCCTTTAGGGAAAAGTTATGGGTAGGGTTTGTTTTGGGAATAGGGATGGGGTTAGGACTACACTTTCGGCACAGGAATGTTGTTCCAGGATATGTTGATCCAGGAACATGTCTTACTTAGCAAAATCACGGTGACCGGCCTGTTTACATCTGTTCACTTTATGACCTTGTACTTCATTTTTACAAATCGGAAAACCATCCGACCAATTTGTTAAAACTGTTTCATTTACAATTGACCACATAAATGTGTCTCTGCAAAATGAATATAAATCCGATCTTCAATCTCCGCATTGTATGCAAATTTAAGTTCACGTCGAACGAAAGCAACAGGACCGATATGTGCTGCATTTTATATATCATAAGCTAATTTAAAGACCAAAGACTGTAATAGGAGAGAGAGCAGCGCTAAAACTAATACTGATAATTTAGTCTAAGTTGGTTTGATTTAGTCTCACTATTAATGAAGATGACTGTGTTGAGTTTCAGGATGCAATGCCGAACTTTAATTATCAGCAGTTTCTTTGCGTTTAATTAATTTTTTTTTTCCATTTTAAAAGAGGAGTAAAACCAGGCGCATTTACACTTGCCCAGTTTCATTTGGAATCCATCTCAAACCACCTCCGTAGGTGGTTTTAATGACCGATTTAAATCACTCTCAAATGCCTTTCACGATGGTTTTGCGTCTTTTCAGGATGGCTGTGCAATCAGAGAAAACGCATGAAGTGACCCGGTGTAAACATGGCCATAAATGCAGTATGGTATAAATATATATTATTTTTATTTCAAAAGTTCAAATTAAGACTCTCCCATTTCTGAGTCACAAGTAAATTTGTGACGCTGACCATGTGAACTCTTCACACATACAGTCAGATGAAACTCAAGATACTCTTTATGCTGATCATCTCATCATGCTGAAGAACATGGTTATCACGTTTTACACAAACCTGGGGCGAGTTTGTGCAGCTTGAGTGCTGCTGTCATTAAAGAAAAATGGCTTAAGACATTCAGAAATGCATGTACAATTTTCAAATTAAAAATGTGCAATTTTCTATAAATTTGTGCTGCTAATATAATTTGTAAAGAAAATAATCGATTCAATTTGCAACACAAACATATGCAAGTATTTTCAGTAGTAGTTTCTTTAGGACCTCAACGTATTTGTTCAGTTATACAAAAGGCTTTAAATTGTACGAATTGGATCTACATAAGTTACAAGTTACTTAGAAGACCTGCAATAATTTAACCTTTGTTCTTTGCCAGGGGGACTAAGGGAGTGGTAGATGAATGCTCTGCATTGCTATCATTGTGAAAAATAAAAAGACATCTAAAAAATGTTCCCTACCTGGTTTTCTCATTTTGAGGGAGAGTGGAGACTATTGCTGTATATTAACTTATGGCAAACTGTATGTGATGTGTATCTGGCTCCCTCTTCTGAATGACCTCAAGACACATGTACTGCCCAGGCAACGAGATCAAAATGAAAGTGTTTAGACGTAACTAATTCACCTTGAATGTGACCATATTTTTTGTTTAGCTTGACAGCCCGTGGTCGCTTTGTTGTTGTTCAGAAGTAAATTGTGACAATGTTCATTTTTGAGTGAACTACTCTATTCATTTGTAATAAGGCCAAAACTTGTCAGATTTAACTCTAAGATAATCCATCCTTCTCTCATACTGTATAAGGTTATGTGCATCTTCCATGACTGTTTACAGTTCATCGTCTCTTTAAAGTAGTTTTGATTAGATTTTCAACACTAAGGCAGAGAAAGCAAGCATTTCAAGATTATCAAGATTCCTGATGCATATGATGAGGTCATAGGACACAGTGATTGTTCCAGGTACTTAGTCGGCTGGTGAAACGACAGAATTATGTGTTGACATCCTAATCGAACCAGTCTGACAGGGAAAATAAACTCTGCTCTTGCATGTTCTAAAGAATGGAAGCACAGTTTATGCTAATCACTTCTTATTCTTATTTCTGTGTTTGCAACAGGTGTCTTTGCCAAATGGTCACTCAGTGCCTCCGTTCCTTGGGTGAGTGTCTTTTAACAGAATTAATTCCCTATATTATTACAGCGCTTTAGAATTTAGCGCATTCTCTGCAATCACATTGCTTGTTTTCGTCCTCAGGGGTGGGAATCCATTTTCCACGGTCAAACTACGACCCACCATCACAAATGACAGATCTGCACCAAATATATGATTATAGTTCAGTCCCTGCCCCAAAGTGAAGATGTCTATATTGATGCGTTGCAGATATGGCAGAAGAACCAAATTAAAGGATTCTGTTACAGCATCAAGATTAATCCTTAAATTTTCTAAAAATACAAGCCAGCATATTTACAGGAGGCATTATTTATAAGAATTTTAGACTTTGATTAAATTATTATTTTAAATTGTATCTGGATTCACACACTTGTGTTTCCAAGAAAATGCACAGCATCAAACAGACTCTTAAATATATATTTTCTGACCATATTGGTCCTATGTCTGGGGACATGTGAAGGTAAACCTGAAATCCCAAATGTATATTTTAAGTATTGAAGCCCCTAATTCGAAACACCACACATGCCCAAATCATATTTCATTTCAAATTCCAGTGAAGTCGTGTTAGATATGCCAGTTGCCAAATTGTTTTGGTTGGAATTGATTAATTTTAGCCTGTTTTTGTTATGCAATGTCATGATTTTCTTGTTTTAAAATGCTGATATGTTCCTTATCCTTCACACCTTTTTCACATTTAAAAGAGATAAATGTATAAACACTGAGTTAAATAGTTTATCCCTTATTTAAAGATAAGTGTAATGTGTGGTGATAACATTCCTACTAGCTGCTCAGCTGATTGTTTTCACAGCTTTATCTGGACATCATCTCAAACATGAGCATTTTTCACCATGGAATAGAAACGCTTTGGTCCTAACTAAATAAACAGATTTGTTGTTTTTTTTTAAAGATTTTTAATTAAACATGTACAAATTATGCCTTTGCAAACATGTTTTTATGTAGGGGAAACAGTTTATTTCACCTTTTTCTTTTTTGTGTTGCGATATTGATTCATTGCCCCATTTCCTGTCATACCAGATTACTCTGAAATAAAGATGTATGAAAATGCCTTGGATTTTTGTTACAACTCTACAGTATTGGCTACTATCCAAAGCACTGTTGAACCTTGTAAAACTTAGAGTTGTTTTTATGATGGTCTGAATCTGCCATAAATAGGTTTATATAAGGTGTGTGTATCCTGAGTAATGAGTTACAGTTTAAAATGTTTATATAATTAATTTTAATGAATTATAATTAATTATACATATTAAAATGTTTTAGAATTGACTGTAGCAGAATTAATAGTACAATTATTTAATCAGTTCATCCAATGAACTTCTAGGAAATATAGTATCTTCCTGGCCAAGAAAGAATAACCTTTCCAGCTAAAGTACTAGCAGGGTAATAGCCTAGGTAGCTAGATCAAGATGTTTAAGTGACTTTGCTATTTTTGTGAGAAAATAACATGGGAATATAATGGTTTAATAAAAGAAACTATGGTAGACTACAAGAGACATCATAAAAAAATCAGCACCTCCAAATCCGAGGCCATGGTCCTCATTCTGGAAAAGGGTGGCTTGCTCACTTCAGGTTGGTGGAGAGATCTCCCGTTCCAGTCCTTCCATCCTCAAGTGAAGGAGTTTAAGTATCTGGGGTTTTGTTCATGAATCACGAGTGAGGGAAGGATGGAACGGGAGATTGACAGACGGATCAGTGCAGCTTCTGCAGTAATGCGGTCAATGTACTAGTCTGTTGTGGTGAAGAAGGAGCTGAGCCGTAAGTCAAAGCTCTCAATTTACTGGTCAATCGTACGTTCCTCCTCTCACCTATGGTCATGAGCTTTGGGTCATAACCGAAAGGACAAGATCCCAGATACAGGCGGCCGAAATGAGCTTTCTCCGCAGGGTGGCTGGGCCATCCCTTAGAGATAAGGTGAGAAGCTCGGCCACTTGGGAGGAGCTCAGAGTAGAGCCGCTGCCCCTCCACATCGAGGGGTCAGCTGAGGTGGCTTGGGCATCTGTTCCGGATGCCTCCTGGACACCTTTCCGGGGATGTGTTCCGGGCAGGTCCCACTGGGAGGAGACCCCGGGAAGACCTAGGACACACTGGAGAGACTACTATCTCCCGGCTGGCCTGGGGAACACCTCGGTGTCCTCCTGGAAGAGCTGGGGGAGCTAGAGAAAGGGAAGTCTGGGCATCTCTACTTAAACTCCTGCCCCCGCGACCTGGCTCTGGATAAGCGATGGATGGATGGATGGATGGATGGATGGATGGATGGATGGATGGATGGACGGACTGTGGCATGCACAACTAAACTAAGCAAATATTGTATACAGAATCAAGTAAAGAGAAGTGAAGAGAGAGAGAGAAGAAAGAGAATGGCAAGATTAGAACAAGTTAACCAAAACCTACAAGAAATATCAGGGGATCAGGGTCACCTTAAAAGGGTTGCATTGGTTTTGGTTGCTGAACAAGTCTAGATGCAGGAGATTCTTGATGATTTTTCCAGGAGTGCGCTGAAGTGTTCGTTTGGGTATTTGGGGTGGTCCGTGTTATATTCTAAAGAAGTTAACTTGAAGATGAAGTTGCCGGAAGACAAAGGATGGTGTCTCAAAGAGGTTGAAAAAAGTTCTGACCAGGGTTGTGGACTCGAGTCGCATGACTTGGACTCGACTTGGACTCGAGTCCCAAATTTGATGACTTGCAACTCGACTTGACATATTCAAATATGACTTGCGACTCGACTCAGACTTTGACAACAATGACTCGTGACTTGACTCGGACTTGAGCCCTGTGACTTGGAAAGACTTGACCTACCTTCTAAAACCACAGTTCAGAGTGGTTATCACAGATGATCACTGTAGTATAGCACTGTATCATTGATGCATGATCACATCGCTGATTAGCGCTGCTTTCGCAGTTTTGGCACTGAGCCAGAGAGCGCGTGATGGAGTGCGTTCAGCAGCGCGTCAGTTGTCATTTATTATACACACATTTAGACAGTTTTTAACCAAATAATGTTTTCTAATTTCTTTTTCAGGCATTTAAATACACAAGTAGTAGCAAACCATTTATAATTTGAGAAAAAAAACCCACTGATGTCTAAGTATGCGGAAATAATAAGTAAATGACGGGCACGTAGCCCCAAAAAGTCTCACGTGATGCTTGATACGTCGCCATGGAAATAGGAATGTACTAGTACAATTACTGTCGCATTAACAAAATAATTTAACCAGGGACTCAATATTTTAAACGTAATGTGTAGCAAATCACGATTAATTTTCCCAATGAACAGTTACTTTTATTTTTTTATTTTTAAATCTGCATTGCCACTCTTCACATTCAACCAATCAGACAACCAACCAATCAGCATCCACTAAATTTGAATAAATATGATTATATTATATTATTATATTATATCTTATTTTAAAAGCCTTCCTGATATAAATTAGTATACATTTCATTTACTATAGTAATTAACACAGAGCAATTTGTGCAAAAAGCACTAATGACTTGTTTAAGACTTAAACTTGAGAGACTTGCAAGTTGCAACTTGACTTGACTTGTCTGT
This sequence comes from Hybognathus amarus, assembly GCA_030378365.1. Classification (NCBI taxonomy): domain Eukaryota; kingdom Metazoa; phylum Chordata; class Actinopteri; order Cypriniformes; family Leuciscidae; genus Hybognathus; species Hybognathus amarus. The sequence continues at coordinate 272,567 of JAQIUQ010004061.1, read as the reverse complement.
CATGACTCGGGCACTTGACTTGGGACTTGTCTGTCTTGACTTGGGACTTGACTTGGGACTTGAAAGCAAAGACTCGAGACTTACTTGTGACTTGCAAAACAATGACTTGGTCTCACCTCTGGTTCTGACCTAATCAGATACTTTGGTAACACTTTACAGTAAGGGTACATGAATTATCATGAATTCATGTATAAATTAATGCATGAATTATGCATTCATTCATGCATTAATATCTCATGAATCATCAGGAACTAACACAAGTTCAATATTTTTCATTCATGACTTCATGAATGAACAACACCTTAATTAAAACATTAACTAAGATGAGCACATCATCATGAATTATGATTTATTATGCATGATCATGATGTTTTCTTTGTTCTTTGTCTAGGTCAGTGACCTAGTCACCACTTTAGTTGAGGGGCCACACACATGATGAAGTTATTAATAGATTAATGCTTAGTTCTTGACGACTACTGTATTGGACAAACACCAAAATAGACCAATCAAAGCTCATAGCACACAAATTATGTTAATCAAATACAGTAGTCATCATTAACTAAGCATTATCTATCAATGACTTCATCATGTGTGTGGCCCCTCAACTAAAGTGGTGACTAGGTCCTTTGAAACACTGATGAACAATGTGCTATTAATGGTGGCATAACTGTGAACAAAGAAAACATCATGATCATGTGTAATAAATCATAATTTATGATGATGTGCTCATCTTAGTTAATGTTTTAATTAAGATGTTGTTCATTCATGAAGTCATGAATGAAAAACATTGAACTTGTATTAGTTTGTGATGTTTCATGAGATATTAATGCATGAATAAATGCATAATTCATGCATTAATTTATACATGAATTCATGATAATTCATGTACCCTTACCGTAAAGTGTTACCAATACTTTTAAGGGTCCTATCAGTTTACTTCACACCTCTTTGATAAAGTGGCCAATCTAAGATGGCCTGGAGGAAGTCTTTGTTCCATCTTATTTACATTTGCATGTTCATGGTGCATGGCATGATGGAGAATTTTTGCAGTTTTTACACAAAAGTATGGTAAAAAGATTATATACATATATAACGGCTTTTGAAGAGAACTGGTTTTAGGGCTGATGACAACAGGGGAGAGGGGGAAGGTTTTCAGAGGACTGGGGGATTTTGATTATGGCCATTCATTACAAGGATAAGATAAGCATAGCAAGGATAAGATGGCCATATCACATGGCAGAACTGTTATTAAATTTCAGTGCTTCAATCTTTTCTGGAGTTAGAGACAACTGGTTCAACAGGATGGACATCACCTAAGCAAACTTCAGAGTGCTAAACTAAAATATATACTTGTCCCTCCATCATCCTTTTGCAGTGTGTGCCAATGCAGTCAATCTGAATGGCATACACACATCTGGACACAGATAATGACCACACAGGACTTCACTTCAGCACCTGAATGGAACTGCGGTTGACATCACACAAGGATAATCAAGTTCATTTTATTTATATTGCAAATTTTATAGCAGCCACTGACTGACCAAAGTGCTTTACAGAACTATAAAATTATAAGACAGTAATACCATGTGTAACAGCACAGCACAGATAAGTACAGCAAAGCTAGGAACAGCCGGACTTAAAATGTTAAATAAGATAACAGAAATGGTGAAAACAGTATTAAATTAATCAATAATAAAACAGAAATGGCAGTATCAGACTTAAATAAAAAGAAAAATAGCATCATGCTCAAAGGAGAAATAGTAAAACTAACCAACCGTATTTATAGGCCAAGGAAAACAAGTGCATTTTTAAAGGTGACTTACAAGAGATCACGGAAGGGGCTATCCTAACCTCCATGGGCAAATTGTTCCACAGCCGAGGCCCAACCACAGAAAATGCTCGATCCACTCTGCGTTTAAATCTGGCGTATCAAAAAAGCATAATTTATGTGACTTGTAATGCCTTACTCATTTCATCAAAAAAGTAATCTAATTATGTAATGCATTACTTTTAAGATCAAAAAGTTATCTGTTTACGTAATGAATGTTGCTTGTAATGCATTTATTTACTTGTAATGTCAAACAGTAATCTGATTACATAATGCATGTTACTTGTAATGCATTACTTTACTTGTTAGATCAAAAAGTAATCTGATTTCGTAATGCACTTTATTGTAATATTGTCAAAAAGTAATCTGATTACTTAATGCATGTTACTTGTAATGCATTTCTTTACTCGTAACAAAAAGTAATCTGATTACGTAATGCATGTTACTTGTAATGCATTTCTTTACTCGTAACATAAAAGTAATCTGATTACGTAATGCATGTTACTTATGCATTTCTTTACTCGTAACAAAAAGTAATCTGATTACGTAATGCATGTTACTTGTAATGCATTTCTTTACTCGTAACATAAAAGTAATCTGATTACGTAATGCATGTTACTTGTAATGCATTTCTTTACTCGTAACAAAAAGTAATCTGATTACGTAATGCATGTTACTTGTAATGCATTTCTTTACTCATAACAAAAAGTAATCTGATTACGTAATGCATGTTAACTGTAATGCATTTCTTTACTCGTAACAAAAAGTAATCTGATTACGTAATGCATGTTACTTGTAATGCATTACTTTACTCGTAACATAAAAGTAATCTGATTACGTAATGCATGTTACTTGTAATGCGCTTCTTTACTCGTAACAAAAAGTAATCTGATTAGGTAATGCACATTTCTTAATTAATTACTTGTTAGATCAAAAGGTAAACTGTTTAGGTAATGCATGTTACTTGTAATTACTTTACTTGTAACATTAAAGGGACAGTTCACACAAAAATGAACATTCTATCATCGTTTACTCACCCTCAAGTTGTTCCAAACCTCTATTTATTTGTTCTGCTGAACACAAAGGAAGATATTTGGAAGAATGTTTTAATCAAACAGACCTAGTATGTATGGTATTTTTTCATTCTATGGAAGTCAATGGGATTGAGATTTGTTTCCAAATATCTTCCTTTGTGTTCAGCAGAACTAATGCATTTAGAATATGAAATAATAATCAAGTCTGATTATGAAATGCATGTTACTTGTAACACATTACTTTACGTACTGTAACATCAAAAAAGGTAATCTGAATGCGTTATCCCTGCCTCAACACTGCTCATTTCAGATGAGATTGAAAAATATCTCAATCTCAAAAAACATAGTCCAGCATATTTCAGTATAGCCCTCTAGAAATATGTCCAAATCAGAATTATCAGCTAATAAGGGTAAATTGACATACTCTGGCACAATGAATTGACAGAAATGCAGTGAGTTTGCTTCCTTCTTCTCTGAGGCAATCAATAATATTAGAGAGGTGATCAGAACATCCTTGAGTTGCATTGGGGTCAGATCAAACCACAACCTGAGAAAGTAGTTAGTTACTATGTCTCATTTCGAAGAAATTGCTGGCAAAATTGTCGAAGAAAATGTACAGCACCTTAAAACATAAACCTGCACCCTTGACACACTTCACATGTTTTCCCTCAAGGCCCAATTCTTGCACCACTCCTGTTCAGGCCTTTACTTAGCCCTATCGTCTAACGACTACAGCCCCATTGACTCCCTGTGCCAATGCATTGATGAAGTAAACAGTTGGATGTGCTAAAACTTTCTTCAGTTAATAAAAAAAAAAAACCTGAAGTCATTGCATTTGGAAACAAGTTCTCAAGGTGAATGCATACTGTACCTTGATGCTAAGGGTCTAACAACTATAAATCAAGTCGGTGTGATTCTGGAGTCAGACCTTAGTTTCAGTAGTCATGTCAAAACAATAACGAATTATTATGAATTGTTATGGTGTGATTATTATAATTCCCTCTATGTAAAGCTTTTAAATAACTGTTTCCTTGCTTTTATTTTGTGATTATGTAAAGCACTTAGAATTGCCATAGTGTATAAAATGTGCTCTATAAATAAGTTGCCTTGCCTGTCAAGTCTGAGACTAAAATCTAAAAAGAGTATGGTGTTAATCATACCTTCACCTGTACACACACATATCTCTCTCTATATATTATCCTAGAGTTAAATTCTGACTATAGGCCCTATGTATAGCATTGGTATGATTTTTTTAAAGGCCTTAGCCTGTAGCTTATCACTACGCCACTACGCACCAACAGATAGTTACTTTTGTTGCCTTGCAACATTCTGTTGTGCCAGGGACTATATCTTCTTAGTACGTGTTTACATTTAGAGGTTTATTTGGTGGGAAAATGAAACAATGTGAGGTGGTGTGTACACGCTTTGAGGGAACCAACCTTAACCATCAATCCCATCATCTTTGAACCAGCTTTGAACATGAGTTAATGGCATCCCCTGCCGGGCCAATAAGGCAGTGCAACACAACACAATTCTTACCACTTCCTGTTTGGGATCTCTGAGTCTACACATCGGACAAATCCATGGGCAAATGACGAAATGATTTCGCAAAGCTGAATGGTCTCAAAATGACAACATAAGCACAGTGCTTACACCCTGATACAGATAAGGTATGTAACTTAACGCTGGACAGCAGCTGAGACTGTCACCTACACTGTGAATGCAAAACTATTAGGATATACATCCCTATTCTAATGTACATACACCTGTCACTGCGGAAGACAGGCAGGTGCAGTCATTCATTTTAATATCATTCTCTAATTGTATACTAGTTATATTCTGTTTTTTCCCCATATAATATGTTATTGTGAAGTAATGTTACTCTACATATTTATCTCTTATGCTGTCATTGCTAGTTAGCTAGCAATGCTAGTAACCGGTAACGTTACAACAAACAAACGCTCAACAACAGGAATTGTTATTTTTCCTCATTAGATAATTCGCTTCAGTAACGTTTCTTTTTTCTTTTTTTTTTACATATTAAACTAAACTAAATAAATAAAGTACAAAAATAAATGCTTTTATCATTTTTTTTACATTGTACCATATTAATTCAATTTTTACCATAGGAAATTCTGCAAATTATTGTATAGTGTATATATTGAATATGGCAATCCTTCAATTCTATGGTATTGCAATATAGTACTATAACATGATATCACCGCATTGTTTTGTAAAATTGGTCTGTGGTTTAATTGGAGCTTTATGGAGTTTATTGTGTATTTCTGGGACCTTGGGTTTCATTTTAGCTTAGGAGGCAACAAAATAACAGTGTTTAACAGGTCTCCTTCAGTGTTTTGGCTGCTTACAGATCAGTAATGAGAATCAGCTGATTCTAGATCTGCTTTCAAAGCAGAGGAAAGAGCAGGGAGGAAATTCTGCTCAATTTGAGAGTAATTAACTTAGAGCCCTTGTTTCATTCTAAACTCTTTTTGTAGCCTTAAACTGATGCTAAGGTGTTTGTTTATCTGCAGATCTCTTTCTCTTGTCTGTTGCAGCAGGGTGCATCATGCCGAGCTCCTTCCTGTGGGCTGTTGATGTGTACGGGAGGGTTTATTGCCTTTCCACAGCTGGACAGCAGTGGGAATATTGCCGTGATGCCCACTTGGAGTTCAAGCGCATCACAGCTGTGCAGCAGTGCTGCTGGGCATCGCATGTGACCACAACATTTACCTGAATGTCCATGCCAGTGATGTGCCCATCCGCTACCAAGAGGAAGATCGTATGAAAACCAGGTGTGCTCAATAGCAATATACATACTGACATTTAGGTCAATATATATATATTATGAATATGTGTGTGTATATATACACTCACCGGCCACTTTATTAGGTACCCCATGCTAGTAACGGGTTGCGACCCCCTTTTGCCTTCAGAACTGCCTCAATTCTTCATGGCATAGATTCACCAAGGTGCTGGAAGCATTCCTCAGGGAGTTTGGTCCATATTCGACATGATGGCATCACACAGTTGCCGCAGATTTGTCGGCTGCACATCCATGATGCGAATCTTCCGTTCCACCACATCCCAAAGATGCTCTATTGATTGAGATCTGGTGACTGTGGAGGCCATTTGAGTACAGCGAACTCATTGTCATGTTCAAGAAACCAGTCTGAGATGATTCCAGCTTTATGACAAGGCGCATTATCCTGCTGAAAGTAGCCATCAGAAGTTTGGGTACATTGTGGTCATAAAGGGATGGACATGGTCAGCAACAATACTCAGGTAGGCTGTGGCGTTGCAACGATGCTCAATTGGTACCAAGGGGCCCAAAGAGTGCCAGAAAATATTCCCCACACTATGACACCACCACCGCCAGCCTGAACCGTTCATACAAGGCAGGATGGATCCATGCTTTCATGTTGTAGACGCCAAATTCTGACCCTACCATCTGAATGTCGCAGCAGAAATCAAGACTCATCAGACCAGGCAACGTTTTTCCAATCTTCTATTGTCCAATTTCGATGAGCTTGCGCAAATTGTAGCCTCAGTTTCCTGTTCTTAGCTGAAAGGAGTGGCACCCGGTGTGGTCTTCTGCTGCTGTAGCCCATCTGCCTCAAAGTTCGACGTACTGTGCGTTCAGAGATGCTCTTCTGCCCACCTTGGTTGTAACGGGTGGTTATTTCGAGTCACTGTTGCCCTTCTATCAGCTCGAACCAGTCTGGCCATTCTCCTCTGACCTTTGGCATCAACAAGGCATTTCTGCCCACAGAACTGCCGCTCACTTGAATGTTTTTTCTTTTTCGGACCATTCTCTGTAAACCCTAGAGATGGTTGTGCGTGAAAATCCCAGTAGCATTAGCAGTTTCAAATACTCAGACCAGCCCTTCTGGCACCAACAATCATGCCACATTCAAAGTCACTCAAATCACCTTTCTTCCCCATACTGATGCTCTGGTTTGAACTGCAGGAGATTGTCTTGACCATGTCTGCATGCCTAAATGCACTAAGTTGCGCCATGTGATTGGCTGCTTAGAAATTAAGTGTTAACGAGCAGTTGGACAGGTGTACCTAATTAAGTGGCCGGTGAGTGTATATACACACTTATAATATCATTCAAAAGTTTAGGGTCAGTAAGAGTTTTAAACATGTTTTTTGAAAGAAGTGTCTTATGCTCCCGAAGACTGCATTTATTCGATAATAAATACATGAAAAATAGTAACATTGTGAAATAATATTAAAATTTAAAATAACTGTTTACTTTTTAATGTATTTCAAAATGTTATTTATCCTGTGAGTTTTTAAGTTGTATTTTCAGCAGCCAATACTCCAGTTTTCAGTGTCACATGATTCCTCAGAAATTACTTTAATCATTCGATTTAGTCTTCAAGGAACATTGAAAACAGTTGTGCTGCCTATTAATTTTGTAGAACTTTTTTCAGGATTCTTTGATGACTAGAAAGTTCAAAAGAAAAGTATTTATTTGAAGTAGAAATATTTTGTTACATTTCAAATGTTTTTACTGTCAATTTTTAACCAGTGTCCTTACTGAAAAAAGTATATGTTGAAAATATACACTACTGGTTCAAAAGTTTAAGGTCGGTAAGATTTTTTATGTTTTTAAAAAGTCTCTTCTGCTCACCAAGGCTGCAATTTTTTAATAAAAATACACAAAAACACAGTAATATTGTGAAATATTATGACAATTTAAAATGACTTTTTTATGTTAATATTAGAGCTGTCAGTTAAACGCGTTATTAACTGGCGTTAACAGCAAACCCCATTTTAACGGCGTTAATTCTTTATTATGCGCGACTTAACGATCTTTTTGTCCTAGCAAACTTTGTAGTTGTTTCACATACTTTTGCAACAGGACGCGGCATGCGTCCTGATCCATTTCAGCGTCTCGCGCTCGTTCATCCACTCAAAGCCGGCTCGCAAGCCCAAACAAGTGTGTGCGTCGTGCCTGTTGTTTTGTTTCCGGTCTAGCTAGATCCGCTTGCGCTTTGGTCCGAAGAAGCAACGAAACGTCCTCGCGCGGGGCAAGCAATTGCAATGAATGGGTTTCAGAGCGCAGCGCGAGGACGTTTTGTGCCGCACACACTCGTTTCAGCTTGCGAGCCGGCCAAATAGTAACGTTATGTTTTGAGTGGATGACAAGCGCAGACGCCGAAATGGATGCCAATGAGATTCTGAATGTAAAGTTTACTTTTAAAAAGTTGCCAAATTGTCCCATTGACAAGACCAAAGCGATCTGTATGTTTTGTCATTATGAACTGAGCTATCATCATCGCAGCACGTCCAGCCTGAAACACCACTTGATGATGGCCAAGCAAACACACACACACAAACACAGATGCATGCACAATTCTCGCCCCCTCGCCAATATCAGCACCTCGTCAGTATTTCTTTCACCCTTTTATTGATGGACAGTGTTGCATTGTGTGAGAGATTATTTAGGCTATATATGTTAGAGTGAAATTGAACACTATTCCAATGTTATTTTCAATAATAATAATAAAAAAAAAACATTTGCACTAAACAAGCCAATCCACTTTTCCATGTTGATAAGAGCATTAAAATGAGAAAAAATGTAACAAAAAGAAATAAAAAGACATTAAGAATAGATAAAAATGTGCGATTAATCACGAGTTAACTATGACATTAATGCAATTAATCGTGATTAAATATTTTAATCGTTTTTACAGCACTATATATATTAAAATGTAATTTATTCCTCTAAAAAAAGCTGAATTTTCAGCATCATTACTCCAGTCTTAAGTGCTCACATGATCCTTCACAAATCACTCTAATATGATGATTTTATGCTCCAAAAACATGTATGATTATTATCCATGTTGAAAACAGTTTTTTACATTTTTATTTCAGGATTCTTCTGATGAATAGAAAGTTACAAAAGAACAGCTTTAATCTGAAATGGAAAGCTTTTGTTACATTAAACACTATCCTTTAAAAAGTTTGGGGTCAGTAAGAATTTGTATTTTATTTTTGGGGGAAATAAATAAGAAATCAATACTTCTATTCATCAAGGATGAGTTACATTGATCAAAAGTTACAGTAAAGACATTTATAATGTTAGAAAAGATTCTAATTAAATAAATGCTGTTCTTTTGAACTTTCTATGCATCAAAGAATCCTGAAATAAAAATGTAAAAAACTGTTTTCAACATGGATAATAATCATACATTTTTTTGGAGCATAAAATCATCATATTAGAGTGATTTGTGAAGGATCATGTGACACTAAAGATTGGAGTCATGATGCTGAAAATTCAGCTTTTTTTCAGAGGAATAAATTACATACATTTTAATATATATTAACATAAATTGTCATAATATTTCACAATATTACTGTGTTTTTTTGTACATTTTCAGAGTCATTAAACTGAAAAATGTTTCTCTGAAACCAACATGAATCCAAAGAGTATATTCTTTGAACTTTGCACATGTGTTTTAAACTAGACTTTATTTTAAACACTTTTTATATGTCATTGACTCTACAGCACCTGAAAGTGAATAAGACTCTGTTTTAATAAGACTCTGAGACTGTGTTTCCTGTTCCCTCACAGAGGTGGAACCCTGTGGATGGCTTCTCGAACCGGCTGTTGCCCAGTGACCGCTGGCAGTGGAGTGATGTCACAGGGCTGAAGCACCAGCCTCTGGGTGAATTTCAGCTGCCCTCTGACAACTGGGAGTGGGAGGCGGACTGGTACGTGGATGAAAACTTTGGAGGAGAGACCACTGAAAAAGGGGTCAGTATTGATGCCTTTAAGAGGGTTTTGGGGTCAAAATATTGTTTTTTGAATTGTTGTTATTATTAATTCAGTGCTATAGTGTTCAGCAAAGTGACAAAACTTGTCACCACTGTCTCCCCCCTTGTGGATTTAATTTAATTTATGAAGATTTACCAAAAATTTTTATTACAAATGTGGTATTCTTAGCCTGGTTAATACCAGACCATTCTCAGTTGTAACTAAGTTATGGTCTGGCAAAGCTTCATAGACAAATCATTTCCATTGGGGCGTCACCAATAGACATAGCTCAAAAACATATTTGACATATTTGGAAACTCCTCCCCCTCTACTTCTGCTGAAATCTTATGGGCTAACACCATCTGACACAACTGGTCAATTGATGCAAAACATGCGAATACTATCAAGCCCTCTGGCAGTTTAAAATGCATGCGCATGACAATTGCATCTGTGATTTAAATACTCACAAACACAGACATACAGACAAACAAAACTTATGATCAAAATTATGTCATTTTGGAGTGTTTTTGGGTTGTCAGTCAGTTCTTGAAAATATTTTCCTCCGTTTTTCCCCTCATTTTCTTTTTCATGTTCGTTTTTTTACTTTTTATACCTGACAGTATAAGGTGGAATTGTAAATTAAATATTGCTGTCAAATCTTAATAAAAGTTTTTGTTTACATTGTATGTTTGTATGTATATATTGTTATATTTATATATGATTATATATGTGTGTGTATTCTGTACACACACACACACATACATTATATATACATACATGTATACACATATTATATATACATATATGTGTAAATATATACATACACGCACTCAAATTTATATATAAAAAAACATTATATGTTTGTGTCTTTATATTGTTATATTTATATATGATTATATATGTGTGTGTATACTGTACACACACACACATTATATATACGTATACACATATTATATATACGTATATGTGTAAATATATACACACACACTCAAATTTATAATATATATATATAGAGGGAATGCGCGTGACGTCACCGTCCGGTCACGTGCCTGCAGTTTCTCACAGTGAGTGGCAAAAAGGCTGAGCGGCTGTATGTGTTTTCAGCGTGAATGCCGCAAAAAAACAAACACAACACATATAAAGTGGGAAAGAGCTTTGCGATTGATTGTACAACTATATTTGACAAAAAAAACAGAGGTATATTTTTACAGACTGCTGTAGAAAGAGGAGCAAATGGATCACTGCAATTCACAGAAACAACTGGGCTCCAGTCAGCAAAAGGTGGATCTGCAGTTATCATTTTGTGTCAATATGCTGAATTTAGCTGTAAAACCATACCCATATATTTTGTATTGTTATATATATTAACAACTCATTAATTAAATATGTATCATTGCATATGCTGCATTATTTGATGTTTCTTAATAAACACTGACCAAAAAAAAAAAACTATAAAGTTTTATGGCTGGATGATATGATGCTATATAGGCTATATATAACACTGATATAAGTGATCACCCGGATTTAGACCTATATTGCATTTATATATAGCATTCACAGGCAAATTTGCTTTATGTTTAGGTCTATATTGCTTTTATTTCCCGGTGTCAAAATCAGGCAAACATAAATGTCAGGCAACATGATTCCTGGCTGCATGTCAATAATATCCATGAGTCACTGGATCTTTAGTAAGTTGTAAGGAACACTAAATTGAGTCAAACATTTAGTTCAAATTGATAAAATTGTTCGTTTTAGTCGCATTTTCGCAGTTTCCCCTATTAAATCCAGTCACGCAGCAGATCTTTTGCCACTCAGTCAGGCTGAGGGGGGTTGTTCCGGCGGGAAAGTGACGTCAATGCATTCCCTATATATATATATATATATATATATATATATATATATATATATATATATATACACCCATACTGTATATAATGTTAACAAAAAAAATCTGTTAAATGCGATTAAACGTTTGTTTGTTTGTTTGTTTTTTTTACAGTGCTAAATTTAATGTATTGAAATTGTCTAAAAAACATGTACATGTTGTTTTAATTGCTGAACAACTTCAGGTAGTCTCAGGTTCGGTACGGCTGAAAGACCCCTTAAACCTAAAAAAGATCTCTCACTTATTTTAAGCCATAACTGATTTTCTGTGTGTTTTTTAGGGATGGACATATGCCATTGATTTTCCAGCCACTTATACAAAAGACAAAAAGTGGAACTCTTGCGTGCGTCGCCGCAGATGGTTACGATACAGAAGGTACAAGGCACAGGAAACATGGGTCATGGTGTGTACCAGTACAAAGGTTTTGAGAGCAATTATATATATCTTATCTTCATTGGCTGTCTTTAGACGTTGATTACAAACTTGTCTCTATGTGTCTGTGAATTTTATATAGATCCCTTCAGGGGAGCAGACAGAGTCCCTTCCCTGACCCGTTTAATGACATCAGTTGTGGTGGTTGGGAGATCACCGAGGAGCCCAGAGGGTGTTTGTCTCTGTGGGCGGTCTCTCTGCAGGGAAAGGTCAGAACTCAGTTCATTCCAAGCTTACATTACACATTGTCCCATGTCCAACAACACTCTTGTGTGTTTGTAATTCATTCATTTTTCAGTTCTATACAGAGGGTACAGTATGCATAATTGGTTCTTGGAACACCTACAAAAAGTTGAATCACAAAAATGGATCCAAAATGTTTTGTTTGTACATTTGAGCAGGTGTGGTTCCGGTGTTGACATCAACCACCATAATCCTGAGGGCTCCTTTTGGGAGGAGGTGCCCTGTACCAGGGGAGGTGGTGCAGATCAGCTGTGGGCCTGGTGACTTGGTGTGGGCTGTCCTTTGGGAGGGTAATCTGATGGTCAGAGAGGGCATCAGCAGAGATTGTCTTAATGGTGAGTGCTGTGATATTCACTTTTGCCAAGTTACTATTTGTAACCTTAATAAATGTTTTTGAGTAGATAAGTATTTCTATCTGCTTGTCTATATTTAATAATATTGTATTCAAAGGGTCATCATGGGTCACAGTGGAGTTGCCAAGCCCTGAAGCTGGAGCCGTACATGTAGCTGTAGGTGTGAATGTAGTGTGGGCTGTCACTAAAGATCATAAAGTAAGTCCTATTTTAATTTCATAGTTACATTTGCACATAGAATTGGGAACCAAAATCTTAGACCATTAGTAAAAGCTTTGTTTTTCAGCTTTGAGCGTTTCTTTTCATTATAAAAGTATATTATTCATTCATATTGTGTTATCCATTCTAGAAATTTAGCTAAATCTTAAATATTAGATATCAGATTAGATATCAAGATTAAATATGTAGAGTGACAGTAAATACATCTATACAAAAGGATTTCTAGGTCAAATAAATGCTGTTTTTTTTTTATTCACCAAAGAATCCTGAAATAAAAATGTATATTTCAGCATTGTAATATTTCTCATGATTTCTGATGGATCATGTGGCACTGAAGACTGCAAATATAGTTCCTGAAAAATTAGCTTTGCCATCACAGGAATAGATTAATTTTAAAATGTATATAAAAATACAAACTGTTGTAATAATATTGGACTATATTAATTGTTTTTGCTGTATTTTTGATCAAATAAATGCAGTGTGGTGAGCATAAGAGACTTCTTTCAAAAACATTTAAAAAAAAATTCCAACCTCAAATTTTGAACTGTTTTGGATCTATTTTGTTTTATTATTATTTATTTTGTTGTTACTTAACTTCTTTCCCTCATCTTCTCTATTTCTAATAGGTCTGGTTTAGACGGGGTGTGAATTCCCATAATCCTTGTGGCTCTGGTTGGATAGGTATGGTTGGAGAGATGGTCATGATCAACGTGGGCCTCAATGACCAGGTAAAGAGATTAGTAATGTTCTGTTTATGGTTTACCTCATTAATTCCTGACTCTAATGTACTTTTTCCATTGAATAAGCATATATGCATATGTGGGTTCAATCTTAAAGGAGAACTGTAAAAACTTTATAAAGTATCTTCTTATCAAACGGTCTGTACACTTACAAAGTTCTCAATGCTTCGTTTTGCATGTATGGACCCTCATTATGTTACTATGTTAGTGTGGGGCTATTTTGAGCCTTGTTAGTGGTATAAACTAGCCAATGTCAATGCCCCCAGTGCTAGCATTATACGTTAAACAGTTTTTAGAGATAAAACTCTTTACATTCGATTATCATGAAAACAAATCTCAGAGAAAGATTGACTTGGTACCAATGTTTTATTAGGTCATGACATTTTTTTATTAGGGCCTAATTGTTTCCTAAGGTAAAAATTATTTTTCAAATTTCGGGTACTTTTGGGGCCCTTAACATGCTCTACTCTCTGAACATTTGCACACACATTGGAATCATCAGTCATTATTTTTTCAAATTTTTATCAACCCTATTATTTAACTAATTACACTCACCGGCCACTTCATTAGGTACACCTGTCCAACTGCTCGTTAACACCTTATTTCTAAGCAGCCAATCACATGGCGGGCAACTCAGTGCATTTAGGCATGTAGACATGGTCAAGACAATCTCCTGCAGTTCAAACAGAGCATCAGTATGGGGAAGAAAGGTGATTTGAGTGACTTGAACGTGGCATGATTGTTGGTGCCAGAAGGGCTGGTCTGAGTATTTCAGAAACTGCTAATCTACTGGGATTTTCACGCACAACCATCTCTAGGGTTTACAGAGAATGGTCCGAAAGAGAAAACATCCAGTGAGCGGCAGTTCTGTGGGCGGAAATGCCTTGTTGATGCCAGAGGTCAGAGGAGAATGGCCAGACTGGTTCGAGCTGATAGAAGGGCAACAGTGACTCAAATAACCACCCGTTACAACCAAGGTGGGCAGAAGAGCATCTCTGACGCACAGTACGATCGAACTTTGAGGCAGATGGGCTACAGCAGCAGAAGACCACACCGGGTGCCACTCCTTTCAGCTAAGAACAGGAAACTGAGGCTACAATTTGCACAAGCTCATCGAAATTGGACAATAGAAGATTGGAAAACGTTGCCTGGTCTGATGAGTTCTCAATTTCTGCTGCGACATTCGGATGGTAGGGTCAGAATTTGGCGTCTACAACATGAAAGCATGGATCCATCCTGCCTTGTATCAACGGTTCAGGCTGGTGGTGGTGGTGTCATGGTGTGGGGAATATTTTCTTGGCACTCTTTGGGCCCCTTGGTACCAATTGAGCATCGATTGCAACGCCACAGCCTGCCTGAGTATTGTTGCTGACCATGTCCATCCCTTTATGACCACAATGTACCCAACTTCTGATGGCTACTTTCAGCAGAATAATGCGCCATGTCATAAAGCTGGAATCATCTCAGACTGGTTTCTTGAACATGACAATGAGTTCGCTGTACTCAAATGGCCTCCGACAGTCACCAGATCTCAATCCAATAGAGCATTCTTTGGGATGTGGTGGAACGGGAGATTGCACATCATGGATGTGCAGCCGACAAATCTGTGGCAACTGTGTGATGCCATCATGTCAATATGGACCAAACTCCCTGAGGAATGCTTCCAGCACCTTGTCGAATCTATGCCACGAAGAATTGAAGCAGTTCTGAAGGCAAAAGGGTGTCCAACCCGTTACTAGCATGGGGTACCTAATGAAGTGGCCGGTGAGTGTTTATATAAAACTATGTTGTCAGTGCACTACAAATAAACTGGTTATATGCCTTTATTTTGTGTCATTAAAACTGATAGAAACAGATCCTAGTTTAATAATAAGGTTAATAAAAATATTTAAAAAAACTTTAAAATTAAATTAAGAAGATAAATACTAATGAACTTACACAATTTTGAAGCTGCAAAAGATATTTTCACACTCATTTTGAAAGTGACCTATATAACATCCTATGACATGAAGATGACACATGTTCTAAATTTAAGTGATGTCATGGATGTGTCTGTGGTAGTTTATGGTCAAAGTTAATGTGGTATATTCAAACGATTTTGAGGTAGTCCTTTTATCCGCTTTAAATGCACATGGCCCGTTGTCATGTATATATTATGCAGAATTACTTTATTGTAATTTTGTAATTTGCCTTGGGACAAAGACCAAGAAGATGTCCTGAACCCAATTAAGCATAAAAATCTTAGCCATGAAAACTTTCATATGGATCAATGTATTGATTAAATGAAAACGTTATATGAAAATGGAAACATATCACTCACAAATGTACAAATATTGGTCTGTTAAAATAACAGACATTCTGCTATATTCATGTATTCATGCGAGTATGTGTTTCTAGTGTGAATTATAAGTGCTGAACCCATTTCAGCAGTTATTACACTGAGATCTCTAAAGGCCGATGTGTCTCTGTGTTCAGGTGTGGGGCATTGGTTTTGAAGACCGGGCGGTGTATTTCCGTCAGGGTGTGACTGCCAGCGAGCTGAGCCGGGAAGACCTGGAAGCTTGTGTCTGTACCCAGAGATAGTGACCGTTCCCATTCAAGCGCCAGTGCTAGTAGCCTTCAGAGGTTAGTTAGCTTCAGTCTTTAGCCTGTGTAGAATATGTATACGTGTAGAATGTGCAACATGTGTTGCATTTAAAAAAAGTCACCACCAGGTGGTGTAAATCATTCAGAGTGGACTATTTGCAGTTAGTACACTTTGCAGTTTGCTTCTTTATTTAAATCAGTCCTGCACACTTAAGCACTGACCAATAAGCAATAAACTGACAAATTTCTTGAGAAAGATGTTCCTTTTTAGTCTTTTACCACCAAAAGTGGACTTCAGTAATGTAACTACAGTTTAATAATTCAGTAATGGAAAAAGACAATGTATTAAGTATGCATTGTCATACAGTATGTGACAGAAGTTTTCACTAAATGTTATGTATTCTTTTTTAAATAGCAATGTATTGTCGTATGTGACAGAAATAATTTGTAGATTTTTCATTACATGTCAGGTATTATTTTTTTAAATAGAAATAATATTTATATTTTTTCATTAAATGATTAGTATTTTTAAAAGTGTTATAATGACGATTTTTCCATTGAGTTCTTATTAGAGGGGCTAGAAAGGTTTATTTATTTATTAAGAAGGATTAGACCATTTCATTAGATGATTCTCTTAGTAAACTGGATTGATGGATATTGAAAATGGCTTTGGCATCACAGGTTAAAATGTATAATCCGTTGAATGCTTTTGACTATTTTTGATCAATCAAATGATACAAAAGTTTCAATTATATAAACTAGGGCTGTCAAACGATTAATCGCAATTAATTGCATCCAAAATAAAAGTTTGTGTTTACATAATATATTTGAGTGCACTGTGTATAAATATTTATATGCTAACACTTTACAATAACATGAACTAACCATTTGTTATTTTATTTGCTATTCTTTGTTAACGTTAGTTAATACAAATCTAGCTGTTCACTGTTTGTTCATGTTAGTTTACAGTGCATTAACTAATGTTAACAAGATTTTAATAAGTATTAGTAAATGTTGAAATTAATATTACCAAAGACTAACAAATGCTGAAGAAGTATTGTTCATTCTTTCTTAATGTTAACTAATGTAGTAACTAATGGACCTTATTGTAAAGTGTTACCATTTATATATATATATACATATATATATATATATATATATATATATATATATATATATATATATATATATATATATATATATACATATATATATATATACACATATATATATATATATATATATATATATATATATATATATATATATATATATATATATATATATATATATATATATATATATATATATATATATATATATATATATATATATATATATATATATATATATACACACACTACCGGTCAAAAGCTGTTCTTTTGAACTTTCTATTCATCAAAGACTCCTGAAAATAAAAATGAAATAAAATGAAAAAAAAACATGGATAATAATCATACATGTTTTTGGAGCATAAAATCATCATATTAGAGTGATTTGTGAAGGATCATGTGACACTGAAGACTGGAGTAATGATGCTGAAAATTCAGCTTTTTTCAGAGGAATAAATTACATTTTAATATATATTAACATAAAAAAGTCATTTTAAATTGTCAGAATATTTCACAATATTACTGTTTTTTGTGTATTTTTTCTCAAACAATTGCAGCCTTGGTGAGCAGAAGAGACTTCTTTTAAAAACATAAAAATTCGTAATCCGATCTTAAACTTTTTACCAGTAGTGTGTGTATATATATATATATATATATATATATATATATATATATATATATATATAAATACACACACATGCTTGTATATATTTAAGAAATATTGTCATGTATATACTGTATATAGATTTAAATATATATAATTAATATTATATAAAAATATTTTATATATAAATATTTTTTTTCTCAAAAATACATGCATATGTGTGTGTGTATATATATATATAAAATCATTATACACAGTGCACTCACTTATATTATGTAAATGCAAACTTTTATCTTGGATGCGATTAATCATTTGACAGCGCTAATATAAATCAAGTCTCAGTGATTCCAAACTTATGGTACTGTACATGTTAACACTCTGTCACTACACCTCGCAGCGCTGGTTGTTTCTTTTGGTGGTGAGGTGCGTTTGGAGTCCCAGGCATCAGTGTTGAGTGATGCGAGACCCTGAGACTGAAAAAGCTGTGGGTGGAGTTGACCCATCTCTTGAAACTGGAGACAACCCTAAACCACGCATCCCCAAAGTGACCAGTGACAGCTTCATCTCTGAGCTTGTGTCTGATCGTGAAGGCCAGATCAGTCGTCGTGACGTCCCCCAGCTGGCCCATCTATTCCTGAGGAGGATCAGACAGAAAAAGAGGTAGAGGACAGGGCTTCCCCAGCCCAGGTTCTGTCTCCTAGCCAATCAGGTGGGCTGAACCCTCAATGGAGCAACGTGGACCTGGAGGAAGCCCTGACGCACCCCTCACCCGGACCTGGAGTAGACGCAGCTGAAACCTGCAGCCTGTCCTCAGTAGCAACATATAACTTGGCACTAGAGGAGCCTTATGGGCCAGATGAGCATCCAAAAGTGGGCTTGGGTCAGTGGCGGGGGATGTTTGGTCGACTGTCACTTGCATCTCAACTGGTTCCACTCATCTACATCCACAGGTCAGCTGTGTCATTTGTGTATAATCTGTGTAATGGAATTGGATTATTCACTTTGTCCTTGACCGTGTCAAATGTGATTGTCTCCTCAGCCCTGAACTCCTCCATGCAGGCCATGTCTCTCTCCATCACACCAGCTCAAACTGCAGCATGGCGTAAACAGATATTCGAGCAGCTCAGCGAGCGCTCCAAGAGAGAAATGGAGAATTTCATGCATTATGAGCAGGCCATTGAACAGGTAGTGCTCACACACCAAACGGTTCACCTCATCTGATCTTTGCATCCATACTAACCAGTTTTGTCATGTTTTTTTATTTATTATTATATCTAGACCATCATTGACATAGCAACAGTAAGTGTCCATACCAGTGCTCCGAGAGTTAGTCAGAATAGTAAAAATAGTCGGTAACACTTTATAATAACTGCACTCTGTTAATAATTTAAGCATGAGTAAACAGTTAATTCATCATTTATAAAGCCTTAATAGACATTAAAGGGGGGTTGACTGCGATTTCACTTTTTTGATTTTAAATAGTGTGTAATGTTGCTGTTGGTGCATGAACAGTATCTGCAAAGTTGCAGCACTGAAAGTTCAGTGTAAGCAGAGATATCGTCTTTTAAAGTTCATTAAGTATAATTGCCTACAAAAACGACTCTGATTGGGACTACAGCTGGGTTATGGTACGTCACTAACCCACACATTTGCATCAACCCTTCCCTCCGGAATATGCAGGAAAGGGTATGATCATATTTCTGCGGCACGTCGAGTGAGTTGTGTTCATCCAGCTGTCAGGTCTTCTGTGTTTCGGGCTTCCCACGGACACTGTACTTCGACAACAATGGATACAATTTATGTTTGATTATATTCCTGAAAGTGACGATCGTGATCTAGCTCTCTGTGCTGCGCATTTTACGGAAGACAGCTTCCAGAATCTCCATGAGTTCAATGTCAGATTCAACAAGAAACTGTTTCTAAACATGAAGCAGTTCCAACTTTAAAACCAGAGTCAGCAGTTGTTGGGCCACAACCTGTAAGTAGGCTAAGACTTAATCATTTTAAATGTATTTGCATGTATAATTCCTGATGTAGCGTTGTGTTATATTTTTTTTCAAATGCCAGCGCTGGCTTTGTAGGCTTTATGGGCTACTAGTTAGGCTATTTTGTGTCTGGAATTTTGTCTGAAGTACTAATGTTGTAAATGTATTTTTCATGTATATATGCTTTATGTCTTTATTTTCGATTTGATCAAGAACGTAAACTTGCCAACGCTGTTTGTGTTTAACATTACTAGCCAGTCATTTGCTATCGTTGCCAGTCAGATGCTATTGTGTAAAATAAACGTGTATAAAGTTAAAAAATTTAGCAAATTATCATTCAAAACCTTTATTAAGAGCCGTGTGTGGTGAGGTTCTGCTTGACTCTCTTCATCGCTGCTTTCTGGTCTGATTCTGCCTCACTGATACTGCAGTCTCGACATCATTATTTGACGTGTATCCACCGTCTATGTTATCCACCTTTGGCATGCCTGTATCGCCGGTAAAGGTAATGGGCGTTAACCTTCCGAACAGCCGTGAGCGACAGTTTAGCCAATCACAACACACCGGCCCAAACAAACCAATCTGAGCCCGCCATGTGTTTCTGAGGAAGTGTTTTCATAGAATCAGGAAGTGAACCGCTCGTTCAGGGGACAGAGGAGAGCGCGGCTGACAATAAAGGTGAAATTTATGAAAAATAAGACTTTTAAAAAAAGAAAACCACGGATACATGTTATATTGCATCCCATAAACACAATCAAAAAACGCAGTCAACCACCCCTTTAATAAGCAGTTCAACTTTTTCTTTGATTTATAAGCATGTCTATAATGCATTTAATAATTGTATTTTCATACTTTGTTAATGATCAATTAATTTCTAAATGAAGTATAGCATTATTTACAGAACCAGTTATTTAAGAGTTGTCAGTCATTTATAAGATCACTTAGAAAGTGTAATGTAGTAAATACAGGTCAGTTATAAAGCATTTAGTAGTGGTCAGTTAACTATATTTGTGAGCTCATCTAAAGTTAGGACTATTCATGCCTTCTAAAGCATTTATAAAGGAGATTTAAATGCGCATAAGTCTTCTAAACAGTAAAATGTAATTAACACAACACAGTGATACAGAACATAGAAATATTTAACAGCCTTTAAATCTCCTTTATAAATGTTTTACAAGGCATGAATAGTCCTCACTTTATATGAGCTCACAAACATACAGTAGTTAACTAACCACTAGTAAATGCTTTATAACTACCTGTATTTACTACATTTACTTAAGCATTTATTAACACACTAAGTTGCCATCACTATATGTCTGAATAATAAGATTTATGAATGTACATTTAAATAGTTTATTAATCATTTACTTACACGTTCTAAGTAATCTTATGTAATATGAACCACTGACAACTCCTAAATAACTGGTTTATAAAAAAATGTAATTCTTAATTTAGAAATGATAAATTGATCATCAATAAAGGATGAAAATACAATGCAATGCTTTTAAATCGAGAAGTGTTTATAGCTGTATTTGTAAACTGCTTATTAATGTCTATTAATGCTTTATGAATGATGAATTAATGGTTTACTCATGCTTAACTAATCATTATTAGCATGTAGTTATTATAAAGTGTTAACAGATAGGGTATAGTCAAAGCAGTCAGTTAGTGTCACAGTGGCCCTCAGCTTGGTAGAACTGAATAGTTATCCCAAGAAAATGAATCATTTGATAATTCACCATGATTCCTGTCCTTTCTAGTCTGTGTGGGTGAAGAAAGGCACCATGCAGTGGTGGCGAGACTGGAAGCCTCATAAATGGGTGGATGTTCAGTTTGCATTGGAACAGTTCTCAGGAGCAGATGGCAACAAGGATGGAATTCTGTTTATCTACTACACCTTTAATGATGAGAAGAAGGTAATCTCACACAGGGGTTCTCAACTCCAGTCGCGACCACTGCTCTGCATATTGTGTATGTGCTCCTTTATTTAACACCTGATTCAGACCTCAGCTCGTTAGCCTAGACTTTATGGCTATCCTAACGAGCTGAGGATCTGAATCAGGTGTGTTAAATAAAGGAGACATACACAGATATGCAGAGCAGTGGGTCGCGAGGACTGGAGTCTGAGAACCCCTGATCTTACATACAGGAGAAGGCCCTTATGAAATAAAAATCCATGTTTAATCATTTTGATGCCATTTATTGTGCTAAAAGATCTATATTAGCACATGGTTATTTAAAAATGTACAGCTTTTTCTCTTCTGGGAAAAACGTACAATAAATATTAATGCCACAAAGGTACAAGCCTTTGATATGTTCCACCCATCTTCATGTTTCAATGGGAAATACACCACTGTTAAAAATTTTGGGGTTTTAGTTTTATAATTTCAAAAAAAAAAAAATTAAAAGACATTAAAACCTTTTTAAAGGGTAGCTAAACCCCTGGTCAGAGCCTGACTTCACCCACTGGCAATATTTGAAAATGCTGAAAAAGTGGGCAGACCCCAGTGGAGATAGAGGGGATGAAATAGATCTACACACTCTATCCTGATCCGTTTTTAATACTCACAATTCCAATTCCTGACTCCTTACAGTGGTTCTTATACTGCCAAGGGCGTAGCTCGCGTGGTGAGCTGAAACCTGCGTAATGTCACGCAAGTGCGGAACATCCAATAGGAAAAATTCAACTGCAGTAGCCACCGTTCAACCTGAAGAGGGCAGCACTGAGACTGATATATTGTAGAAATAGAACAATTTATTAACAAATGTCAAAAGAAGTTACTTGAATCAATGACTGGTGTTAATAAAGGTCCATTCTTACAGATCATTAACTAAAAAAAGTTGGTTAAGTGTTTAGTTACTCTTTAAGTAAGGATGCATTAAACAAGTGGTTCTCAAGTTTTTTGGTTCCTATCTGATATAAACGTTTTAAAAATGACAACTAATTTCACCAAAAAAGTTATATATAATATACCGCAGAGACTTTTTCTTTATTAAAAAAAGCCTACAATAGCTTACTTTCTTTGTAATGTTGAATCTTGTCACCCCCCTTTTTGATAATTTACATTAAAATGCACTATACAAACTTAAATGGTTGTAATTCAAGAATGCTTTGGAATATATTTCCAAGTTTGGTCTTGTTTTAAAGAAAACAATCAGCAGATTATTACTGAAGTGAAAGCATTTCAAAAAATTAAAGTATGAAAAAGTTATGGAAGTTATAATTTACTGTAAATTATTATTATTATTTATTAATATATATTTTTAATATAAAATAAATATTTTACAAAATATTTTTACCATAAAATTACTATAAAATGAAAGCTATATATCTAATCAAGTTGTGTTCCAAATTTAACGTTGATATCACAAATTTTGAAGTTCCCATGAGATTTTGTTTAGGCGTTATACCAAAAATAGCCACCGGGTGCCATTGAATTCCATTGAATTTAATTGTATGCATTCTGCCATAACAAATTAATACATTTCTATCCAAATATCACATCTGTCACAAAATATGGAACCTTGAGACCTTTCTGACAATATGTGTTTTGTCAAGATTAGAAAAGTTTTGATAATAAATTATGAAAGATGATGCCCAAAAGGGGAGGGGCCTAATACAAAAATACCGTTTCTATAGTAACGCAACTTCCAATTTCAAAACGGTTTTCACAGGATGAATTCTGAGTTCGTAAGCTTTTAAATGATACCTAATTTATGATAACAACTAAAATATGTGATATAATAAAAAGACGATAAAAATAATATTATATTTTAGAAGATAATATATACATATTATAATTTTTAGAGGATAATATTATACTATATTTTTTTATTCAAAAATATTATATTATTTTTTTTTTATTAATCTTTAGAATAAAAAGAGAATTTGCAATGATTAAAAGTTGATTAATCGGCTTTTTGTGACAAAGGTCAGAATTGTGACAAAGGTCTGTTATGAGGCAGATTTTTTAGAGGTGCACTCTTGTCAAAAAGTCATCGGTTAGTCTTCCTACATAATTTGTAGCAAAAAACAGCAGTCAAATATCTATTTAGGAGTCTTAGACCTTTCCAACCATATATAGTTTGTCATTATTAGATTAGGATTTAATAGTAATAAATCGAAGTAAATTTAGGCGTCCCATATACGGGACGGTGACAGATAAGGTGTTAATTGAAATAACAAATCATTATTTCAGTGATGCTTTAGATGAACAAAAATATGGCTGCAGTGAGCTCTTCTGACGCCACCTTATTTGTACATGCGCTGAAGAGTTGCTTTTCTACGGCGAGAGACTTCTATGTCGAAGCTTGTTCAGATGGTGATTTGGTGACATTTCTACGGTCTGAAGAAGAGCAATTCAGTGGAATTGGCATTCATGCCAACCGCTATTCACACACTATTTTCTGTTTATTTATTTATTCTGCTGATCTCCTTCAAAACAATTAAAGATCTTACCAACCTCAAACTTTTCAACAGTGGTGCATCTAGGAAAGAAAGCTGTCCTTGTAAAGTCATTTCATGTAGTGTAGTTTGACACATTTGATCAATTCAACCTCTATTTTGCTTTGATTCTTTGTCCAGTATCTCCACGTGTTCATAAACGAAGTGACAATCCTGGTGCCAGTATTGAATGACTCCAAACACACATTTGCTATCTACACAGCCGAGCGAACCAAACAGAGATGGCCCATCCGCCTGGCTGCTGCCACAGAGCTGGAGATGTATGACTGGGTGAGGAGAGAGCATGAATCATTGGAAAAATCTAATTGTGATTTCCTTGCATTTTGACTGACAGTTTGTTCATCCCATCAGCTGGCTCTGCTCAGTGTGTCCTGCTGTGACTCTAGAAGTGTTCAGGGCCCTCCCTCGAAACAAGCCATCTGGTCAGTCACCTGTAAAGGGGACATCTTTGTGAGCGAACCAACAAAAGAACTAGAGGCATCTCCCTACCCTACACCATGTGATCAGATGTAAGAATCAGATGATTGATTGATTGTATGTTTAGAAGTGTATGTGCGAGAATCCTCAAATCACATCCGTATGTTGTTTTTCAACACGCGTCCTATTTTTAGGGATTATAATAGCTTTAAACTTAATTTTATAAATGTCTTCAAATGTTCCTTTTTACTATTTGTCTAAGAAGTGTTAAAATCAAGCAAATCTCTAATGCACTTTTCCTTAAGAATATTGGCCCTCATTTATCAATCTTGCGTAGAAACGGGTGTATATGTTAGCGTAAGATTATGCTTACACTCCTCTCACCGTCTGATTCAGCGCAGTCTCGTCCCAATTCATCATATAACTGACGTTTTGGGACGTCTTTTGACCATTCGTCAATATACGACTTTTTAGGGCCCCTTAAACGTCGGTAGATGACGTTATGGGATCCTAACTCTACCCCAGACCTAAACCTAACCCTAAACCCAGCTCGTCACCTAACTGACGTTAAAGGTAAAGCGTCAGTTGTATGACGACCCGGGATCGTCATCTACCGACGTTAAGGGGGCCCTAAAAAGTCGTATATTGACGAATGGTCAAAAAACGTCCCAAAACGTCAGTTATATGACGAATTGGGATGAGACTGTGTTACCTGATTTATGAAGCTGTGCGTACCTTTGAAATCCAGGTGTACGCAATGCCTCCCCTTGATAAATCCGCGGCCGAAAACGATCGTTATTAGAATAACACGCCCTTATATATTCAAGTCTCCGCTCCCCCCAAGCCCTCATTTTACGCCACGGACACACGGAAGACGGCAAAGAAGAGAAACTTCTCTGACGTGGAGCCGAAATGACCTATCACAATGCATTATTTTACAGCACGTCTTTTGAAATTAGCATTCAATTTCGAATCGCGTCACATGTATAATAGTGATGATGATGATGTGATGTGAGGTACCATTCATTCACATTAATAATTGCATGACAATTTGTAATATTCTTATTGTTATTATGATTTATATTAATGACGCTTAAATTGTTATTTAGAAGAAGGATGTCGTTATTATTATTTGTATTATTATTATCATTTAAAAGAAGAAAATTAATTTTTTATTATTTTGTCAGTCTGAATTATTTTTTGGTCATTGAAAGCCTTTCATTAGGCTACCGAACCCAGTCCGTGCGCACCTGCCGGGGATAATCCTGAAACGTCAGGGTAAAGCGGGCTCGCAACTGAAGGAATACATATGCTTACAAATCAAATGCTTTGGTAAAGTCACACAAATTAAACATTGTAGTCCACGTTGCACAAAAATAAACACTGAAGTTTATAATTACTATGTTTTTGTTTTGTTTTGTTTTTTACAGTGGGTCATAATATAGGCTTTCGTTTGTCAGTGCATTTTGTGGTGTTAGGAATTTTTCTGTGCATTTCCTCACTAACTCAAAACGTGCGTACACCACCTCCTGAGCTGGTGTAGGATTTGAGCGTGCCGTACACCAACGTCCATATCTGATAAATCTCAAACTCACCGTGATTTTGGGTGTACGCAAGGTGTACGCTGGAAATTTGGTGTACGCACTTTTGATAAAATGAGGGCCATTGTCACTAATACTGCTGTTATTACAGCACACCAAGCTAAATTTGACAAATGAAAAAAAAAATAGTTCATTAACATCATGCAACATCAGAAATCCACATCATTACCTCATACCAAAATACACTTAGAGTTTGACAAAAGCCAAAAAGCCATTTGCTAAAGGTTTAACATAGATGTCAAAATAGAATTAATCATACACTGCCATTTCAAAAGTTCAAAAGTTTCATCAAAAGTTTGGGATTCTGAGATTTTCTAAATGTTTTTAAAGTCTCTTATGCTCACCTTATGCATTTATTTATTTATTTTCTTTGCATTTACAAAACATAATTTATTCCTGTGATGGCAAAGCTGAATTTTCAGCATCATTACTCCAGTCTTTAGTGTCACATGATCCTTCAGAAATCAATTAGCCTATTTGGTGCTCATGAAACGCTTCTTATCATTATCAAAGTTAAAAACAGTTAACTGATATTTTTTTCAGCATTATTTGATGAATAGAAAGTTTAAAAAAACAGCTTTTATTTGAAGTAGAAATCATTTTTCACAATGTATAACTTTATAGTCACTTTTGATTAGTTTAATACATCCTTTACTGAATAAAAGTATTAATTGCTTTAAAAAACTCTTACTAACCCCAAACATTTGAACAATAGTGTATATTCATCAACATGTTACGTTTGTCCATTGCCATATAGCAATTCATCATAGGCAAAAATGACTGCTCTCAGAAAAAAAGGAAATCAAAATCTTTGTTATCATGGACAGGTTCTGGCGTCAAGTCGGAGGGCATTTGCGTGTTATTGAGTGCAACAGTCTTGGTGTGGTGTGGGGGATCGGCTATGACCACACCGCCTGGGTCCACACAGGAGGCTATGGAGGAGGCTTCTTTCAGGGTAAATGCATCACTTCTCTTTCTAAACCAATCATTTTTCATGTATTTTAGTAATATTACATGTTTATCTCACACATACAGGTTTGACAAGCAGCACAGATAACATCTTCACACAGACTGATCTGAAGAGTGTTTACATCTATGAGAACCAGCGCTGGAATCCTGTCTCTGGTTACACTAACAGGTTCATATAGACCAGAGCATGCTGTTTGTAATTCAGAAGTGTTCACTACGCTCACTGCTGTACCTCACTGTTTCTCCTCCAGAGGTCTCCCTACTGACCGTTACATGTGGAGCGATGCTTCTGGTCTGAAGGAGTGCACTAAAACCAACACTAAACCACCCTCCCCCCACTGGACATGGGTTTGTGCCAATATACATTTTCTCCCAATACATAAATAAGTTGTCATTGAAATTGACAAGGAATGTTGTCTGGTTGCTTTATACACAAATCCGGCGAAACACGGAAGTAAAGCAGCGCCGCCATTACTGCGGGCCTTGCTGCGGCGGAAGTAGCGTTGTTCTCGTAGGCGGCTATAGCAGATGTTAGATGTTTTTATTTCGTTATTGTGTATGTCCAGTGATGCCGGGAAGAGCGTGTTGTGTGGTTGGCTGTTTTAACAATTTTCTCTGTATTGTTACGTGACACATTATGGTACGAGTTCACTGCCTGTGAAAACCTCATGACGCCTTTTAATGTGATGAGCTCATCTGCGATGGTATGCAGTATCTAGCCAATCCATCCGGAGCTCGTGTAATTCTGACCTTCAATCAATGCCCTGTAATTTAGCTTCTGAAGCACATCGCATGCCAGATGATTAACCCTCTGGGGTTGTTCGTTTGTCACACTTGGGTGTTCGGGTCCAAATGGACCCAAAGGGCAGGATTCATATTTATTTTTCATAATTTTTTTTACTTGTTTTTTAAAAAAAAAAACTTTTCTTTTTTGGTGTTTTGAGATAATTTTATGATTTATAATTAATATTTATGCAATAATTATGACCCATTTTTTGTCCCATTGAACATAATAGAATTTTTTTTAATCAAAGCTGTATTACATTTTAGAGTGAAGCATAGGCCTCATGAAAGCAATTTTTGAAAAAAGATAGATGTCATCTGGTAGACACACTGAGCATTTTTATCACGCAATAGCACATTTTTACCACTATAGTGGATTTACAGTACAGCTCCCTGTAGAAAGGCTTCGGGATTCTAGTGATTTTTGCAAATATATACAAATTTTTTTTTAGGTTATTGATTTTTAAAATATAAAAACATATGTGTGTGTGTGTGTGTGTGTGGCTGTGTCTGTTTTGCACTCTTGATGTTTTATAGATTCTCAAAGACTCTATAAGACTTGTTTGGTTGGTTTAGATGGTAATTTGAAGTGCCCGTTTTAATTTATTATACAATCAAATCTGAACATTGCATTGGAAAGAGAACAAATGAAAAGCATTTTGTTACCCAATGTTTAATTCTAACTTATTCTAACATAATAAAAATGCAATTCTTTCAGTTTTCATATTTTTGACAATTTCACATTCATTTCCTATGGGGGTCCATTTGAACCCGAAGGTCCTGAGTGACTATTTTTTTACAACCACTTAGACTGTTCACATCCTGTCCCCAATTTTTTTGTGTGTTCACATACCTAATACCATAAAAGTCACCTAGTTTCATAACATTCCTGATTTTTTTGAAGCTGTGATTTTTAAAAATTCAAAACAGATTTATGTAATCTGAATTTATGAGTGTGAAAGTGTATAAGTGTGTGTGTGTGTGTGGCTGTGTCTGTTTTGCACTCTTGATGTTTTTTAGATTCACCCCTTCACTGTTGTGTGCTTTTTTTATGGATTGTGGCTGATTTGTAGATTGTACGCACCAAAAAAACTCTGTTTTTTTCACATTTTTGCCAATTATTCATTTCCATTCATTTCCTATGGGGGTCCATTTGGACCCGAACACCCCAAGTGTGACTATTTTTTTTACAACCACTTAGACTGTTCACATCTGTCCCCAATTTTTTTGGGTGTTCATATACCAAATACCAACAGAGTCACCAAATTTCTGGACCATTCTGAAGAAGCTGTGATTTTTAACATTTTTTTATTTGAATGCTTCGGGTCCATTTGGGCCGAAACAACCCCAGAGGGTTAATAAAATAATCTTGAATACCTGTAAGAACATGTATTTTATTGCTACAACTGGTCGTGGCTAATAGTTATCTGCAACTTGTGAATAGGGTTGCCAGCTTCAGAGAAAAATGTGTATATGTCATTTCAGGTTTGTATGCGTTTAAAAATGTATTTTTTAAACACAAACGTTTAAACATTTGTTTTGCTTAACATATTTATGTACAATTTAATTCGGATTTTAAAATCACAAAAAAGTCACATTACACAATTCATACTTCAAATTTTTTTTATTTCGGATAAATCTACTTTGAATCTTCTATTCATCAAGGAATCCTGACTTTTTAAAAAGAAAACATTAATAATAATCAGAAATGATTCTTGGGCAGCAAATCACATCAGCATTTTATTACCTCTGTAATATTTAATGTTTTCTTGCGTGGCTGGATGTTGAGTTTGTATGGTCTGGTGCGCGTGTGGGCTGTGATGGATTATGACTGGTGTCGTGATCATTCTCAAATGTCATATGATATGTAGGCCTATATATGTTGCTGGTGTAGTCAGTTAGATCAGTAGCAGTCCATTTAATCGGGACAGCTGGCATATGAACATATTAGCAACACATCTATGACAGCGTTCGGTTTTATTGTTGCCATAAATTAATACACGTCTTAATTACATTACATTAAGCTGACGTATTTTTACATTAACACATGTTGTCAATAAATTACCTTTATCTGTACGTTTTGGCCACTGCCTGACATCATCTACCCAATGTAAACCAGACATTTTATTTCATAAGCAGGATCCGCTTTCATTGAAATATCATTAGAGGTCCGTCACCGTCACACTCGCAGGCCGGAGTAATGGCGGCAGGCAAGATGGCAGCGTTCGTGATCGCGGATTTGTGTATAGCAGCAAATATTTGTATGTGTTGTTACTTTTCAGGTGTCAGACTGGACTGTTGACTATGCTGTGGCAGGAGGGACAGACAGAGAGGGCTGGCAGTATGCAGCTGACTTTCCTGCGTAAGTTATGTTGGCCATAAACATATTACCTGGGCATGTAAACGTAGCAGGTTTAGTATTACCATGTGTGAGAGTGACTTAACTCCTTTTTTTTTGTCTGTGAATGTTACATTTGATGTTTTTTAATCTCAGGTCATACCATGGAAATAAAACATTGAAGGACTTTGTTCGCGCAGGCGTTGGGCAAGGTATGTTGCGCTGTTTAAGTAAATGTGTAAAGTCGACATAAAATAGAAGTTGCGGTAGTCTTTTCTTTCATACTGTGATGTGCTGTATATCCGAGTGAAATGATTTCACGAACAAGAAACAATGTAGGGTGGAACTTGATTGGATTGTTTGAGCATTGTGATTTGCTATGCTGTGACATCATGTGAGTGACAGGTTGTCCCGCCCTCATGCCAGTGAATGCATCATCAGAGATGAGAAGAGATGTGATCATAGGAAGGAAGGGAAGTTAATTTGACTAAAGAATACGTGAGCACATGAATTTAAAAACAATTATGTGCACGGATAAATAATTTTGAATAAATATTGCAATATTTCATTTAAAAAAAAAAACAAGATTTGTCCATTTTTATTTCATAGTCAGCTCTCTCCAGCTCTGTTTGTCATGGGATCTATTGTCCTTAGTGTTGGGACTTTTATCTATTTATTTTTTATGTATCGATTTAAATGTCTTGCATAGTTTCTTTGTTAATTGTGCAACTTTTGTTATTTACTTGGGTGAGTAAGTAATGTGAGTGAAGGATTTTTATGACATACGATTCTGTTAAAGGTTTTTGAACATCTGCGTTTTGCCTGTTCAGTACCAGCATACTAAAATTTGGAAGAATTAATTTAGTTATTTTTTTTAGTAAAAATATAATATAATATGTGGTAAAAAAGAAACTGTTGGATTTGATTCTCTTGTCTGTATACAGAGTGGATGAATGGCGTT
The DNA here is from genome assembly GCA_030378365.1 of Hybognathus amarus. NCBI lineage: Eukaryota > Metazoa > Chordata > Actinopteri > Cypriniformes > Leuciscidae > Hybognathus > Hybognathus amarus. The sequence continues at coordinate 241,240 of JAQIUQ010004061.1, read as the reverse complement.
ACACATTGCACTGATAAACAGGTGGTGACTTGAACTTGGAGTGTGGAAGTGGGGAAGCTACTAATCAATGGCAAAATACACTCCCCTAAAGGATTATTAGGAACACCTGTTCAATTTATCATTAATGCAATTATCTAATCAACCAATCACATGGCAGTTGCTTCAATGCATTTAAGGGTGTGGTCCTGGTCAAGACAATCTCCTGAACTCCAAACTGAATGTCAGAATGGGAAAGAAAGGTGATTTAAGCAATTTTGAGCGTGACATGGTTGTTGGTGCCAGACGGGCCGGTCTGAGTATTTCACAATCTGCTCAGTTACTGGGATTTTCACGCACAACCATTTTCTAGGGTTTACAAAGAATGGTGTGAAAAGAGAAAAACATCCAGTATGCGGCAGTCCAGTGGGCGAAAATGCCTTGTTGATGCTAGAGGTCAGAGGAGAATGGGCCGACTGATTTAAGCTGATAGAAGTGCAACTTTGACTGAAATAACCACTCGTTACAACCGAGGTATGCAGCAAAGCATTTGTGAAGCCACAACACGCACAACCTTGAGGCGGATGGGCTACAACACCAGAAGATCCGGGTACCACTCATCTCCACTACAATTTGCAAGAGCTCCCCAAAATTGGACAGTTGAAGACTGGAAAAATGTTGCCTGGTCTGATGAGTCTCGATTTCTGTTGAGATATTCAGATGGTAGAGTCAGAATTTGGCGTAAACAGAATGAGAACATGGATCCATCATGCCTTGTGTTACCACTGTGCAGGCTGGTGGTGGTGGTGTAATGGTGTTCGGGATGTTTTCTTGGCACACTTTAGGCCCCTTAGTGCCAATTGGGCATCGTTTAAATGCCACGGCCTACCTGAGCATTGTTTCGGACCATGTCCATCCCTTTATGGCCACCATGCATGTACTCATCCTCTGATGGCTACTTCCAGCAGGTTAATGCACCATGTCACAAAGCTAAAATCATTTCAAATTGGTTTCTTGAACATGACAATGAGTTCACTGTACTAAAATGGCCCCACAGTCACCAGATCTCAACCCAGTAGAGCATCTTTGGGATGTGGTGGAACGGGAGCTTCGTGTCCTAGATGTGCATCCCACAAATCTCCATCAACTGGAACATTTCTAAAGAATGCTTTCAGCACCTTGTTGAATCAATGCCACGTAGAATTAATTAATTTATTCCGGGTTGGTGGTTCCGGGTTAGTTTTTTTGTAATCGTAAAGGGACA
>JAQIUQ010004061.1:0-235000 GCA_030378365.1 Hybognathus amarus | reverse complement strand
TCCTTTAAGCAGCACAACATTGATAATATAAAACAATGTCACTTGAGCACCAAATCAGCATATTAGAATAATTTCTGAAAGATCTTGTGACACTGAAGACGGGAGTAATGGCTGCTTCAGCTTCACAGGAATAAATTAAAATAGAAAACAAATTCTACAGACCCCAAAGTTTTGAATTGGTAGTGCAAGTTTGGACACTTTAGCTGTATTTAGTTTTGTCTTGGCAATGTAAAGTCAATATTGTGATACATTTATTTCTCAGGATGTCTGCATATTTCATTCATAGACGTGTATGTAGTATAATTCTGTTTAAAGGCAGCACAAATTTCAGAAAGTAACAGTATTTATACTAAATCTTTCCAAATGGTTTTTACCAGGATGAATAGTTGGTTTTATTTATGTATATGTGGATGTATAAATTTGGATTATTTATGAGTAATAATAGTCCTAATGTGAAACTGCGTCAATTGTGTGACATCCTTTATGGGCATTATTTAAGGTTGCTTCTGTACATATAAAGAAATTGTATGCAGACATGAGAGAAACTACTGGAAAAAGAAAATGATAATATAGTTTTAAATTATTAAATGTAGACAAATAACAGGGTAAGGACAGTGGAGTCCTCTCAGTGTCATATGTGCATGGTTCGTGTCCTCTAATAAATATGAGATCTGTTCCACAGCTTTGCATGTTTTATATGAAAAGCTTACCCTATTAAAAGGATGAGTTCGGTCATCAATGTCAAAGCTGTTTGTTGCAGAACACAAAAGAAGATATTTATCCATGCAATGAAAATCAGGGGGTCTGATGTTGTTTTTGACCCCATTCAATTTCAATGGCCATCTTTTGTGTCATTTTGGGTGAACCAGTAGATTATGTCCCTTCATAATCCAAAGGCTCACTAGCTAACAATTAAGATAGATGATGACAAATAACATCCACATTGTTTGTGGGCAACATGTTATAATCTATACATAAATGAGCCTATTTATGGACCAGCTTTAGCTTGTAAACTCAAATGGACCTTTTCGTGAGTCTGGTATTCATCATCATCCATGTCATTTAGCGCTCACTGAGTCTGTTCTGGGCAGAGTGTGTTAGCTGCCCTGACTGAAGCTGTGAATTTGGCTCAGATATTTGGACAGGTCTTCCTCTCCTTCCTCTTGTAAATGCTGCTGATAGCACTGGAGGATTCGGGAGGCGTTAGTCTCCATGTGACTCTCGGCGTGAGGCAGGCAGGCGTTTGACATGCCCAAGATTATGGTGGTTAAGGCCTTGATGTAATTCTTGGCCAGCGTGAGAGTTCTCGATCTTGGAAAGTTTCTTGTCAGTTTTGACATGAGGAATGGTCTCCCGTAGGGCCTGAAAGGCGTTGTTGAGTTTGTGCATCCTCTGCCTCTCTCTCTCGTTACTCTCCAGTCTGCGGACGTTGCGTTCCTTGGCGTTGCCGTGCTGCCGCCTGCGGCGAGTGCCCACGCGGGTAGCGGCCGTGCCCCTCGGCCCTCAGTGTTCTCCCACGCCCCACCCAGCCTCACGGACGCCTCTGAACCCTCCTGCTCGCTGGATCCTGGCTCTGTTTCCAGCGTAAAGTCTGGGTTCGTCCTGCTCTGCCCAAGGACTGTCTGCACCGCTTCTGACCCCTTTCCTTTGGACTTCATGGTTGACTCCCACACACCCTGGTGTAGGCCCTAGAATATTATAATTCACATTTGATTTGAGGAAATTAACATATATGCAAAAACATAACTTCATATATCAGAATAAATGGCTTTAATAAGGTGGATACTGCTGCGATATTAAGAATGTCTCAAGTGCTCTCTATATAGTATACATGAGAAGCTTAAATCGTTTTAGCATATGATTTGAAGACATACTTTTGGATAATATGTACATTTTATCCCTGTTGGTAGCATATCATTTATACCTGCTCTGTTCAATAGTTAAAAAAATATAAACTGAAAATGAAATGTATCATGTTAAGCCATGCGGTACAACTATACTCATCAAGTGAACAACATCATCGTCACTACACGTTGTCGCTGCTGTCTCAGTAAGCTGTCAATCATTTCTGCTTTCGGGTGAAGAAAAAAGTTTTGCTTACCTCAAAATAAATTTCCACCAAACTCGAGATGATGTTTGCGCGATAAGAGCCTTCCGAAGAGCGATAATTCGTTGACGTGAAGCGCTGTTGTCGTCCTGGAAGCCGCAGTCAGAATGAAATGATAACGGTCACGCGCTCTACCTGTTGCTGCTCGATGTCCACGTAGCGCTTCTGTGGCCAATCAAAGGAGAGATGTGTTTCTTCTCAGTCACCCATGAGCTGGCACAAGCATCGGAAGTAGCGATCTGAAACTGTTCACGCTTTCGGATGATGATAAAAGCGGTCTGTGACGCTGCAGCAGGTGCTTTAGCACTTTTAAAGCCAATGCAAATCACATACTCTGGTGCATTAACATTAGGAGACTTTCTAGTTTTGACGTTTATTTAGCTTATATTCATTTTGCAAGAAAGAAATATGCAGACATTGCAATGTGTTTCCTTCACATGATTAAATTGATAGGGATTACTATATTCCATGGCACTTTATCACGTTCAACCACAGTGTAATTTTTGCCTAAGACCTTTGCATGTCAAATGGGCCTTGCATACTTATTTCTTTCAGAGCTTTACTTTACTGTGATGTTTACTTTACTTGTGCTATATTCTTTGGAGACTATTAATATTATATCATTGTACTTTTCTCCCCTTCTTCCCCTTTTATTTCCCTTTTTCACATCTTCACATCCAGTGTAGGTTTCTGCATGGTTTATTAAAGCAATTATACTAAACCAAGGGTTATATTACAACCAACATATATTACAGGAACTACTTTTCTTTTCCTTTTTTTAAATTGGCAAATAAATTATAGAAAATACATTTATTTTAATAATCTTCTCTCTCTCTCTCTCTCTCTCTCTCTCTCTCTAGCCTATATATCTATATCTATATATATCTATATATCTATCTATCTATCTATCTATCTATCTATCTATCTATATATATATATATATATATATATATATATATATATATATATATATATATATATATATTTAGGGCTGTCAAACGATTAATCACGATTAATCACATCCAAAATAAAAGTTTATGTTTACATAATATATGTGGGTGCACTGTATGATTAATTTGTATGTATATAAATACACATGCATGTATATTTAAGAAAAAAATATAATTTATATATAAAATATGTATATTTACATAATATTAATTATATATATATATACACAGTATATATATACACATATATATATATATATATATATATATATATATATATATATATATATATATATATATATATATATATATATATATATATATATTGTGTCAAAAGCTAAAATGTTACTTTAATAAAGGATCTGTTATTTGAGGAGAAAATAATAATAAATAAATTTGTTTAAAGCGCCAGAACCATGGTTGTTTAAAGAACAAAATGTTAGAAAATAAAAAGTCCATTGTGAAACTTAAAAACTATTCTACTTTCTACTTGGAACCTTTATTTGTACAAGTGTGTGCAGAGAACCACCCTTTTCATAAACTGTGGCATCAGACAGATCAAACACAGACTTGTTTATTTTGTACCTGAGTAGGCTACAGCGAACCTGTCCTAAGTGCACCAGCATTAAGATCAGATCAGTCCATTTTGCTCTTATTAAAATCATTGATTGTGTTTTGAATTGTGTTTACAGTGAGAGTTGCATGAAGCACAAATAGAAGTCACCATTTTAAATATAGGATATGTAATGTTGATCTTGTCACACATTATAAAGACAGACACTAAACATATTACATGTGGTGTAAAGCAAACAGGACATTCTCACAATTTCTGGGAACAAGTACATTTGACACCTGTTTAACTCACAGCAGCTATCAGCTTAAATTCTCCCTCCCCCACATCACTGATGGCCTTGGTCAAGCAGCGTTTGGACACAGGCTAGGCAAGACTGACTCCATGCTTTGGTCTAAGGGCTCAATGCCGAGGCTATGGAAACAGTTTCTATCCCAACCCTCAGTTTATTTAGTGTGGAACCTCCGGTATACACCACTTACATTGATAACAATCTGCCTGTAAGCAAAGAGCTTAGGAGACAGCCTCATACAAAACCATGCTCACAAAAAGGCATAAAAACTGGGCTATATAAACACAACACCTGAACATTCATTCATGCAAATCCAACCCAGGTATTCACTTTAGTAGTAGGTTAGTTTATCAGCACTTGGTAGTACTGATATATATACCGCAACTTGTATAGTTTACAACTGTAGCCTACACCATTGTGTTATATTTCAAGATAACTCTTCAATTTGCATACTCCACACGGAGGTAACTTTAAAGTCCTGCTCACATTTCCCTTGAGTAAATAAGTCACTCATTAGCAACCACATGCTAAGCGCTACATTCCAGTCAGGGGAGCTTGTAAGATGTAAATGACAAATGAAAACATTGCTAAAAACCTAATGAGGTGTTAGATGAGAACTTAAGGTGATAAGGAACCTTGTATACAAACTATTCTGATTATTAAACAAAAGTTCAATTGCTCAACCAAGGCCCAAAGCTTACAGCTGGCTGACTTCAAGGCTAAATGTAAAAATAGCTGTTTAAACATGGAGGCTTTCTCTGCTGCTCTGTACACCTGATGTTTCTTCACACAGAACAGTGTTTTTAAAAGGAAGTCAAAGTTAAAAATTCCCACTGAATATGCTGATTTTAAGGGTTAGATGATGTTAAATACACTGTAAAAATGATTTTTTTGGTGAAGTAAATACTAGTGAAAAAAAACAATGTAATTTACTTGATAAAAGTTAGTTCAGGCAAGAATTAAAAAAACTAAGTAAATTCCATATCAGTACTTAATTCAAGCGAGTGGAAATGAAAGTGTAAATATCAACTCAATAAAATTAAGTAAATACTCAACTTTTCTGATACTGGGGTTCCCATCATGCACTGGACCTTGAATAATTAATGAGGCTCATTTTTCACTGGTTTCCAGCTGTATTTACACTGTTTTATCATTGATTTTTGTTGTCAGTATTAGTAACTTGCCATTTTGTGACATTTCGAGTAAATTTTTTGCTCAAAATGACACATTCAAACACAAAAACGACCCATCAAATGTTACCGCCATTGTGTATTGTCTACCAAGTATTGAGGTGTTTGCATTCACGTGATGTTTAACATCTGACATGATGTAATATAAATTACTTAGATGATCTAAAGTAAAGAACAAGGATGAATAAGGGTCTTATCAAGCGAAATGATCGCTCATGTAATAAATAAATAACAAAGTTTAAGTTTTATAAGCTCAAATGGTCGCCTTGCTCTGTTCCGTGACATATCGTTTGTGTACTCTCCTGTTTGAAATCGCTCATTAAAATGAATCGAATTTTTCCAGACATTTGGTTCATTCAACAAATGAAATGAACGAATTGACTAGGAAAAAATGATTTGATTAAATCAAATGTGCATTGCAAATAAAACGTAAACTTTTTTATTTATTTATTAAATGAGCGATTGTTTGCTGATAAGACCCTTATTCATTGACTGGAATCGTTTAAAGTCCTTGAACAGTTTGCAGTTTCCACTGAAACTGTCTTTTGGACCTTGAACCGTTTGGTTCCCACTGAAGTGCATTATATGGAGAGAAATCCTGGAATGTTTTCATCAAAAACCTTTCTTTTCGACTGAAGAAAGAAAGACATGGACATCTTGAATGACATGGGGGTGAGTAAATTATCAGCAAAAGATTTTTGAAAAGTGAACTACTTTAACTGGACAATTCTTCAAAATGAAGTTCTGTCATTTACTCACCTTCATTTTGTTTCCAGTATTATGTTTTTTTTTCTATGCATACAGTACATCACAAAAGGAGATATTTAGCTGAATGTTCACATTGCTCTTTATAACAAAAATAAAGAATAGGCCTATTTATTCAATGTAAAATGGCAAAACACAAACTTTATGATAATAACAAAAAGACCAAAAGACTTGGTCACCATTCACATTCATTCACTGTATTGAAGAGCAATGTGAACATTCATCCTATTCTGTATACTCTAATGACAGAATTGAAATATTTGGTGTGAACTATTCCAAAATGATCTGGCGTGCTTCATCTAACTGCATTGTGCTAATGGTCTTTGTTTTGCTTACTCACAATTCCATAACTATTGAAAAACCAGACCAGCTAGTTTTAGTGCTTGAACACATTTTTGATATCCTAATCTCCTCTGAGATATGAGCAAATCGATACTTTTTTTTAATCTCCCATTGATGTCATCCTGCCACTTATGTCATCACAAATGATCTGACTGGTCAGAATAACAGCCAGGAACCAACGCATTAAAGTCTGACTCGACGCAGCGTCATAAAAAGGGTATTGGGGGACAAGTCAGTTTTTCCATGACTTTTTCCATGACCCAAGAGCAGGCCAGACAAGAGAGGGGAAAAGTACAGCCTGTTATGTCCGTTTCTGGCTTGAGCAGATGCCGAGGAAATGCTGCATCAGTCCACATCTTTTAATGCATCTATCTATCTATCTATCTATCTATCTATCTATCTATCTATCTATCTATCTATCTATCTATCTATCTATCTATATATCTATACTATCTATCTATCTATCTATCTATCTATCTATCTATCTATCTATCTATCTATCTATCTATCTATCTATCTATTCACTTGCAAAAAAGTTTATACTTTAATATGAACCATTTAGCTTGTGACATTTTGCAGACCATGCAAACCACTAATAATGAATCATATTAAACCATGCTTTTGAGAGAAAATCTGGTAAACACTGACTAATCCTGCAGCTGTAAGGGGATGCCTCACAGCTTCAGAAGGCATGAATTTGTGCAGTAGATGTCTCCACCTGCTTTGAAGAGTTGGTTGTTTTTTTTTGTTAACGTGGATGGTGTTGAAACAGGAAATATTGTCTTCAGCTGTACACGCGCCAACCTCTGTGCATTACTTGGTTGCGGTAAATATTTGTATAGCAACACAAGATCTTCTGTTACAACGCTTATTTTCACAGGAAACCTGTAAAACCCCTTCTTGATCTATCATTCAACACACTGTTGGAACCAAACAGGCTTTACACAATTTTCCAGTTGTAAGAGGTGCTCAGTGGAAAATAATATTAATGTGTGTTGGTTTCTGCTTTGTCTTTGACATGAACGTCTGAATTCAAATGTATATATATCTGAGGGGTAACTTGCTTCTTTGAAAGGAGAGGAGGGTGTTGGTCTGTAGGAGGAGCATCAAGCTGTACTGTCCTCCAGTCCAGACACAGAGGGGAAAAGAAAATGGCTAATGTTTTAGCTGCGATGCTACTAAATGATGCCTCAGAGTAGAGGGTGAAACAACTTGAATTCAAGTTGAATTACTGAGAAGCAACAATGTTTTCAATTAGAGCAGTCATTTCCACCCTCTTAAGCAGACTCTGGTTTCAGAGACTTTAGATTAACCTCTGTATAACCTATAAAATAACTTATTATTAACTTACTTAAAGGGTTAGTTTAACCCAAAAATAAAAATTAAGTCATTAATTACTCACCCCCATGCTGTACCAACCTGTAAGACCTTTGTTTGTCTTTGGAACACAAATTAAGATATTTTTGATTAAATTTGAGAAGGTGGATCACTGCTACATAGGCCGCCTAAGGGATCGAAACTTGACGGCCCAGAAAGTCATTGAAGAAAATGTTTAAATATTCCATGTGACTACAGTGGCTCAACTACAAGTTTATCAAGCGACAAGAATATTTTTTTGTGCGGAAATACAACCAAAATAACAACTTTATTTGACTATTACTTTTCTTCCTTGTAGGCCTGAGACAGAAGTTCAAGAGATTTCCTTGACATATGCGCGAAGAACTGAACGGAAGTAGTTGAAGAAGATCGCGATTTTTGCGCATGCGTCGTGGAAATCTCTTGAACTCTCGTCTCAGGCATAAAGTCGTTATTTTTTTGTTTTTCGCAAAAACTATTCTCGTCGCTTGATAAACTTATAGTTGAGCCACTGTAGTCACATGGAATATTTAAACATTTTCTTCAAATGACTTTCTGGGCCGTTGAAGTTTTGATTCTTCAGGAGCAGCAGTGATTCACCTCTCAAATTTCATAAAAAAATATCTTTATTTGTGTTCCGAAGACCAACGAAGGTCATATGGGTTGGTAGAGCATGAGTAAGTAATTAATGAGTAATTAATGAATTAATGATTTTCATTTTTGGGTGATTATTTAAGATTAGGACTTAAAAGGACTGTCAAAAATCTAGCTGGCTGAAATAATAGTTACATTTGAAAATGTAAAAATATATATAAAAATGACAGATTAAAGTAAAATGATTAGAAAACAAACTAATACGTGTGTATTTTGTGAATTTGAAATGGATGATGGAAAACACTTTGTTTATTTATCTTTTTGCTATTTTCAAGTCTAATGCCTCATCCAAACAAACCAATATCATATTAAATGGAGTTATAAAATAACAAATCTGAAGCGGTTTGGGATTAACTGAGTTCTGATTTTTATTTATCAATTATATTGAGTATTGGCCGATATATGTTAATTTTTAATGTTATCTTTAGTGGCCGGTCACCATGATTTTGCCAAGTGAGAAATGGTCCTGGATCAGACATTCCTGTCCCAAAATGTAGTCCTTACCCAATCCCTACCCCTAAACCTGACCCATAACTTTTCCCTAAAATCATAGGGTAATGCAGTAGGTGAATAATACTGACGTTTAAGTACTTCACCCTGGTTGGTACATGGAACATGTGTTACTTGGTGAAATCACATTCACACTTTCTCTGGCCTGATAAAGAAATTTGGCCAATATATATATATATATATATATATATATATATATATATATATATATATATATATATATACAACGAGATGCGCACACTTGAGATGCGCACTGTTCCGCTATTTGTCGGCCAATACATCAGTAATGACTTTCAAATATAAATGGCTTATCGGTATCGGCCTAAGTTTTCATATCAGTGCATCCCTATCTAATCGTTTTCAGTTTAACGTGAAAAAATATAATCTCAAAAAAAGCTATTTTAATAATGTTAATAAGATATTCTAGATTAATATCTAAGTTTACTATGCATCAGAAGTAGTACATTTATGGTTTGGTATCCATGAAGGGATTCCTGAAGCCTCACTGGGCTGTTGTGGTACAAGAAAGCTTTAGAAACACTGATAAAGAGTCCCACCATACATCAGTTTTATTAGGAAGTTGATTCATATATAGGATAAAAAAGAGGAAGATCAGAATCCTCAGGTAAACATTTTTACGGATGATCGAAACATCCATGCAATCATGTGAAATGCATCAATTATTTTCTCTTGCCTTCTTACTGCAGTGCTTGAATAAATATCGAAGCCATGCATCAGCGAATGCGCAATAGGAAACATTTTCCTGCCGCTGTCACTAAGCAACCTTGAAAAACGGACTGACTCAGAAGAGCTGACTCAATAGGTACTGTGACAGAAGTCAGATCAAGAAACACACACACACTCATACACTCGCCATCTGTATGCATAGAGGAAATCTCTCAGTTGAGGTAGAGAGACTAATCCCTGCTTCTTTACCTACTGGCTAAACACCTCTGTGTGTCCAGATATCTTCTGACAGCCTCCACCCAGCCTTCTCCACACCCTGTAAATAAATACAAACATGCACTTACTCCAACACTTTGTTGAAACAATTACCTTGCAAATAAACATCTGACATTTAATTAACTAATTATTCTCTTCTCTGATGACAGCAGCAGGACAATCTGACAATCAATCTGTCACTCACATGATGTCACATCAATAAAGTGACAACAGTGCCCACTTTTTCAGCGCCATTGGTTCCGGGAGTATGTTGTCCTTTAATTTCTAGCATAGCGATTTCAAAAAAGTCTTCATTAAAAGTGTAATAATCCATGAACCAAACCAATCATCTATGAGGTGAATCATTAAAAACGTTATTTAAAAAAAAATCTGACAAAAATACAAATGGTACAAGACTGTGTGATGGAAACCACATTGTGAACATAATCAAATGAAAAATGATGAGAAATATAGAACTACTCATTTAGAAAATGTTGATTATATGTAAACTGTATAACAAAATATTTTAGGGTTAAATGTTGAAGTATTTTGAGAGCGTAGGGATACCAACTTCATTACGTAATTTACGGTGCTTCATGGGAGTGGGCGGAGCTAAAGTTATTTTGCCGCGTTTTGCTTGTTTTTTGACTCTCTGATTGGTAGAATTTTCAATACAGATAATGTTGTTTTTCACCACGATTTCCACTGTTAAACACTATTATTAAGTTAACACTACAACAAAGTTGAAATAATGAAGGCTAAAGGCAACAACCCCATAGCTCACAGTAAGGCTGTTTTTAAATGTTTATGAGTTATCGTTGAAAATCAATTTCCCTGTGGAAAAAGTTTTTACTTCCAGAACCTGACTGTTGCACTCACTATAGCAAACCACAACTATCCAAGCAATTCATGATTGACAAAATCAAGTCCCACCACTAATTATTTTCTTTGTTTGAGTAGCCATTTGGACATGCAAACACAATAGGGAAGGAAAGTGTAGTCTTTGCGACTTCTGATTCATGTCAACGAGGCAAGATTTTAATTTATCTTGAAAAAGGTGGTTTAGTAAGTGGCTATATAGGCCTTATGCACCAGAGAAATGTGGACACTTTCATCTTTAGAATATTGTCTTTGAACTTCCGTTTTTGCGGTTCGCTCGCGTATTTCTATGTCATCGCTGTTCGAGGAGTAATTAGCTGATAAAGTGGATTTACTTATTGTAGAGTTAACAAAAGTTATCAAGAGCATTGTAATGTTTATCATAAGCATTGTAAAGCAGATGTCTTAACAAATGTCGACCGGGAATTTTTTACGAGCAGTTCATTCATACCTATGCAGGATCGCTGTAAAACTACAGAGCGGAAGTCAAAAGACAACAAGCGCAGCACTGAAAAGTGGCGGGGCTACATAAGGTCTATAGGACTACAGAGGCTGAAGGGGACAAATGACATAACTCTGAAAAGGTAAACTACTCACAAATCTGTTTTCACAGCCAGCCTCATTGTGTTTCTAACAGCACTCTACAGTTTTAACAAATTTTTGTTTTGAATAAATGTTGTTGTTGGAAGCCTGATGATGTTGTGTGAAGTCATGTGATCATAGCTTATGTTTTTTTTACTTGTATGGCGAATGTATTTAGACTTCAAAATTCATGTTATATTTCTTTGTGAAGATTATCATGATTAAGATTACCGAAAATGAATCATAAACTTTCAATTAAGAGTTTATTTTCTGCAATAACGGAAAAGCTGTAGGAAAAACCTTGCTGGAAGGGTGGTGCTAACTTCCCTGCTGGTAATTTAGTAATTTGCTAATTATCTTCAAGCCGCCACCATCGAAACAAGCAACCAGCAAGCTCAAGCGTCTGAAGAAGCCGGCTGTATTTGCCACCTTCAGCAATCCGTGTCTGATATGCTATCCGCGACAGTATCCATTTAAAGCCTTCTCTCTGTGTGTGCTCGCCGCCGAGGCGTTTTATAAGAAATGCTTCATTCCACCTGCGGCTTGTGCCAGGCCCTGTTCATCACTGGAGACCACCATCTTGTCTGCGCTCTCTCCCTGCGGGCTCGACTTCAGCTCTTCAACAATGCCGCTCCTCCTGTCTCTGCTGGGGAAAGAAGCGTCACTCCCAGAGATGACCGGAGACCAGCTTGGTGCCCAGAAGCCAGCTGGAACCCATCCCTCGAGCTTCACTCTCGCCTTCCCGGCCCCTTCTCTCTGACATGCAGCTGCTGATTCCCGCCCGCACCGCTGCTTCAAAGGACGAGGCGGATGATCTGAACATGGACACCGAACAGTACCACTTCAGCCCTTGTCGGCCGTGTTTTTGCTGGCTCAAACCTGGCCCAACTGCCCGATGTACGCTTTCCCCTGATCTCGGTGTTACCACAGATAATCAAGAGGATCAGGGAAATGGGCCACTAAGTCCTTCTCGTAGCCCCACAATGGAAAAACAGACCTGGTTCCCAGAGCTGGTGAGGCTGTCACACATAGCCACTTGGCCGATCCCGGTGAGGAGAGATCTCATCTCTAAGCCGGCGGATCGGTGTAATTAACGGATACCCACTGCATTGTCAGAAGGTGTCGTGAATACGATCTCACAGTCTGGAGCTCCTTCTACGCAATGGCTCTATGCATCTAAATGGTCAGTGTTCTCTGAATGATGCGCTGGTAAAGGCCTGGACCCACACACTTGTGGGGTCCCATGGATGCTTTTCTTCCTCCAAGAGCCATTGGACAAGGACAGGTCCCCTTCCACGTTTAAAGTATACATTGCTGCTATTGCGGCGTTCGCGTGATACGAAGGAGCGACCTCATCATCTGCTTCCTCAGAGGAGCCAGGAGGATGAATCCCCGCGGCTCCCTCGGTTCCTGTTTGGGATCTTTCTTTTGTCTTGGAGGTCCTGAAAGCTGAACCACTAGAATCCATGGGTATAAAATACCTCTCGCTCAAAAACATTTTTCTGATAGTCCTGTCATCAGTAGAACATGTGTGGGATTTACACGTGCTGTCTGTCAGCCCCGCGTGTCGGACCAAATGACTCTAAAGTCATTCTCAAGTAATTTACATGGTCACGTCCCCAAGGCGATTGCCACACCTTTAGAGCACAGGTCATCTTCCTATCTTTAGAGCCAACATCCGATAGCAAGGGCGATGGTAACCTTCTGTGCCCAATCAGAGTGCTGAGGCTTTAAATCACACGCTCCGCGGCCTTTCAGGCACTCCGAGCAGCTCTTTGTTTTGTTTGGAAGGAACACCAGGGGTCTCGTGGACTTGAAACATAACCTGTCCAGATGGATAGTGGATGCTATTGCAGTAGTTTATGCGTCAAAACACCTGCAGTGCTTCTGAAAAATCTCCGTTTCGAGGGCTATGTAGCCCTACCCCTTCGCCCTACCCCTCGAATCTCAACAAGAACTCGGGACACCCTACCCCTAGACGTGAACGCGCAAAACGGAGGGGTCAGGGCCAGAGGGTGAATTGGGATTGAGCCTAAGTCTACACAGAGACCGGCAGTGCCGCTCTGTCCACAGATCAAGTGTCTGCTACATGTGCTAGCCCACCCTGCTGGCCGCCATTGTTCTCATGTACCGTATGCTTGGCACACATAGTGTTGACAATGGGTTCCCATAGCGTAAGCAACTAACGCAAAACGAGAGCACCTCTCATAAGAGAATGTACTTGGTTACCTAATGTAACCTCAGTTCTCTCTAGAAGAGGGAATGAGTATTGCGTAACCTGCCGTGCTTGCGCCGTGGAAGTTCACACTACAGGATTTTAAGCCCGATTTGCAAATCGTTGAGCTCGCCGACAGGTCAGGGTGTTCTATCGCGTGCAAATCAGCGGGGGATAAGCGGATGATGAACGCTTGCCAATCTGTTAGTATGAAAGAGCCAACAACGCATCAAAGACGCACGCAGATGCCTTCGCAGACGCGTTGCCAAGCCCAGAAAAATATCTAGCATGCTAGATATCCAGAGCTGTCGCGCGACCCAACCTCAGTGATGTCATGAGCTCCAGCCAATCAGAACCATGCATGCTCATGTATATCTTTTATATACATTGGCCACTCCCACTTTGACGGTCTGTGAAGCGCCCTCACTGGGCGTGATGTCACGCTGTGCTCACTGATAGGCTGCTGCATTTGCCGCAGGACAGCCAATGAGCACACTTACCCAGTCTGCTATGGTCTGCTGTCCGCTGCACTGCGTTGACAATAAATACAAAATTAAGGATCATTTTGGCTTCAGATCTCGAGAAAAGATTACTTTACCTGTAGTGTAAGCAACTTACACAATACTTCGTTCCCTCTTCTGAGAGAGAACCGAGGATTACATTAGGTATTACGAATTCTGTCCTCAATAGACAGCAACATAACTGACACTTTCATGCTTCAAAAAGTTCATAAAATGATTGTAAATCTAATCCATATTAATTGTGCAATTTAGTCCAGTATAGTCTCTGAAGAGACGCAAGCGCTTTTATGATGACCAGATTGAATTTAGGCTTTTATTCACATATAAACATTCATCAACTCACACATCAGTTGTGGTTAACAGAAGCTAAATCACGTTTGTTTGTACGTGCGAGAACCAATGAGATTCATTCTTGTGTGCAGTTTGAGCTTCAGCAAGAACCAATGAGGTTTGTTCTAGAGTGTCAATGGCTCTGGGTTGAGCTTCTGTTTATGTTTGCAGGTGAATGTTTTTTTTTTAATAAAACCCTAAATTCAATCTGTTGATCATATAAAGCAATTAAGTCTCTTCAGAAAATTTTGACTAAACTGCTTAAATGATATGGATTTGTTTTGCGATCTCATGTTGGAACATGAGGCTGAATAATGGTGCATTTACGTACTATGGTTATGGTAAATACCAAAAGGAAAATGCACATGAACACCCCCTCATGGGCAGCTCATAGAATATTTTGATGCAGGAGTTGCCGAGATAACCTTTGACCCTTTAAAAATGGCGGAAAGCAGAGAGCAACGCGAGAGTCGTGAATGGTAAAAGTATATTCTATTCATGATCTAGAAAATATACAGCATAGTTATACGTTATTTGAGTTTTGATAAATCATTTTCTTGCTGTTGCAGATGACTTAACCAATCTAAAATAGTTTTAGCTAAATAACAGGTCTGGATCTGGTAAATTAATACCAGTTCACAAGTGTAAATATCATCTTTTCCATAGCACATAAACTCACCATAATTACTGACAGAATTTAAATTTTTAGGTGAACTTACCCTTTAATTAGTGCAACGTTAATGTACCCTTATCATGGGCATTTAATCATTTTTGACTTTTAATTGACAGTTAAATCTATCTTTTTTGACCAATTTTATCTGTAGAAAAAAAGTCTAATAATATGTTTCACTTTTAAAGAACATTTTCCCTCATCAACAGTTACAATCCTAAAAGTGACTTTGTAAAGACTGATGTGTTTTGGAATTGGTAAATTGTGTTTGGAAAATATATGATCAGAATAGGGCCTAATAATTGACCACTCACTGTAGTAGAAGTGTAGTTTTTTGTCCCCTCCAGTAAGCAGTAAACACTAAACAGCAATTAGTGACTAACAAAACAGCATTTGCTCAAACGAAATTTCCAGATTCACCTCATGACTTTCTGTTTTTTTCATGGATGTTACAAATACCGATCAGGTCCTGGAATTGGGCGTGGCGACCTCTGCTGGACATTAGAGAAAACACAACTTCAATTTGAACTGTACACCCAGTGGCCAATCATGAACATTTCCTTAAACACAACCTTATGAAGAATATTAATGTAGTCCTACACTGGCTTCCTCAATTATGTTTTTGTGCATATTTAAATATATAATAACTAGAATAAGTCTTTATTTATATAAATAATATATTTCAGAGTCAGTAATGTTGTAAGGCTTTATTATGGGTCTTGCAGAACAGAACATAATTGCCTAATATGTCACCCATTTATTGTTGCCCAGACAGCAACATAGATCTGGCCTACATCTGGTACGGGTTAAATCCACATGTACCAGATGTGGCCCGGTACTGGGCCGATATATGTTGCTGTCTGGGTGTATACTAATAAGAGTGGATTATTTAGATTATACAAGACATGAATTTAGCCAAATAGCACAAATTCCAAGGTAACTTTGCACTGCAGATCAGGACGAGGGAAGCTCAATCTCTGAGGACACATGCACAGGATGCCGAAGGTGCTCCTCTGGCAACAAAATCACTGATGCTGGAGTATTACTCAACTCACTCATTCAGCATCAGGATATTGTTCCCAGCTGGCAACAGATATACGCATGCACACACTTCCATCAGGCCCGAGCGTGGTGAGGATGAAACATGCAGCTGGTGGTTCAATCAGATGCGTGACAAGAAGGTAAAGGGAGCCTCAGGGTTCTTCACCGGGAGTTTCGTACTTGTCATAGTTTTGCACCAAGCTTCTGAAACTGAAGAAGACACGTCAGCTCCATTAAAAAGAGCAGCTGAAAGCGCTGAGGCAGAGAGAGGGCAACTATCAGAGTAGATTAATATGGCATATTTGCGAAACCAGATATTTTATATAAAATATAAAGTATCATGAATCCAGTACAGTTCTGAGACTTAAGTTCTCAGATAAATCCCTAGGGATCATGTTTCACTCAGAGAAAAAGCGCTTCCGTGTCTCAGCCTTATAAATCACTGAGGGGAATGTGCTCATCCCGAAAGAAGTTGCACTATGGTAACGCACCTTGTAGGGTCCCGAAACCTATAGCATGCTACCAAACAGGGAGGAGGTTCACTATTTTAAGTGAGTTTGTGCTGATCTTCCCACCAATTGAGTGGTAACACTTCACAAATAAAGGGGCCCAGAACCTCACGCTATCCTTTTACACGCGGAGAGCAGAATCATCATATCCCTCAAACAGATGATAAGTGACACCGAACAATCCATGAGAGCTGTGTAATTGGATACCTTTGGGCTTATTCTGAGCATGCAAATCAGAGCCAGTGGCGCTGCGAGTTACATGCACCGCTACAACATCAACTCCATTCGTCTGGTGCCCCATTGCATTCTGGGTTGGGACAAAAATGAAATGTCAGCCTTGGCTGTCGTAACCTTTTTTGGAAAAGTTGGGAAGTGTCTCGTACAGCAGCTCTGGTGTACAGACGGTCTGAATAGTGTGAGTAATTCAAGATGGATTTGTAAACACAAACATATTACCACCTTCTGCTTAAATTAAAACACTGCCTAACATTGCTTCATTAATTTATGTGTTTATAAATCATTATTTATTATTTGTTTTCATTTCTCAGTTTCAGCTATGTAAACTTTGATTCCCCCTATTATTTTATGATTCATGTTAAAAAATAATTGTATAACATTAATATAAATAATATATTGTTTAAAAATAAAACTATTTTAATTGTTTAAATATTTGATATGATGTGCTATAATATAAAATATTTGGTTATTCTTTAGTTTTAGGTGTCTTAGTTAATTATTTGTTAAAGTACTCTTTAGTAATATTATATAACAAAATGTTAATTAAAATATTAATTAACAAAATGTACTTAGGGTTAGGAATAGGGTTAGTTGTGTGTAATTACACATAATTTACTGTTATTACTATAGTATGTACATGTATGGTGTAACAGCCCATACAATAAAGTGTAACCCTTTAAGTAAGTAAATAATACAAGGTTATTAATATTTATGTAAACAAAAAAAAGTATATGGAAATAATCTGGTCATCTGCAAAGATATTGCCCACAAAGGCTGTTTAACCTGCGACAGATTGATATTGTCATTCTGTTTATATTTTATGAATTTTTTTAAGTATAACATTAACCTGTCCAGGGACAGCAGGTGGAAATGATCATTTTTTGCTATAACCTGGCACATGACATCTCTTCTTCTTTATACTAATGGTTTTTTTTTTGTTGTTGTTGTTGTTGTTTTTGTTTGTTTGTTTTGTGCATTTTCCCTGATCAAATAAAGAAATTAAATTAAAATATACTATTATTACTGTTGTTGCAATTGTTATATATATATATATATATATATATATATATATATATATATATATATATATATATGATTTTTTATTTAAAGTTATAATTACATTTTTGGTAATTTGTTGTTTTTTTGTCATTTTTATTTTATTTTATTTTTCATTAAAATATTATATATATATATATATATATATATATATATATATATATATATATATATATATATATATATATATATATATATATATATATATTTATTTATTTATTTATTTTTTATGGCCCTGATCTGAGGCTGGGCTGAGACTGATTTGGCTTTATGTGTGAACTACTGAACTACACTCTGTGAAGGCCTTTCCTTGACCTCTGTAGGCCTACAAAGTGCACACCGCCAGTGTTCTTGGTTTGCATTTTTGAAGTTTGCGCAGAGATAACTTTTTTTTTCAAGGCTTGTTCCTTGGACCTTTTCAAGGTTTGCATTCTGCCACCAGGCACTGTTGTTGTGCGAATGAGAGGGCCGGAGTGCGTTAAGGGTTTCTGTTAGAAGGGCCACCAAGTTAATAACTACTAACTGATCTTTGCAACAGAAGTGAATCAATCAAAACTAACTTTAGCAGGACAATAACTTTATTCCAGAGCTGCTGTAAATCCAAAACAATCTCTGTTACTTTAATTTCCTATTAACACTGTAAAGCTGCTTTGAAGCAATCTATATTGTTAAAGGCGCTATATAAATGAAGGTGACTTGACTTGACTTGATTGAACAGAATTAGAGTGGTAGGAAGTTGACTGTCACCCATAATTCACTTCTATATTTCCATATAAATGTGTCTTTGCAGTGTGGACACAACCACCAAAATCCATTCGTTCCTTTTTTATCTTCAAAATGCCCAAACACCCTCAATAATGAAGCCATTTTAATTATTTATGAGCAATATGACATTATATTATTCATGCTCTGCCCACGACCACTGACGGACCGTCCCGTATTAGCCTATTTCCACCCTCAGCCATTTGTATCTCCACCAAGGCAGGTTGCCAAGGCAGCACTTGACAGTCAAGTGTCAACACCCCCCATGGAAGACAGGGGTGAGGTGAGCAGTTGCTCATTATCATTTAAAGAGACATGCACCGAAATGAACAGAGCTATTTTTGAGGAGGTAAAAATTTTACACAACCAATCGTGTTGTTTTACACAACCATTGAGGAATTTTAACCAAAGTGTGTTATAAACTTTACATGAAGACCCTAAAGAATGATACCAACTTGTGGATAATGGGCATTCGATGACCTCTTTAAAGGTTTCCATTAAACTTCAGTTTTTCTGTCACATTGACAGTGGATTAATAATACAGGGTATTTTATGAATTGAGATATTTTTTGATAGTGCATTCAAATGTACACCCAAAGCGCTTTAGGATCATATCAGGGAATATCTCTTCAACCACCAGTGTGCAGCATCCGCTCACCACACACACCAGCTGTAGGTGGAGTAGATTATTATTTAGCTAAAAAGAATATTTCCTCATTTGAAGTGAACACTAGATGATTCTATTGTATTAGAGTTAGATTAGAATCAGATCAAGAACCATATCAGTTTTTACAAGGAACATATCAACGTGTAGCTCTCTGTATTCTCAGTTGTCGTCTATACATCCTTAATCTAATCCTGTAAGGATGCTATATAAGGCCAGGGATGTTCAGTAGATTTTGCTGTATGCTGTGTCACTATAAATTAAAAATAAAAAAAGCTCTGTCAGTCTCGGCAGCCTGCCTTCCTTTGGTCTGCTCCCATGGATCAGGTTTAGGATGGGCTACTGCGAGTGAGAGGACATAGGCCTATGCTCTAATTTTCTTTTGACTTTTTTAAGATGTGCATATGTTGAGCCTCTTTTACGCGCAATAAATTAGATAAGAGGAGAGTACAGAGGACCATCTGCTAAAGAAATGAGTTATTTTGGAAGGCATCCAGAAATCCTTAAAATAATCTGGATCCAACTTTATCTTGTTGTGAGTTTCATTACTACATGCTGATCAGATCCTTAGTTTCAAATATAGTCTATGAATTGAAATGAGATTACAGGTAATAAAAAATATTTTTCTAAACTTCTAAAGTGAACTAAAGTCCATCATAATTTTCATGATTTTTTTTAAAATATGACTCAAAAAATGAATCCTATATAGTAATCCCTTTTATTTGACTAACTTTATTGGCAAGTCTGATAGTGGATCTAAAGTGTTGAATCACACATCTGCAACCTTTGCACTATAAACTGTAACCCTAGCATGTTTTACTTACTGGGACCCCTTGCCTTGTATTTGCCCCTCTTCTCTCTGTTTACAAGATAGAGTTGATGTTAAGTAAAAAGCCACCTGTTTTGAGTCTGGCAGACGTCTCACTTACTGGAACAGCCACATGAGATCCGTACCAGGCTGAGAACATGTACGTGATCTCAAAATAGAGAAAAGGAAAAAAAAAACAGTTACTAAATAAAATGCTATAAAAATGTGTATCCAGTGTCACTGCTGTGTACTGTGATTCTGCTAAGTATGAAGCCCATCCAAGAGATACTGTCATACTCATAAAAACAAGAGCCAGGCCTGTGGCGGCTTAGGGAAACCCCAAAGGTACTGTAAGCGGAGGGAACAGTTACCAGAGTCGTTGTGCAACTGGCATTCCCTGCTCCTGTTGCATGGCTGACTGCATTTCGGTCCAAAACTCATTGAATGAAAGACAGGCCTACTACTTGGGACAGACTGACCGCACAAATGATCAAATGTCTGGCTATGCACATGCATATTGAGCTTTAGTGCACTTCGCAGTTAGCACTACGCTAGTAGCATTCTTCGAAATGATTTAAAAACAAAACTGTCAATGGAGAGCATTCAAGAAAGGCTGGTGTGATTTTTACACACAAATATTTATTCCCATGATGCCACGAGACAAACTTTGTTGATATTTATGTTGTCAGGTTGACAGTCCGTTAGCGGTAACACTTTATTTTCCAGACCCGCAAACAACTGTGTAAGTACACCAAAATTACAGTGTACGTTTCTGTAATTATAGTGTACTTCCATGTAAGTATAAGGGAACAATATGTTAAGTTTTGGGTAATAAAGGGGTAACAAACAGATACAACCTGCAAATAACTTTGTAAGTACACTGAAATTACGGTGTACGTTTCTGTAATTATAGTGTACTTCTGTGTAGGTGTAAGGGAACAATATGACAAGTTTGGGGTAATAAAGGGGTAACAAGCAGATATACAACCTGCAAATAACTTCATAAGTACACTGAAATTATGGTGTACGTTTCTGTAATTTAGTGTACTTCCATGTAGGTATAAGGGAACAATATGTTAAGTTTGAGGTATAAGGGGGTAACAAGCAGATATACAGTACAAGCAAATTATTTAATTAGTTAAAAATAACAGGAACTTATTCTGTTAATATATTCCAGGCAAAAATTTTACATCTGTTGTTTATAAAATGTATCACATTTCTGGCAAAATATGTTCAGGATAATTTTGACATCTGTGGGTTGAAAATTAAACATATATACAGTGGGTACGGAAAGTATTCCGACCCCCTTAAAATTTTCACTCTTTTTTATTGCAGCCATTTGCTAAAATTTACAGTTTTTGAAAGTGAAAAAGAACAACTCCTTGTATAATTTACAGTGAAAAACCGTAAATTCACATTCCCACAATTCCCTGCATCACACTTCACATTTGATGCATTTTTGTTAAAATAACTGTTTCCTCATAATTTTCTTGTTTGTTTTTTTCTAATCAGTTATGTACATTAGGGTTTTATGTTACATTTAATGTTGCTAAATGAATGTTTATTGCATTTTTAAATTTCACGTGTGTTACCATGATGGTGTTTAATGTTTGTGTGAATGACACTATGCAGCTTCATTATATAAGTACTTTCTAACAGAAGACAACTTGAGAATGAGCTTTGATTGCTCATTTAACTTAAATCACTGCTGTTGTGATTGATGGTTGTTAGTATATTACAATGTTACACAAACAGAAATTGATTTTGTAAAGTTATAATAACAGATTTCAGTAAATGAAATACAGTTTATTACTGTAAAGCTGAATACGGTTTATTATTGTAAAAGTGATTACGGTTTTGATATATTTTTTACTGAATTGTTCTGGCAACTAAAGTTGCCAGCATTATTCTGTAAAAATTACGGGATTTTTTTTACAGTGTAGTTATAGGGTAAGTGTAACTCCTGTGGGCTGTAAATTAAAGTGGCGCTTGTTACCCCCTTGTTCTGTGTAGTTTCAGGGAAAGTGTAACTCCTGCGGGCTGTAAATTAAAGTGGTGCTTGTTACCCCTTTATTACCCCAAACTTAACAAATTGTTCCCTTATACTTACATGGAAGTACACTATAATTACAGAAACGTAACACCGTAATTTTCGAGTACTTACACAGTTGTTTGCGGGTCGTATAAAAAAGTGTTACCAAAGCTAATAAATGTTAACTGGGAAAACAGAGAGCACTAAATCTTAGCACTAAATCCCGGTTTTCAGAATATTACTCATATAGCACATTATCAGTCTGAATGCTAATCCATACACTTTAAAAATTGCTGGGTTATTTCAACCCAAATTTGGATCAAATATGGACAAACCCAAATGTTGGGTTAAAAATGTCATTTAAAAAAATACAGTTGAAAGTGAAAGTTGAAGTTGGGTTAACATTTTAAATGAATTTTTAACCCAACATTTGGGTTTGTCCATATTTGACCCAAATTTGGGTTGAAACAACCCAGCATTTTTTTGAGTGTGTACCATTAAACTTCATGGAATATCCTGGAATATTTTGAAGAATTGTTTTTGTCCATACAATCAAAGTTAATGGAGACCAGACTTGTCCCGGACACTATTGACTTCTATTGTAAAAGTCAACTTTTTACAATACAGATTGTTTCAAAAGCAGCTTTACTGTTTAGATATCAGGAAAATTATGCAACAAAGTTTGTGTCTAGAACAAATATTCATATTCCAGCTTAAGTAAATCCAGTGATGCTTCATTTTGTTGTAAAAAAATATTAATTTAGTTTATTTTTAGTTTTAAGAAGTTGTACAGGTTTGTACCAGCGCAGTCTCATCCCAATTCGTCATATAACTGACGTTTTGGAACGTCTTTTGACCATTCGTCAATATACGACTTTTAGGGCCCCCTTAAACGTCGGTAGATGACGTTATTGAATCCTAACTCTACCCCAGACCTAAACCTAACCCTAAACCCAACTCGTCACCTAACTGACGTTAAAGGTAAAGCGTCAGTTGTATGACGACCCGGGATCGTCATCTACCGACGTTTGAGGGGGCCCTAAAAAGTCGTATGTACAGACATTCTCAGAATTCTCATTTTTGAGTAAAGTATACCTTTAAGTAAATCACAGCCCACAAAAACCAGATGAAAAGGCATTTTTTTGCATGTCAGCATGGTATAGGGAAAGACCTGGAGCTCCTGGGGGGCTTTTCTAATTTTCAGCGCCACGAAATCAACTGCTCACAGGCTTTGTTGGAGATGGCACGAGATCCAAGAGTCCAGCTCTGTGGTATGGCACATGAGTGACATTACTCAACTGATCCAACTATTGGTGATCTCATTGTAGAGGTCCAGGACTCTATCTGGCCTCTCGCCACATTTTACAGGTCCCCAAGGGGCATATCAACGATCAGCACAAGGGGAATTCGCAGCCTGGCAAGATAGGCTGCTCAATTAGCACCTTCATGTATTTCATTGACATGGAAGTGGAGTGGTCTGTGGCTACAACTCTCTCTCTCACGTGCAGGGGAATCGCGGGACAGGTGTTGCGTAAGGCCTGATTTCAACAGCATGTAAATCAGGCTGTGAGGGAAGAATGCCCAAATGTGCTCTAAACATGTTTGTTTTGTGTGTGCTCTTCAGATTTACGGCTAATGATGTGATCTGGGCCGAGGTCACTTCAGGATGTCCGTACATGCACTCACAAACATTCCAACTACACACACTTGGTGTTGAGTGATTGATGTCAGGGAAGAGGAGAGGCGGAAACTGAAACTGAGGCGGCCATCTTGGCTAAATCTGAGAGTCCCATCGGCATGCTTCCATCACAGCTGGTCAGCTGGAAATAGATATAGATGCAACTAAACCCAAGAGACAGAGAACAGCACAATCTCTGCCCTAGTTTATGAAAGACATGATCAGCTTTAATTAGGGGCAGCTTTTCAAAGGTATTCCCATCATGAGAATCTCTCATTGTAATGTTCACGATGACAACGCTGTTAGCAGATCGAGAACAATTGATGATACACTAAACAAGTTGTAAATCTATCAAGAGAGGCTTAGAGAGAAATCTCAGTCTGTTACTGAGAACCTTGGCTTGGAGAAAAAGCTTCTCAAAATAAAACAGGGCGTGTTCCAGACATGTAATGATTTAAATACAGTAATTGCAAAACATTGCTCACTTATCAACTTATTAATCATTTCTTTTAACTACCCCTGACTGACAAATGTGACAAGTATTTCAACAAGACTTAAAAGGGATATTGGTAACATTTGTAAACATGAACTAACAACGTAGCATTTATAACCTTTGTTAATCTTAGTTATTAAATTGTTTATGTTAGTTCACGGTACATTAACTAATGTAAATATATATTACTATATTTAAAAAACACATTAGTAAATGTTAAGATTAACATTAGCTATTAATAAATGCTGTAGAAGTATTGTTCATTGTTAGGTTGTGTGAACTAAACATAATGTGAAAATTGTAAATAGTTATTTCACACAAAAAACTGCCATCATTTACTCACCCTCATGTCTTTCCAAACCTGTATGACCGGATGACCTTATTTAGTTCTTATTTTGAGTACGTGATGACAGAACTTTTATGCGTACATATATATCAATGTTATTTGACTTTTTTAAATAATCCATCCTGTGTGACTTACATTTACATTTATTAATTTAGCAGACAATTTAATCCAAAGCGACAAACCATAGAAGCAGTTAAACTAATAAAAGGACAACAATATACAAGTGTAATGACCCTTCCCAGTTTAATCTAATGCAGTATGTACTTTTTAATTTGCTGTTTTAAATCACATAGCATAATTTTTTTCCAAGATATACCTACAGTATAGTAAAAAATTTTACTTGTACAACAGCTTGCACTCGGGCAATAACATCAACCTGAAATTGTGACACCTTATTCTACTACTTTAAGAATGCATATTACTACTAAGGGTATAATATGCACATTATGGGTAGATAAGATAAAAGTCATCCCTTTTTGGGTAAGGTGCTGTACCCCTAAGACACATTTTTCTTCTTGCCATACATTCAGTCATGGAAAGACACAATCACAACTCATCAACAAAGAACAACCACCATTAAGTTTGGTTTGTCCACTCACACTAGCAAACCATTCACACTATACAAATTTTACCTGTCATAAACTAGGCCTATAGATTTTACATAGTTATTAACACTGTTCTTTAAACAATAAAGACTCAAAGAGAAGCAAAACAAATTGATATTTCTTTGTTTTGTTAAATACAGATTTGAATTATGTTATATTCTAAATCACCTTCACTCACCAGGTCAAATCTTTTCTCTGTCCCTTTAAAAAGCATTTCATGTGATACGGCTTCGAACGCACTTGATGTACCTGCATGTAATGTATAAGCAAGGACAATAAAAAAGGTGTTATTGAGAAAATGAAAAGTCCAGCCCTGATCCCCCTCAAATCCCTGTCATTCAGGAAACATGGCCTTCCTGCAAACAAGAGGTAGTATGGAACGGGACAAGGCCTCAAGGGTAGGTAGTGGGCTGGAAGGATGTTTTTGTCATTGCTTTGGCCCCTGGTTGGCAACACACACAAGCAAGCAGACGTCCATCCTCAGGAAAAGAGCCTGCAGAGGAAGTGAAGCTGACGTCACATCAGCGCACTGTAGATCAGCACGTGCACAAAGACAAAGCTAACTGTAGAGTCGTGTAAACACACCAAAACAGCTGGACTTCATCTTATTGTGTTTTAACGCTGGGATCGAGCCTTAGACCTTTGATCTGTGTGGAAATGAAACGCATTTCTCTGTGCAAAATTCTCCATGCCGGCCGCCGTTAAATCATATTGTGTAGGCACACGTCCAAAAATGACAGTGAGGCAATAACAGGATGTTTACAAAGATTTGCACTTCAAGTAAGCGAACCAATAATATTACAACAGATCTAATACAAATCATGAGTTTTGTGGTGTGCGTTTGTTTAGTTCAGTAGATTGTGAGGTGCTTTACTCGAGTCACTATAACAATGGCTTGTCCTTCTGTGTCCTGGACTAGTCAGGTTGTGTAAAGGACACAGCTGCAGATGACATGCAATTGCAAACACTGGTGGTTTTTGACATTGTGACATTCAGACCACAGCGATCTTTGTGATTGAGTGGTGTTAGAGCCTGGCTGATCCCTGACAGTTACAAGTACAGGCCTCCGAATTTCCTCGGATCTGTCGGGAATGGCTATCACAGACGTCTTGGCTTCTTCTGATGTTTCAACTGCCATCAGTGTATGTAAAGGTAGTATGGATGATGCACCAGTGAACAATGAGGTGATATACTCAATAATTTCACCTTTTTTAATTTGTTTGAATTTAACATTGCTGTAAAATTTCCTTTTTGCTGTTTTTAGTCAGATTTTTTTGCACTGATATTCAGGCCTTTTGACTCCAGCAAAGGATTCTTTCAGCCCAAAAACATTTTATTTTTGCAACAGTGGGTTTGTCAAAAAAGTCTCCACATGAGATCGAGAAGGTCTTTAAAATGTTGGACTACAAGAGTGAACAGGATGAGCTATTGAGTAATGAACTTTTTTATATGTTTATGCAGCTAGACTGACTGAAAATCTGTTCAATTTTAGATTAAGTAGTTGTTCAGCTTATTAGAAGTCAAATAAATTATTATGGTCATTAAATATTGATTTAAAGGGACACTCCACCCATTTGCATTAAGCTTTCCATGGTTAGAAACGAGCTGAGGATCTGAATCATGTGTGTTAAACAAGGGAGACATACACAATATGCAGAGCAGTGGGTCGCGAGGACTGGAGTTGAGAACCCCTGCACTAGACTATACCTAAAGGGATATTTCACCCAAAAATCATTTAGTCCCTCACAAGTTGTTCTAAACCTGTATGAATTTCTTTATTCTGCTGAGCAGAAAAGAAGATATGTTGAAGAATGTCGGTAGCCAAAGTGTCGGTAGCCAAAGTGTCGGCATAGTATTTTTACCATGCATAGTATAATATAGATTTTTGTTTCATACTATGGAAGTCAATGGGGTCCATCAACTATTTGGTGTTTGGTTACCAATATTATTCAAATATCTTCATCTTTGAGTAAATGAAGACTATCCCTTTAATAGTCCTCAGACTTTATTTTCAATACCACCAATAACTGAAATGCATGAGAGTAGCACTGTTTTTAGTTAACTGGATGAGCACACTTATACACAGCTATGTTGTAAGTGAAAATTAGAGAATATTTTGATTAACCATGAATCAAGACTCCTGTAATAATTACATCCTCAATTAAACAAAGATGTTTCAATTTAATCATGCCTATGGTCAGTATTCTATCTCCTTCACGATCTTCATCACCGCCAACTCATTCCTTTTTCACCCAATCGGACACTTCCCCGTTCACAATCCCCTGAGTACTGATCACCGTCACCTGTTTCCCATCTCCCACATGAATTATAAAGCACTTACTCTCACTGCAGTCACTTGTCCAGTCTCGTCATTCCATGGCTCACAGACTCCATGACTACATACCTGCTACTTACCTGCTTCCCGCTCTTCAAAGACCAAAGATCCATCTTCCCCGAACCACTGTCAACTCACCTACAACAGACAAAAGGACATTAATCACCAGCTAAGCTCATTATGTATCTAAGTCATTTGTTCCTCACCTGTTATCTCTGACTGTGATCCATCTGCACAATAAAAGTTACAAAACTTACTATCCCGTCTGTTTCCTCTGTGAACCCTGACAGAAGACCAGAACAAAGAAGCAGAACCAGCCGGAGCCTGAAGAGTATCTCTCACCAAACAATCCACAGAAGGATGTAGCGATCGTCTCACCGCCACTTCCGCAAATACCTGCTGCTTCGTTCACTGCCTCTGCGAGTACCATGGCCCGGCCAGCGACATACTCTGGTGAGGCGGAGAACTAGAGTGGGTTTTTGTTGCAATTATTATTATACATCACCATGAATGAGCATCAATTTCACACTAACGAAGCCTGTGTGGCCTTCTTGGTTTCATTGTTGTCCGGTCCAGCGCTTCGGTGGCCTCGGGCATTCCAATTCATCCGTGGTAAAGTCCTTCGCTGACCTTCAAACAGCACTTCAGAGAAGTATTTGAGCAAGCAGTGTCCGAGCTGTCCATTCACAACCAGCTATTCAACCTTCGTCAAGGAAATTCTTCTGTAAGTTTATATGCCCTTCAATTTCGTACTCTCGCGCCTCCAGCGGTTGGAATGAGAGAACTCTGATCTGTACCTTCTGTCAGGGATTGAATTCTAAGATGTGCCACCTGCTGGTTGTGTACGATGACAACACGGGATTAGAAAACCTGATTTAGCTAACACTTCGGAATTCACAGCGCCTCACCGCTTGTGTTCCTGTTGAACCCACTGTCAGTTCTCTGCCTCCAGCTCCATCAGTCACTCCTCCAGCACCAGTTCCCATGGAAGCAGACTCCACTAGTACAACATTTCCTCTGTCTTGACTGTGCATCTGACAAACACCTCCTCAGTTCCTGCCATGTTTGTCCACCGCGGCAAGCGGCAAGTGCCATTCAGCTCACTCTTAGGGATGAGCAGTTAACACGAACCAGTGTGCATATTATAACCTCCTGTGTTTGTCTCCCAGCACAAGCCCTTGTCGACTCTGGTTTTGCGAGGAACTTCATATCCAGTCAACTCCTTCAAAAGCTGAATATCTGACAACGGCCACTGTCCCAAGATCTACCTGTTCACACCATTTAAGGCAAACCACTGGGAAGAGGTCGTATTCGCCACTACACACACACTCTCCTTCTTCGAATTGGGTGTTTACACTCAGAGGAAATCTCCCTTATGGTACTAGAGGAGTCGACCGCCGATATCATCCTGGGACGCCCGTGGTTAATTCAACATCAGCCAGTACTCCACTGGGGAAGTACTGTCATATATCCTTTTCTCAGTTCCATTCAGAAAACCTTCATTCCGGTATGAGAGTTTCTTTTTGCTCTACTCTAGAGTTCCAGTTTGCTCTACTTTGGTGGAAAGCCCTGAGGTCCTGGTCCAGGTCCCAGTAGAGTACCAGGCATTCCAGGATGTTTTCAGCAAGCAACTGGCAAGATACCACCACACCGGCCCTTCGCAAAGGTTGTATCTACCCTCTGTCCATCCCCAAACAGAAGGCCATGGAGGGGTATGTGGAAGAAGCTTTGAACCAGCAGTTCATCCGACCATCTACCTCCCCTGCCGCATCGAGTTTCTTTTTTATGGCCATGCATATTCTCTAAACTGGATCTGAGAAGTGCCTATAACCTGATCCGAATCCGGCGTAGAGACGAGTGGAAGACGAGTGACCCCTATAGGCCACTACGAGTATCACGTTATGCCTTTCAGATTGTCCAACGCTCCTGCTGTCTTTCAGGGATATATGAACAAAGTCTTCCAAGAATTCCTCAATCATTTTGTAATAGTTTACATAGAAGATACACTCATTTATTCATCGTCCATATCTGAACATCTTCCGCACATCATTCAGGTCCTCGAAAAACTCAATCAACATGTTCAAATGAACCAGAGGAAGGTGGAGACCATCCGGAACTGGCCACAACCCAATTCAGTAAAGGAACTTCAACGCTTTCTTGGTTTTGCAAAATCCTATCGAAGGTTCATCCACAATTACAGTCTGATCAGTGCTCCCCTCACCTCAGCTCTCAAGGGCCGGCCCAAATCTCTGTCCTTGTCTTTCGCCGCTGTCCAGCCTTCCAGCGTTTGACAGAGACCTTTTCCACTGCTCCCATTCTCATCCATCCCAACCCGGACCTTCCCTTTGTCGTGGAAGTGGATGCCTCTTCTACTGGAGAAGGACCAGTATTGTCTCAGTGGCAGGGTGAGGCACCTAAACTCCATCCATGTGCCTTCTTCTCTGTCCTGGGCGGAGCAGAATTATGACATCTGTTACCAGGAACTGTTGGCCATTAAACTGGCCCTCGAAGAGTGGAGGCATTGGCTGGAGGGAGCTAATCATCAATTCTCTGTGATAACTGATCATCAAAACTTAGTATACCTAAGGGAGGCAAAATGATTGAACCCCAGACAAGCCCGCTGGGCTCTGTTTTTCACACACTTCAACTTTGTGGTAACATATCGTTTAGGAAGCAAGAATTGCAAGGCTGATGCAGTGTCATGACTCCATCATTCTTCCATTGAAGATATCCGTTCTGAGCCAATCCTCCCTCCAGCCGTGATCCTCAGTCCTATCGTCTGGGAGATAGACCAACAGATCACCCAGGAACTTACACACCAACCCGCTCCACAAGCAAGCATACCCTTTCGCTCCTCAGTCAACGGTACTGGTGGCCGTCCATCGCCAGAGATGTCTCCAGGTTTGTCCACGGGTGTTCAGTTTGTGCCATCACCAACACCCCAAGGAGACAAGCCTCAAGTTTCTAAGTCATTTGTTCCTCACCAGTTATCTCCCACTGCGACCCATCTGCACAATGAAACGTACAAAATTTACCATCCCGCCTGTTTCCTCTGTGAACCCTGACACCTATATTGTGACTCATTTTCCAGGTTGTTTCTAACTTTTAAAAGGTGCTTTGCAACAACTGAAACCAAGGCCTTCCTCAAGCTTGGAGACATGAATGGGGATTGGAAGATCATCTGGGTAGGTTGGGATGTCCTCAGATACTTTAATGACGTGTAATGTGCTTCAATATTCGACGCTTCAGGCGCCCTTTAGATCCTACGGCGTCATCTAACTGACGCTAAAGGAAAAGCGTCAGTTAGATGAAGCGGGTAGGTTTAGGTCTGGGGTAGGGGTAACCTGACTCCGCCAGATGGATTTGCTCCGCATATCCATCTGGATACCTTCCGTTGAAGTAGTTTTGGAAAGGGGCGAAAATACTGGTTAGCTGATTGGCCTATGTTGGTGACAGACGGGCCAAGTCAACCAATCAGAGCAACTCTTGCCGAAACCAGTCGGGAGAAGAGCAAAAACATCTTTTCCTCTGAGAAAAGCCTCCAGAGCAGTGTTTTGCTCTTCTTTCAGTGAGGAAATACTCTGTAATTCCGATAAAACTTGCTCGATAGCCACGCTGATGCTAGTTGCATCCGCTGAAGCCGCCATGTGACTCTGGACTGAACTGTCGCGCTTCTCGTTGCGTCACACCTCAACCCGCCTCAAAGCCAACGCTGATTGGACGTCGTTCGGTGAACTGCTCCCAAATTTTCTTTAACGGAAAGTATCCAGACTGATCTGCGAGTGAAACCTTGAAAGCTCGCGGAGATCAGGATGGTCTCACGAGGCTAGGGTAGGGGTAGGGTTACACGCGATCCTAGGGCATCATCTAACTGACGCTAAAGGGCGCCTAAAGCATTAGATTTTGAAGCATGGTCAAAATGCTTTCCAAGGCGTCAGTTAGGTTACGCCTTGGGGGTGAGAATGGGCTGGGTTAATGCTTCCTGAGACAGACATGTGATGACAGTCAAACGTGTTTTTCTAGTGGGATCTTATAGCAGTATAGCAGTTTTCAAATTGAATAGTGCAGGATATGCGCTTTGTCCAGTATGCTTTACTGTAATGTTATTAGCTTGGAATATCTAAAAGAAAATGTAATACAAAATAAATATGTTTAACTAATCTCTTGTATATTTATTTTGTATATGTTGTAAATAAGTTTTCTTGATTATATGTATAGCCTAAAGAGAATTCATCCAAAGTGATAAACAAAATAAAAAATCACAATGACATGTAAAGTACAATATTTGTGATCACTCGAGTAGCAAGTTTGTTTTGTTTTGCATCATTTTTTTTGTGCATGGTTATCAGTGTTGAACACTCATATTTCTTAATGTAATCTGTGAGATATCATACTTTCAGGTAATCGGACACTCTGAAACGTTTGCTCCTGTTCAAGCCCCCAGCCATCCCAGAATCTGCAAAGCATCATCTTGCATGTAGAATATAAATATAAAGAGAGAAATGGGTCACAAGTTCACAAACCTTACACATTTCCCTGCAAAGTGAAAAATATGTGGATAATAATGGAATTATTGTTTTTTTTTTAAATCAGCGAATAAAACGAACCAAATGAGAAAAACACTTCAATAATAAATAATAAACAATTCAATCCTACTGTTCTGAGCTCTGAAAATGTATACATGGATAGAAAATAATTTCATTTTATCCAGCATTAACCTATGTGTCTCTTTGAATTTATTTTAAATATGAGAATTACTGCACTAAATGGAATTGCGCAAAGGTTCAAGCAAACACTGATGTATGTTAGGATGTTCCCTCTATGCTTCTCATAAGGAATCAGACCATTGCTCTTGCAAGGATAAAAATAGAGCTATAATGGCTAGTGGACACATTTTTTCGAAACTTTACCCAACAGAGGCAAATGGTGTCTGTTACAACCAAGGTACAAACATATAAAGCCAGCCCCATGGGTGCTTTGGGTAGTCGTCGAACATCTTTGGAACAGTTGTCAGCTCAGCGCAAAGGTGAGTTTACTGGATGATAGGCCATGAGGATCATACACCAGGGCTCATTGAATTGCTCTAATCACCATGGAATATGACTAACGAAAAATGGAGGAACAAAGATGAGGATGTAAACGGACTTGCAGCAGGACTTAAAACTTGATAATACACCAACCCTAACCAAGGACCTGCTATACCTTCTGAGATTTTGGATTTTTTCATTAGGCTGGCATTCTCGCATGATCTAACAGAGATCATATTTTGACTGTAGGAAGAAGTTTAACTGTAAAGGCAGAATTGAAGGTTTATTTGTTTTGGTGGCTTTGTGGTTGTTGTTTTTAGGAATAAAGGGGCTAAATGTTGCACTTTAATGTAAAACCTTGCATTTGAATGAATCATCATCTTATGTGGGTCTCATTTCCAGAAAAATCAAAATGGCATTTGCTGGTATTCTCAAGGACGATGATGTGGCTGCAGCCCTTAAGGAGTGCGCTGGTAAGACACATCTGCCATAACTATCCACAGAAATGCAATAGACTATTGATAAATTTGCTGATTTTTAATGTATTTTTATGTGTAATCCCAGCTGCTGACTCCTTCAACTACAAGAGCTTCTTCGCCAAGGTTGGGCTGACCGCAAAGACTCCTGAGGACATCAAGAAGGCATTCTTCATCATTGACCAGGACAAGAGTGGCTTCATTGAGGAGGAGGAGCTTAAGTAATTCCAGTCTTAAATCATATTTTCAAAATGTACTGACCTGGTTTTTACTGGGCCAAACAATGGAACAAACTTGAGGTTGATTGTTTGTTTGTGCTCTTCAGACTGTTCCTGCAGAACTTCTCTGCTGGCGCCAGGGCACTCAGTGATGCAGAGACAAAGGCCTTCCTGAAAGCTGGAGATGCTGATGGTGATGGCATGATTGGAGTTGATGGTAAGCCTAGGTTACTTAAGCTCATTTTTATAATGGTTTTATGACTTTACAGTACTGAGGTGTCAAAGCATTATACGACAATAGATGATTAAACCTATGAATTCTGGTGATCCAATCAAGCTTTTTCCATCTTACATTTTTAGCTCTTGACGTTGTTGCTAGTTTTATATTTAAAGCAAGCCTGCTACAGTAGATGTGGTTAACCAACTAGATAAACCAATAGTAGACCTGCAGTAATAATCTCAAATACATTTTAGATGATAGTGGTCAAGTTAGAAGATTGTACCTCTAAACTTTTAGCTGTTCTTACTGATATGACTGAGATGTTAAAATGATCCGTTTCAGACTGTAACTGCTTTCTTTATCATTTTCTTTCCACAGAGTTTGCTTTGCTTGTAAAGGCCTAAGCATTCATTGACCCATCTTTGGAACCAGAGCTCTGCTTATCTATCATCTTTTTTATATTTATTTATGAACGCCCTGCAAACTCCTTGCAAAGAACGCACGCTCAATGTCTTGAAAAGCTATTTATTATTAATGTTGTTTCATTGCATTGTATTGTTCTGTACAAAACTACTGTGTGCAAACTTACAACCTCTTTTGCACTTTAGGAAAATAAAAATACATTTGATTTAAAACAACATTCTTGGCTCAATATCTTACTCTGCATTTCACAGGTGGGAATAAATCCTAAAAAAACTTTTTCTAAAACATAAGAGTGTCTATGGACAGTGATGCATTAGCACGATCCGATTGAAGACTTCGGATGCAAAAGCCTTAAAGTGCCACCTGAAATGTTCTTCTAAAGTGAGCATTTTTATCAGGGTTGTATATTTAAGTTAAGTAATTTCACTTGAATGACTCATTTCCATTGCCATTCAAGTGAAATAACTGAACATAAACATAAAAGCTTCATAAAAAATGATCACTCAAGAAGAAAATTTCAGATGGCACATTTTGTATCTGAAGTCTTCACATGTACAGTAGAAGAAGCACAGGCATTAGCATTTTAGAAAGCAGTGTGAATTAGTAAAGGCAATTAGTTGAAATGACAGAGGAATAAGCAGCTTTTGAATGTGAAAGGGAATGGCTTAGAGTGACCCCTGTCTAACACATTCAGGAAGTGAACTAATGAGCCTTGCGCAGGCATCACCTACAGCTCTCGGCCACTGAGTGAGAGTGTCACTTTATACTCAGATCCCAAAGGCAAATCACACACAACACAACATGACTGAAGCAAAGGAGGAGAATCTCACTTTCTCTTTTTGAGTACTTTTAACACCACAGTTCAATTGTTATACCATACTCATTCAAATATTTGCCTCTCTTTGCCAAAGAAAGAAAGAAAGTTACAGTGTATCCTCTACATTTACATTTATTAATTTAGGTGATGCTTTTATCCAAAGCGACTTACAATTGCTATATATGTCAGAGGTCGCACGCCTCTGGAGCAACTAGGGGTTAAGTGTCTTGCTCAGGGACACATTGGTTTCTCGCAGTTGATTGGAACCCGGTCTCTCACACCATCTTATCCAGCGCCATCACCACCCCACCTCTAATATACCCTACATCAATATGCACACTTCTTTTCTTAACCAGAAAAAATCTTTTTAGTCTTTCAAGTTGCAATAGGCTATATGTAATATTGACAGCTAGTGGTTGAAACGGCCTATGCCTATTGAAATGGCCTATTGCAGTCCAAATTCTAAATATTGGAGAGGGTTGTTTCTCCCACACCCTGTTTATCAGACTCGACAGACAAGTTGCCAGTTTGAGAGAACAGCAATACGCTGTGTTTTCCGCCAGGGCGGTGAAATACTATTGGGTAAATTGGAAGCGGGCGGGATCACACAGACCGAAGCAAAAACGAACATGGAACACATATGTGACCTTGGACTACAAATAATTTTTTTTATTTTTTAAATTTTATCAATTTCCTACCATAAATATCTAAAACAATCATTTTTGTGAGTGAATGCAGCAAAATCGCACACATAAATGGACAACTTTAAAGGCGATTTTCTCAATGTTTTTTTTTTTTGCACCCTCAGATTCCAGATTTTCAAATAGCCGTACGGCACCCGTACCTCAGCCAAATATGGTCCTAACAAACCATACATTAATTAATTAAAAAATATGGTCCTAATAAACCATACATTAATTAATAAAAAAATTACCCTTTTGACTTGTTTTGTGGTGCTGGGTCACATATTTCAAAGTAGAATAACTTTAGAAGTGTTTTTCAGAGAAACAAGTCTGTGAAGAATGTTTCCTAAATATACAAACATATTATGATTTTTTGTGCTTTAATACATAAGTTACAGCACTTTAATAACTCTTTTAATGGCATAACATGTAAGATTTTTTTATTAAAATACACTAGAACAATGTTATATATTTTTGACTTATCCCACATGTTTCAAACAAATAAGTTCAGAGTAATCAGCAATTTAAGTGGCTAATCACAAAGAGATGTATTTGTAGTAAAAGCAATACATCATGTGCTCTTCCATGCAATATGCCTTTTTAAAATGAACTGCATTACATTTAGCAACTAATCCAGCATTTATTAATATGATATTCTAATGACATTCTAGCTTGAGGCAACATGCAGCATAAAATACATTTTTAACACATTCAATTTATTTTAGCTTTGAAGAATATTTTAGAGTTTTGAAGAATTTTAATGTCGAATAAAAGTGTTTGCATGAGTAGTGATTCTGCACTTGTGGCTATTTCATTAGAAATAAATAAAATAAAGTGAAATTGAACCTATAGCTGATTGATTTTTGGATTTAGGATCAGGCTTGACATGTGGCTTATGGACGTTTGCAACAAAAACTGAAACATGTAATTAGCACACACAACAGCAAAAAATGACATAATCATCTTTATTGTCAAACAAATGTTTTTGCATATAACTTCAATTTTCAGTAAAATGTCTAAATAAAATCAAATAGCCAGTCTAACCATCAATAACCATGCTCTCTCTAAACAACGTGCAATTTCTAGTCACATTTTTATCATAGGACTGATTCAGTCAATAGCTGTCTATTTTATAACTTTTAACATCAAACGTGACGCTGTTGCTGATAGTAGCTTAGACGCAAAAGAAAGAAGCGAACCGAACGCTGAAATCACTGGCTAGCCTGTACGTTACAAGCTCAACGGTGATCTGTGAGTTTGCATTTACCTTACACTTCCAAAGCACATAGTATCTACTGAAAATACTATGATGGCCGCCTCATCCGCCAGTACTATGTTGCATTTGTGATTCATGCGCTTCCTCTTGACTCCAAAGTTGTGAGAATTAATTAACAGTTAGTTACACGACTGTAGCCGACAGCGAACTTGGTTTCTCTTAGGCAAAATGACTTTAACTCTCACCTACAGAGGCTCTAGCCTACTACAGAGGGCTTTCGTCCTTGTATGTTATGTTCTGTTGGCATCATATTTAGCCACCGCGATATTAAGGACTTATAGCCTACGTAGCCTACATTTCAAGCATCTTCATTTAAGAGCATATAAATAGAACACCCTGACTACTGGACACATTTTTGCAACCAACTGCCTCCCATGCGGTGTCCATTACGCCTTTTCTCCTATTTCGGTTGAGTAGTAGTATATAA
Organism: Hybognathus amarus; assembly: GCA_030378365.1. Lineage (NCBI taxonomy): Eukaryota > Metazoa > Chordata > Actinopteri > Cypriniformes > Leuciscidae > Hybognathus > Hybognathus amarus. Next base: position 197,991 of record JAQIUQ010004061.1, on the reverse strand, counting down.
GGTGGAAGCCATTGAGTTGGTGCTCACTGCAGGACCCAGCTTCATTGTGAATCCAGACCCTAAAGACAACTGAGGTGAGTGAGTGGCGCCTTCTCAACTGAACTCGCAATATCTTGCGACGAGCAATAACGACTTTGGGCTGATCCGGAGAGGATGGTTTGACTCGTACACCTGGAGTGGGAATAATTTGTGTCTTGGAGTTTGGACTTGTTTAGGCTATTGCTCTTTATTAATTGGTTTGATGGGTGAGATTTATAGTTAATCATCATTCTAAGGCTATTTTAATTAATTTATCCATGGCACATGCATTTTTTTCATATGCTGCCCAATGTTATCCAATGACTTCTTTGCATTATTGAAGTAAATTATTTTATTTTAATTTTACTTTTCTGTAAGGCAATAGATTTTTTGGTAACACTTTGTGTAAGGCACAATAAGGTATCATTTGTTAATGCATTAGCTAACATGAACTAAGAGAGAGCAATAACCATTGTTAATGTTAGTTAATTAAATATTGGTGTTCATTTTAGTTCACAGTGCATTAACTAATGTCAAAGATACAACTATGGAGCTTAAAAATGTCTAATGTCTAAAAGATTAATAAATGCTGTAGAAGTATTGTTTATTCATTTTTGGTTCACACTAACTGAATGAAACCTTATTATAAAGTGTTACCTTTTTTAGAGAAAGTTGGCCATAGGAGTGTAAAATTAATTGTAAAATTTAAGGAATTTTAAACTGTTTCAAACTGAATGTGTATGATTTATGTTGAAGTGTTTGGGACATGGTAAGCTTTTTGTTTTTGTAATCAGGCTCTCAGAGTTTATAAAAATTTAATTTACATTTATTAGCCAATATAACGGTTATCAGCTTTTTCAGGTTATCTATCAGTATTCAAAATTTTCATGTGGGTGCATTCCTATATGGGAGCAAATAGTTTCTGATGACCTGGGTGTCTGGAATAGGCTTATTATAAGGCTGAAATTATACATATACAAATTCTAATTAATATGTCCAAGTAAAATTAAACCCTCTGCCATTTTTTTAGGCTAATCATGGCATTCGCTGGTATTCTGTCTGATGCTGACGTCACTGCAGCCCTGCAGGCCTGTCAAGGTAACCTGCATGTTTTGTCCAATTGATCCACAACCTAAAGTGAGAAAATCAATTTCATGTCATCCCAAACCCACTTTCTTTCTTGGTGTCTAAATGATGACAGAATTTTTCATTTAAAGTTGTAAATATAATTTGTTAGAGCTTGTCATGTTTTTAAGCCCATTAAAATAAATGTTATTCTAAGTCCTACATGTAGGCCATGTATCTCCACCATCATGCTAAGAAACCTGATTAAATTACCTTCCAGCTGCTGACTCCTTCAACTACAAGACCTTCTTCGCCAAGGTCGGCCTGACCGCAAAGACTCCTGAGGACATCAAGAAGGCATTCTTGCATCATTGACCAGGACAAGAGCGGCTTCATTGAGGAGGAGGAGCTTAAGTAAGTCCAGTCTTTAATCTCGTTTTCATAAAAAAACTGACCTGGTGTCTACTGGCTCAAACCCTGGAACAATCTTGAGGTTGATTGTTTCTTTGTGCTCTTCAGACTGTTTCTGCAGAACTTCTCTGCTGGTGCCAGGGCACTCACTGATGCAGAGACAAAGGCCTTCTTGAAAGCTGGAGACGCTGATGGTGATGGCATGATTGGAGTTGATGGTGAGGAATTTACTCCTTGTTGAATATATAAAAACATAATTGCTAAAATATAATACCAGACACTCTACATTGTCTTCTGATTAATTGTTTCTGCTTAATTTTACAGAGTTTGCCGCCTTGGTCAAGGCATAAATGGCACCTGACCAACATCTTGCTGACACCCAGTTACCTGAGATCGTTGCCTGAGATCGCCACTTTTTTATCTTGGTGGCTGATTTTTATACACAATTCTGTCTGTCCACTACCATGCTGCACTCTGTCAACTGACTGTCAACGCCACAAGGTCTTTCGCATGATAGATATGTTGTTCCTGTTGGTTCCTGTAAAATCTTTTGGGAAAAAGGTTCAAATTGGGAAAGGACAATGAGAAAATAAATACTATTTTTCAATTTTGAGTCTTGTCTTTTTATTGTGTGAATATATTATAACATATAAACATGTTGAAAAATTAATAAATAAACATAACAGCTTCAAAGTACACATTTTTGATATGAGTGTGTAATTTACACTGTAGAGCAAAACGTTCAAGTATTGTCAAGTTGTGTTTCCACAGCCTTTATTTCACTCATAAATTGAAAAACACCATTATATAAAAACATAGGAAAATCTTGAGGGAACCTATGGCGAATTAGTCTTCTGGGTTCTGATGATCATCCCTGCAGCGCTCTATTCACTGCCATTGTAGTTTAGTTTAGTTTAGCTTTGCTATTACAAGAAGTGCACATCTGCAATGGCTTTGTGGGGATCAGACAGACAAAAGGATGGATTTGTAAAAACTATAAAACATAAAGAATTAATACTGTGTAGCATATTTTAAAGATGGCATGAAAAGTCTCGGTTTACGAATGTAGCCCTCGTTCCCTGAGTAGGGAACGAAGACTTTACGTTGTGACGACACAATGGCATTTCGCTTAGAAAGCCTATCAACTTTGAGTATTACAAAATGAGCTATTGACAAAGAAATGCCATGTGGGCTGTGGATTTTGCATAGCGTAACTATGTAAGGAAGTATGCTGACAACATGCATTTATGTTATTTGCTGACGAGCTGAGACTGAACTCAGGCTGTTCCAGTGGTACAACGAAAGTAGCAGGGAGACGTAACGTCTCTGTTCCCTACTCAGGGAACGAGAGTTACGTCCGTAACCGAAATGTTCCCTTTCATAGTCACTATGAGTTACGTCATGATGACGAAATGGGGTTCCCAGTCTAATCACGCCACTCGGGTGTCTTCCAGTTCCCTGTGTAAGTCTGAGCTTCCTGTCGTGAGACAACACGGACGAGGGACTCATACTTAACACAGGTATACCAAGGAACACTGGGAAGCATATCTCAGTGGAAATATGCAATTATTGCCTGCCCAAGGGGGGTTACTTGACACATATGATCTGGAAGGGGGCTGCACATGGAAAAAACTAGGGTGTCCAGCCTGCAGGATGGAATGTTTCAACCACAGTGGTGGCAAAGTGGCAAGCCAAAGAGAAAGACACTCAGAGAGGACACTCATGCTCATAGAGGCTTACAGTGAAAATACATGTAGGGGTCGGCCATAGGGGGAACCATGCACATGGCGGCACCTGGCCAACGCGAAAGCTGTCTGTGGCATAACTCTAGCATTTGACGTCGACAGTGCTAGAGGAACTCAGGGCTTGTAAGCAAAGCTCACTTGAGGAAAATATTACACGTATCCAGTCCTTGGAGTGGAATGGCGAGCAAGCGACGACACCTTAGCAGATCCTAGTACATGAGAGGACACTGGCTCCACTCGGAGATAGTAGAATCTGGCGAATGTGGGTGTCGCCCAGCCTGTTAGCGAGGAGCCATGCTTTAGAGCTCATACCTGCCATAGATTCCCTCGTCTCTGAGAAAGGTCCTCTGAGCTGCCTGTTACGGGAGCTCTGCATCGTGCTGGCGTTTCGGTAGGCTGCGGGACTGGTATGGGCTGGGGCACCTTCTTATGACCACCTCCATGGCGCAGCCCAGGTGAAGGCTGCTGCTGGGGCTGTGCGGGAGGGGCGGAAGTCACAGGACGTTGAGTTCAGCGGCATGCGGACTGAGGTGTCTGAGCTGGCGGCTGGGTGACAGCAGCTGGCTGCAGGGTCAGAACATGTTCAGTCTGCGTCTGGGCAGCCAAGAACTGTTGGGCAGAGTCCTCGACCACGCTGCTGTGGAGGCCAGCCTGGGATATGGGGGAGTTGAGGAAGTGGGTTCGCTCAGCCTTGCGCATGTCAACAAGGTTAAGCCAGACATCACCTGACCCAGGGAGCGTGCAGTCACCTTCGTCAATCATATAGCAAGGTCAGTGGTGGCATGTAGATCTTGCATGAGCCCTGAATCAGCCTTTTCTTCGTGCATGTCATTGAGCACCCTGAAGGATGGCAATAGCATGCAGTGAGAAGGCAGCCAGCCTTGCAGCTTTATAGGTCTTTGCCACTGGAATAGACAAAAAAAAACTGCAGGCATTGGAGGGGTGCTTGAGAGTCGCCAGGCTAGGTGGAGGCACTGTGGGGACACAGATGTGTTTGCCACATAACACTCCACTGGGGAATCCCATGTGTTTCACCTCCCCCAAAAACCAATCATCAACCTTGAGTGCTCGGAACATGGTGGAAGGTTCCACACAAGCCTGATACTCGTGGTGGCCCGGTAAAACATAGCTGCCAACTCTGGTTCAGACATGTTATGCTAGCACACCCAAAGGTGGCAGCACAGACGAACCCTCATCTCCAGAGGACTCCAGCTCACCTTGTGATGCGTGCATGATTTCATCAGCTGATAATTCATCAGCAATGAGATGCTGGCTGTGGTCTGGTCAGCGAAATCAAGAACATGACGCATCCATGAACGCTGTGTGAGCGTGATTGAAGCCCAAACACACCAAAACACTGTTCGTGCCCATCAGTTGAATCTATCAGACTCAATCTATTCAATCTCTTTTTGTGAGAGAAAGCTCGCAGCAGTGCTGAAGCGCCCAGGAAGAAAGACACACACTGTTGCAGACCACTCCACAGTTCAGCAGGCAGGAATGTGAAACTCTCTGTGAACACGCCATCACACCAAGACCGACTGGAAGCTGCTCGTCTAGTAGATTCTCGAAGATAGTCAGAGAATAGGCTGCAGAAGTTAAAAACATGGCTCCAAAGCAAAAACATAACTGCATGTTGCCAGCGTACTTTGTTATACTGTATACCCACGAGGTGGAACGGAGTTACGTTATGCAAAATCCACAGACCCATGGCATTTTTTTTTGCCATTGGCTCGTTTTTTAATACTTGAAGTTGATAGGCTTTCTAAGCGAAACCCTATTTTCGTCGCCAGAACGTAACTCTTACCCGTAACTCTTACCTAACTTTTCTTACCCCTAGTGATCAAAAATAAAACAGTTTCGCAAACAAAACAAAATGTTAGGCGGGACTTGATTTTTCCATCATGAATTGATTGGATAATTACATCATTGTGAGTTGCTATTGCTGTGATCTCATGTGAGCAGATAATTGAATAGAATTTGATTATAGATTATAAAGGCATGTGAATTTAAAAAATTGTGCACAGATAAATCATTTTTTAAAAATCCTGCTATTTTCCATTAAAAATAAGAATTGTCTATATTGATTTGATGACTTTCAAAAGTATGTACTGTGTGAACCTAACTGAGGTATCGTAGTACAATGTGGCTGCCTTTAGGTGGTGTCTGATGCCACATTTTATATGCCTTACACACGTCAGAGCCTAACTACTATATAAACTTTTTTTTTTACTACTTTACTTATTTTTACACCAAAGGGATCTAAGGTAAAAAGTGTGCAGTTTATTTAGGATTTGTTTTTTAACATTTGTAATTTGATTTATTTTTAATAATTAATTAATGTCAACTGCAGACTCAACACAGCAGAAGGAATGTTGGCTGTACTATACCAACAAATTAGAGAATGTAAAAGGATAGATCTATACCGTAACTCTACCAGTCAGTTCAGTGCATTAGAGTGTATTGGTTTGTTGGCTCGTGGCTCCAGTGTCTTGTCTTCCCATTTCCATGTCAGGCCATAGTCACTTTGTAATGGCATTTTTCCCTCACTTTCCAGTAGATCACACATATCTGCCCAATTATCATAAAACATATTTAAGCTAAAAAGCAAGAACCCTTTTTATAACTGATGCATTACATTAAAATATGTATATAGTGTGGTGAATTTTGACACAGATTTTTTATATGGACACTAATATTATTTAGTTCTCTCATATTAAGATTCAGTAAGTTGCCAAATATTCTATCTTTGCTGGACATATGCTTTTTAATTTGAATTCTAACTGATTCCTGAACAGCAAACAACTCAGAAATGTCTTTGTCTGTAAGATCAATCATTACTCTGGCGAATGTCAGTCAGATTGGTGAGAAAGAAAGAGAAAAGTGTCAAGTTGCACGAGTTGATGATTAGTCTCACTGTCTACCTAAGTGGATTGGACTCGTGACTACTCATTTAAAGCTTAGACGAAATTAATCTCATTGAATGTAAAGCTACATTTAAGTCACCAAACGAACTGGGCAATAATTCAAGAGTAAGAATCTAAATCTTAACTGTGAAACAGCAAAAGATCGGCATCAAATGTATCTTGTATTGTTATTAATTAACTGGTAGCAAAAAGTATGGGATTATGTTAACTAAATCTTGTGAAACTGATCAAAGGTGATTCACACAACAGAGGTCAAGCAGTTCATAAGCATTGCCTGTGCATGTGGGTTATCCTAACAGGCAACCTTTTTCATTTTTCAAATAAAAAAAAGTATTTAAGTGAAATAAATCACATTTACCATCTCCGGCTTAATGTAAAAATTTTAAAATATGTTGGTGTGACATTTAACAGATAAACAGTGTAATGCTGATTAATTTATACAAAAATCCAGCGTTCAATACTTATTTTTACAATAAAAAATGATAACAGGGTTGACAATGAAGTCAAATATTAATGGAAAAACCTAACTTAATAATAATAGTAATGGGTTTGAATTCAATGGAATGTATGTTTGAGTACCATGAATCCAAATGTCACTAACGTTTAAAAATGACAAAATGAGACACTTAATTGAGAAAGAATGAGGATGTCATTATGAGAGTTTTTACTTATCATTATTAATGTAACTGTATATAATTTTCATGAGGCTATCGTTAATATCATGATAACCAGGGTGACAGATGTCATTATATAGCATACGCAAATGAATATACATTTTAATTAGCTTGCAAAAAATTAATTATTTTTTATTTATTTTTCAAAATTTTATATATATATATATATATATATATATATATATATATATATATATATATATATATATACAATTTTGAAAAATAAATAAAAATAATTAATTTTATTATAAATATAAATATATTATAGGCTATATATATATATATATATATATATATATATATATATATATATAGCCTATTATAATATATTTATATAGGCCATATTACATTTTAATTTATTTTATTTATTTTAATTAATGTATTTGTCCAATGAGAATGACACGTAATATGTCTGCAAAAGAAGTCACAGCAAAAGTGAAAAAAAAAACATTTCAATGTTTAAGTAATTGTTTACAGATATTTTCATTAGAAAACAACAGGCACGGTTGTGATCCGAGACACACGTCGACACACACACGCGCGCGCGCGCGCGCACACACACACGGGACGGGAGCGTTCCAAGGATGCACTATTAGGGCGAAGTGCAAGTGTGTGCATTCGGTCTGAGGCTCATTTAAATAGTAAAGGATAATTAGTTAGGCAAGAAATTCAAGTCGACCAGTGCAACACGAATTTGATACACGGACAGGTAACCCAAGCATCTCTCATTGTCCGTCCCATTAGCATAAACATATATATATAAGTTGTCAGTGGATGAGAGACGCTACCACGCACAGCCTTACCTCTGGATCAGCGCGAGGAGAAATCTTCACAGGTCAGATGCTGCTTTCCACTTACCATCAAATAGCACAAACTGTCCTTATGTGTATTATTATTTTATTTTTTTACTAATTTCATGTCAAGTTTAAAGTGATCTATTTCAGTAAACTGATGATAGTGACAGATAGGATGTTGTCATGTAATATAGGTACATTTAGACAAAATATTTTAGAAAGTGAATGATAATTTTAAAATGTTACAGATATTTATGTTCCTTAGGCTCTGATTTCTATCTATTTTGATTTAGTGAATTCTTTAAATTCTATGTAATATATGTGTGTGTACAATTACATAAATATAAATAAATTAGTAATACATTCATAAAGAGTACAATATAGACAATTACTTTTCTCTCTCTCTCCAACAGTTTGAATATGTCACTTACTTCCATCCTCTCGGCTGAAGCCATTGAAAATGCTGTCAAAGACTGCCAAGGTATGGCAAAGATGAACCAAATGCTCTGAATAATGTAATAATCATAATAATAAGAACAATAACATAAGAAATTGTTGGCCCTTCTCCAACAGCTCCAGACTCCTTTTGTTATAAAAAGTTCTTCCAAATGTGTGGCCTGAGCCAGAAGACTCCCCAAGAGGTGAAGGATGTCTTCGGCATCATAGATGAGGATAACAGTGGATTTATTGAGGAGGCTGAGCTCAAGTATGTCACTTTAGCTGGTACTGAATTCATGAGGTGTAAAGCTAAGCAAAGCCATAGATGTTGTTGTTATAATATGTTATTCGAGACACAGTTTTATTGCTTCAATATGTTGCCTTGTTGTTCAGTGTGACCAGAGAAAGCACTTTTAATGCTAAAAATATGCTCACGCATGAAATCCGGTGCATAAAGAGAATTACTTTCGTTTAAGCTTTGCATTAAATGTCCATGTCTTAAATGCTAATACCACAGTTCCATTTAAACTAAGTTCTTTTAATGTAATCCATGGAGATGCTGTCATTATGTTTTTTTTTCTGTCCCTGCTTTATGTGATTTATCTGCATTATGTAATGATACGCAGAACTAGAACTCGAGGCTAGAGGGATGACATTCACAACAGTCCTTTGAGGCTTTCATTTTTAGCTCACATTTTAGCCAAAAGGTAAAAAAGATCATATTTGATCATTTGATTGATGAGTTAAGCTCTATGTGACTGCATATATGCTAAAATGCAGAGCTGCAGTGAGACTTGTGTGCATTTGTGTGCATCAGGTTCTTTCTCCAACGATTTTTCCCGGGTGCACGAACCCTGACAGAAAAGGAGATCAAGAGCCTCCTTACAGCTGCAGATGATGATAGCGACGGCCGGATTGGAGTAGAAGGTAATGTTTTCTCATAAGATTGTTTCTTTGATTGAATTTGTTTTATGCATCTACATGTGGAAAAAATGATGGCAAAAAGAAAAAGTATTTATTTTACATTGCATCTGTTTCTGTTACATTATAACCTTTGCTTGACGTCAATTATGTCATTTCTCAGATCATTACTAAGAGTGCTAAGATTGAATAACTGTTTTGATCATGGAATCATGGAAACTTTAGTGAAAAACAATCTAGCACTGCATTGCATAAGAGGATCAAAGATCAGGGTCACCTCCAGTTATTATTTCAAGCCTGAGTAGCGGTCATGCACGGTCTGAGACAATACAAAGTCTGAAAGTAGCATTGCAAATTATTTATTTGCATTGCAAATGACTGAGAGAGTTCAGAGTGAAATATTCTTATTGTTTTAGCTTTATTCATTGTAAAAAATAATCCTGTAAAAAAAAACGGTAAACTACTGGCAGCTGTGGTTCCCAGCATCATACCGTAACTATACGGTGTATTACTGTTTTTGTGTTAGAGCATATAGCTGTTAGATTAAAGTTTTATATTGTTGCTGACAATACGGTATTTGGCTGTTAATTTCAAAAACAGTAACACACCGTATTTTTACATCCACCACAGCTGCCGGTAGTTTACCGTTTTTTTTTTTTACAGGATTATTTTTTAAAGTGTAGTGTTCTTATCACCTCTTTAGGTCATGCTGAAACTAGGGACACAGAAAATTTTAGTTTGGAAGTTCCCTGTTAAATCAGTAATATCATTGTCTAATTAAACTAAAGTAATTGTCTAAATCTAAATCCTGATGTTCCTCCTCCTCTACAGAGTTCCAGACTATGGTGTTATCCTGAAAGATGACTGGAGCCCTCAGTTATAAGCAGCCTCATCTTTCATTTGACTTTTTACACTTGATTTCTTTTCAAAAATAAAAATCACCAATGACAAAACTGTTCAGGGAAAATAAAGTCACTAAACTAAAGCATCTTGTTTACTGTGTTTTAAATCTGCTTATTTAAGATATATGTTGTGGATTCTGTGATATTTACATACAAGCAAACTTTTCGAAAACAAGACAACCATCAGCATGTGACTGTGCATGAACTTTTAACTGTAAGACATTTCACTCTAAAAATGCTGGGTTGTTTTAACCCAACTTTAGGTCAAATATGGACAAACACTGGGTTAAAATGTAACCCAATGGCTGGGTTTGTCCATATTTGACCCAGAGTTGGATTAAAACAACCCAGCATTTTTACTTTTGAATGACATAGGGCTGGAGATCGTAAACCTTCCACTTACTTATACACAGTACATCTAAAAAAGTGAGCTCTATTAAATAGACTTTAGTAACCTTATAAATAATTGGTACAAACAACCAAGTAAAATCATTCTTGATAGTCTCCTTGAGTCAGATCATTTCAGATAGCAAGTTTAACACAGTTCAGCATTGCCATTTTGTAATTATATGACAATTAAACGCCTACAGAGGTGTATAGAGATTTAGGCTGTGAAAGATTGTTTTTTAAAAACCTGATTGTGTTACAATGTTTCAATGTCCTCAGTAGGTAAAATCCAAAAGAAAGCTTCTTGACTTACTTCAGATTGTTACTTTAGATTGTTACGCTGGTATGGTGTTACTCAGCGAATTGACTTGTAATAAAATAAAAACGGAATAAATTAATATCCAATCATTTGTGAACATAACTCGCAATATTTCACAATCTGGCTCTACTAGCAGTGTGGAGATGGCATATCATCTTATATATTATAAGTGAAGATAAACTCCAAAAGATAAACCTTTAAATCCTATATGTAACCAAAGCCTTAAAACAAGAAAAGCAGACTAAGTAGGCACAAAAGGTACAGACGCTGAAAGCAGGTGTAAGTTTCAGTGAAGAGAGCCTCTCAATACTGAATGACAAGGATATCCCGCTCAGGTTACTGCTTAGCCCATTAGAACAATGGAATTGAAAATGGCGCATCAATCCTGGCTTCTGATTATCCCCTTTCTGCACTGAAGCCAGAGACCAAAATGAAACCCAAACATGTGCCTTAATAGCATTGGCTCCACTGAAATAATCCCAGTGTGCTTGGCCTGACATGTAAGATTTAACAAACAACTAGTGGGAGAGCTTATACAGCAATTATAATAGAAAGCTTATCCATATTATTCAGCATGAAGTCACATGTTTGAATATAACATTTAAAAGCCAATATCTGTAACAGATATGTGTGTTACTTACTGAACCAACATGCAGAGCATTTGCTGAGGTATACTGTGGGCTCATGTAATTGGGGTTACATTTTATAAAGAAAACAATATCCTTTCACTGTAAAAGTATGACTATTGGTTTCAGGTTTTATATTTAATGTATAACATGTAGTGTGTAACACATCTTAGTTAAGCTTAATTGGCAAACACAATTTTGATGTCACAATGGAAATACACACCAAACTGTATACCACTTAACATTCTGATTTCTACACATTGCCACACTTCAAGTACATGTATTATTTTATCTTCTAATCAGCCATACAATATGTACAAAATTTAAGTCAGTTCAGAGTGCACATGTTGGCACAGGTGCACTGAATGATGCCAAAAAAAGATGAACAATCTGAGAGGGAGAGAATGAAGAGTGTAAGGATTAGGACAAGAATGAGCAAGGTGCCCTCTAAAAATTGCTGGGTTGTTTTAACCCATCTGTGGGTCAAATATGGACTAACCCCGCCATTGGGTTAAATTTTTATTAGTACATTTTTAACCCAACATTTGGTTTTGTCCATATTTGACCCAAAGTTGGGTTAAAAACATCCATCATTTTTAGAGTGTACAATCTAAAAAAAATGCTGGGTTGTTTTAACCCAGTTTTGGGTCAAATATGGATGAACCCAGCCATTGGGTTGCATTTTTAAATTAAATTTTTAACCCAATGTTTGAGTTTGTCCATATTTGACCCAAAACTGGGTTAAAACAACCCCAGCATTTTTTAGAGTGTGTGAAGTATTGTCAAGGCAGGTTCGGCACAACAGAGTGTGTTCCCTTTGCTTGGCAAGAGACAACATTGTCTATGATCTTAGATATATACACTAGATGTCACCGGGCTATGGCAGTTCATAAGAACGAATGCTGTCAATAGAGCCGCCATCTTGGAACAGGGGAGCCTCTCCACTTTAATGCATCAGCGTCAATGTAGAGAAAGGTCTAACGGAAATAAAATCACCATAAATCATCATGAATGTGATTTTCTCGGGGGGGGGGGTTTGGTTAATTTCAACGGTCAGACATGTATTTACCATTGATTCCAGAAAAAAATTATAATAATAATTTTTAAAACATTCTTCCTAGTTCAGATTTCATTCGTGTGAACATCATACACAGCACAAAAGTCCGTCCACCATCAATTAATTCGAAAGTAAAGGCAGAGTTAGCAGCGTTACCTACCTACTTCCTATGACAAGACCCCTGTTCCAAGATGGCGGCGGTCTCGACGCATGCTTGAGAACCCCAAGGTGACGTCTATGGTCTATGATGTAGACAGAGTCCTCAGGCTGAACCCAACATGAAGACTTGATGCTGAGGCAGAATGAATCTCTCACTGACTTTGATTTTGCAGTTGAGCAACTTTTTTGAGTCTACTGTAACATGCATTTCATATAGAGTTTTCTTTGATCTTACACTCTGAAAAATGCTGGGTTATTTTTTCAACCCAAACGCTGGGTTGACTGTTAGATTTTATTGGGTTATTTTCTCAATGTTGGGTAGTTTTTTGTGTAACCCAATGCTGAGTTACCCGGTTGTGACTGTTGAAACAGTAAGCTCACCTCTCCCCATCGATACCTCAAACAAGGCTTCAGACCAACAACTCTACCTTCGCAGGCATTTTGATTTGTTGTTTTTAACTGAGCAATGTAGTATTTTTTTAACTAGCAATAGTTGAGTTCAATTAAACAACCCAGCATGTTGGGTCAAAGATTTAACCCAACCAACTGGATTAAAATAACTCACCGCTAGGTTAGTCTATTTGACCCAGCATTGGGTTGCCAAAATAACCCAAAAAGGGGTTATTTAACCCAGCAATTTTTAACCCAGCAAAGGTGTATGGCCTTTTGCAATTGGACTACTGTTTTTTTTTACAGTATGCAAGTGCTTAAAATACAGACATACAATACGATACAATGCTTGCTGTCCTGGTCACAGATGAGCCAGAGACACACACCAAAAAAAAATCTCCTTGAACTCTGATATTTCTCATTATGTTGTATGGATTGCAATATCTTACAGCTGTTCCATTGCTCCGCTAATCCAACCTTCACACCCTGCTCTTACTGATAGAATGGAAAAACAGTTAAAGGACAACTGAAACTTTGGTCTTAATTACACATTTTTACCTAGTCAACTGTTATCTGAGATTTGTTTTCATGATTGCCGAATGTAAATAGTTTTATCTCTAAAAACAGTTTAGCCTATAATGCTAGTATAACACTAGTATATAGAGTAATGACAAATAAAAATCGCTTGTTATTACCACTAACAAGGCTCAAAATAGCCCCACAGTAACACGGTAGCATAATAAGGGTCCCTACATTCAAACCGAAGCATTGAGAACTTTGTCAGTGTCCATACAGTTTAATAAGAAGATATTTTATACACACAGTCAACTTCGCGAATACAGGAAGAAGCCATCTTCGAAAAATAGTCTCTACCAGTCTATCTACGAACGCCGATCCAAGTGCGCTGAACTGTGCAGAATCTCATATGGTCCGTTGTTTCTGGAAGAAACACAAACACGAACCATTTTCTTCTCTTCAATATGTACATGTTGCCTACTGTTCACGCTCACCTTATCACCTTATTCACATCTCACCAGCGCACTTGGATCGGCGTTCGTAGATCGACTGGTAGAGACTATATTTCAAAGATGGCTTCTTCCTGTGTTCGCGAAGTTGACTGTGTGTATAAAATATCTTCTTATTAAACTGTATGGACACTGACAAAGTTCTCAATGCTTTTGTTTGAATGTAGGGACCCTTGTTATGCTACCATGTTACTGTGGGGCTATTTTGAGCCTTGTTAGTGGTACTAACAAGCGATTTTTATTTGTCATTATTCCATGTCCTATATACTAGCGTTATACGTAGCATTATAGGCTAAACTGTTTTTAGAGATAAAACTATTTACATTCGGCAATCATGAAAAAAATTTCAGATAACGGTTGACTAGGTAACAATGTGTAATTATGACCAAAGGTTCATTTTGCGCCGGAGTTGTCCTTTAACTGATTTTCCATTCCATCAGTAAGAGCAGGGTGTGAAGGTTGCATTAAAATCCCAAGTTCAAAAAAGAATTTATTTTTTTATTTTTTTTAATTTTTTTTTTGGTGTATGTCTCTGGCTCATCTGTGACCAGGACAGCAAGTCTTTGTGGTGTATCGAGAGAGTTATGGTATCAAGGGTAATATCGGCTTACCATGTAAGACGAACCATATTCAACAGGAGTACCTGTCATAGGCAACTTTTTGGTATTTTGGAGGAGCAAGTTAGAAAACATTTTCCTCCACCAGCATCACATTGTGAACTTCCGGCTAAGGCTTTCTCATGGAGGACCTAGCATCTCATTCAGGGCTCCCATGGAGGACTAGATGTCTGCATTGGAGGGCAGGCTAGAGTCGTGGGGATGAAAATTAGGCTGCACTGCCTCCTTCGAGGAGAGCGTTGTTCGAGTCCGACCTGGAGCATGTTTGTCAGTAGCATGCGTAGCTGAAATAAGAAAATGAGTTGCCTCCCTGGTGGGTATGTTCAGCTCTTTGACAATTTCCCAGTAGCACCTCCAGAGGGCAGAGTTGGATCCAGATCTAAGGGGTGCAGAGATAGATGGGGTTAGGGGTGGGGTTAGGGATCAGGGGGTGGAAATGGGTAGGGTTAGGGGTGGGGTTAGGGATCAGGCGGAGGGGATGGGTAGGGTTAGGGCTGGGGTTAGGGATCAGGGGGTGGAGAGGTAGGGTAGGGTTAGGGATCAGGGGGTGGAGATGGGTAGGTTTAGGTATATGTAAGGTGGATTTTGTGTTCTGCAGTGAGGTCGGGGGGTGGAGATGGGTAGGATTAGGGGTGGGGTTAGGGATCAGGGGGCAGAGATGGGTAGGAATAGGGGTGGGATTAGAAATCAGGGGGTGGAGATGGGTATGGTTAGGGGTGGGGTTAGGGATCGGGGGTGGAGATGGGTAGGTTTAGGTATAGAGCATCACAGTCCCGCCCACAGCCGTAAAAATTCAGTAAAAATTCAATACAATTTCTCCATTGACATTTGAGATATAAGCCATAAAAACGTAACCATACATGGTAGACTTAAAACCAGCTACGGCTGTACTACAGCGATTGTATATGCTCATATAAACGCCAAAAGTTCATGGGGCACTAACCTTGTTTTAAGATAAATGCCTTTTATTTGCAATGTATTGGATAAGTTCTTCATTACCCACAATCCTGAACAATCCCACAATCCAACAGTGATGCATCTGATTGGTGGAAGTTCGTGTCACGTGTTCTGAAACCCTGCAAAGGGACGTGAAGACTGAAGATCACGCAATGTACGTAGGGCTAAGTTCATTGGTCGCACTTCTGAGACGCCCCGCGCCATTGGATGTGCAGTTGCCACAGCTTAGCTAATGAGCGAGCCAGATACTCAATGTTTTTGCATGTTGAGCTGCAAATGCGTTTGCTTCAGTAAATCGAGGAAAATGAGTTTTCCTGCACATTCACTATATGAAATGCACTGGAGGAAAAATTCACAGTTGCTCCGTCTGTCAGATTTTAAAGTCGCTCAAAAGGCTCTTTCACGGTGGCTTTCAGACGAACTTCAGTGAGGCGCGGTGGTTTATGGGAGGAGTAGTTCCTTTGCTCAGAAATGAAAATATGTCACAGGCTTGTACCTTCTGACTTTTTTTGGATTTTCTCTTTCTTTTTTCACTTGAAATGATGTGTTGTATGCTTATGAGTTCAGCCATAGCTGATTATCCTCAGACATGCTCTAATATTCTTTAGAAATGGATTTTACAAAATGTCAATGAGAGCAATTAATGGGAAATCTACTTCCAGCACCAGCGCCTCTCGGGCTGGTGGGCGGGACTGTGATGCTCTATATGTAAGGTGGATTTTGTGTTCTGCAGTGAGGTCGGGGGATGGAGATGGGTAGGATTAGGGGTGGGGTTAGGGATCAGGGGGCAGAGATTGGTAGGAATATGGGTGGGGTTAGAAATCAGGGGGTGGAGATGGGTAGGATTAGGGGTGGGGTTAGGGATCAGTGGGTGGAGATTGGTAGGGTTAGGGGTGGGGTTAGGGATCAGGGGGTGGAGATGGGTTGGGGGTGGGGTTAGGGATCAGGGGGTGGAGATGGGTAGGATTGGGGTGGGGTTAGGGATCAGGGGGTGGAGATGGGTAGGGTTAGGGGTGGGGTTAGGGATCAGTGGGTGGAGAGGGGTAGGTTTAGATATATGTAAGGTGGATTTCGTGTTCTGCAGTGAGTGAGGACCATGTCCAATTTCCAGTGCCTTCAGCTGTAAAGCGGCTCTAGTTATGGGCAGCACCTCACTTCTTTTTCGGCTACATACTGGCACACTTGCCTGTCAGTTTCTTCGAAGCGGCTGCTTTTATTACCGTGGTATGCTTTTTTTTAATGTTAGCATTTTTAAGATTTTGGGTTTCTAAAATTACATTCGACACACTGTATTTCTTGGCTGCTTAATGAGTGTTGTTTGATGACTCCACTGTGTGTATCAGTCATGCATGGGAAAAAATAGTTTTACCCATATTTGGCACTCCCCATTGTTGCGGGTGTATTATTGACAAGTAAAAATCTAGACGCCGATACAAGACGACCCCATTTTTTCAGATGTATTTCCAAGAAAAAACATTATCTTAAATTCATAACAACACGATAAACAACAAAATTAAAGTAAAGTGGCAGCCTTTCACGGACGACTGCTGCATAAACATAATAAAACAAAACATAAATGGTCCAGGCCTGATCCTCTCTTGTCATTGTCGTCACTCCTCCTTTTATCCTTCTGGAGCTCCTCTGTGAGACTGAAGACTTTAGCACTCATGCCACTCGCTTTGTTCCCACGGTTTCCTGCTTGCCACAGTAACAAATTCAAATTATCCTGAAAAGCAGCAACAAGCCAATAGTGTCATTATTCAGCTCAAGTGAGTTTAACCCAGGCGGACTTAAACTCGCTGGAACCATTGCGCCCCGAAGCGCATGCAACATTCTCTTTATATTGTGCTCTATACAAGGAGTTGGCTCATGCTCCCGTCCAGCAACCCTGAGTTATGAGCTTGGCTTGGCAAGGAAGTAGCGCTGAAATGCTGCTGCTTGCTTTTTAGCCTCCTGAAACCTTTTCATGGAGTTGCAGAAGAGGCCAAAAGAAAGAGGATAGTGGAGCATCTAACAAAAAGATTTATCTTTCTCTTTTTCAACTCAGATAAATTGAGCCAGAGATGCTTCCCCATAACCCCTGGGCTGCCATAGTATGACTGAAGGCTGTGGCCATCTCCTTGAGAGACAAATCTGTGGCCGGGCACAACTCATTGCTCTCAACTCTCACAATACAGCCCACATACTCACATTTTGAGAGAGACTACACAACATAATCTCAGCAGAACACCTAATAAGTGCAGAGCAGATGAGATACATTGTCATCTGGGACAATGTATCTTTCCACCAATCTGCTCTGGTCCAAAACACTTTCATGAGCATCCACAATTTTCACTCCAATACCTCCCACCACACTCTCTCTTTCCTTAACCCCATTGAGGAGTTTTTTCAGCATGGCGGTGGAAGGTTTACGATCTCCAGCCCTATGTCAGGATACCCTTCATTCAAGCCATGAAGGTCTGGGACCTAATTGATGCAGTGCTGGGCAGATTTTCAGGGCAAAATGCAACCTTTGGAAATGCATAGATGGATATGATTTCATCATCACAGTATGCTAAGAGTGCAAGGGATTATGCTGATTGAGGACATTGGGACACTGCAGGCACAAGGAGTCATTTACTCCTCAGTCATACATCTGTACCATTTGCTTGGACACATGTGCTTTCCACAAGGCTACACACTATTTATCAACTAGTGTGTTTTTAACATGAGGCCTAACTGTGTCGTGTTTGTTATCTGACAGCTTATAAACTGAACTGAATAGTGGTAAACGTAATAGAGATATTACAGTATCCTATTGCTTAAACATGCATTGAGGAGAATGTTAATGTGCCATACGGTGTCAAAATTTTGTTTTGTTAAATTACTGCAAAGGTTTAAATGGAGTGTTTAATTTTTCAAAAGATCTGAGGTGTTTGGCCAGATTAAAAAATAAATAAATAAAAAATGTATGTAAAAATGTAAATTAGATGTAAAAAAAAAACTGGAAGTGACATCAAGGCACTTTCAAGCAAACTGAAACATATGCCACAACAAAATAGCCTATTTGTGTGAGACTGTAATTTAATGCTTTCATTAATATTATTGTGTGATAATGAACAGGCTAAAGAAACTCAAAATAAGAACATGCCTAATGGCAGGACTATGGCTTTACTGAGAGTGAATTATTTTATAATACTTTTCATGAGTGGGTATGCATAAAATTCAAGGACAGGACTAATAGTTAGGCGGAACTATGTTTGTAGAGAGAATGAAATCTACTCGAGCGGATCCAACTGTAACACACATGCGACTGTCAAGAGCAGGAAGTACATCTTTTGCATTGATCTCAGCTCTGTTTTCCCAAATGAGATAGCAAATGAATCACTTTGTTTCAGTTGTCATGCTGTAAAAGGTAAGCATTTATTGACTGAACACCATTTGAGATCGTTGTCGCTTTTGAAATAGTCGGATTTTAAATGATGAAGCTAGCTTGTAAATAATGGGCTGATTTGTCTGACCACCGTCACTCTCTGTAAGTAAAATAGATAATGAAGAAAAAGGAAAATAGATGATTTTGGTTTCTTTTATTGTTTGCCCCGTTATGGAATTCGTGTTGCTAGCAACTAACGTTAACTTCCTTGTCAGCAGCAGTTTATGTGAAAAGTAGAAAAGCAAAAGGCAGTGTTTTCGCTTTTAAAACAATTTTAAACTAAGTGAATTACATAATTAAATACAAGTAAATTAAATTAACTTTGGGCCGAGGTACATGTAAAGAGTAACATGGTCTAAAAATATTATGTAAGTAATAGATTAATTTGTCTGATCATTGTCACTCTCTCCATGGAAAGTGCGACGCTTTTGGTTTCTGTTTTGTTTATTTATTTATGTATTGCCATGTTTCTAACAGTATTGTTCATGTGTGTAATTGTCTGTTTCTCTTGTTTACTAGTCTAAGCAGTAACTAACTTTCTTGTCAACTGCATTTGTTTTAAAAGTAGTAAAGAAAAAAAGGTAGTTCAGTTTATTATCTTTTTTAAATAATCTTAAACTAGATAATTAAACTACGTAGTTTAAACAATTAAATTCAATTGAACTCTGGTCTAAAAGCTCTAAGGTACATAACGTATTGCCATGAACACACATTGTTCATATGTATATTAATATACTCCATATATGTTCCTTTGAAGATGTGGATGACTGTTTATTTTGTTTACAGGTCAAAGGCATGCAATCCAAAGTCATTGAAAAAAGAGGGAACCGTAGACTCAGACCACACTAATGCTGATGATCAGGTATTTTCATCAATTATGCTATCATTAGATTTTAAATCGAAATTGTTTAAATGGTCTATTACATTGTGTGTTAATTATCTGCTTTCTATTCTTGCCTTACATAATCATCTCATAAGCCCAAGAATGGCATCTGGAATGCAAGAGAAACAATACACACCATCTTTGCTCAGTTTTTTCATCTATAACCCTAAGTTTGGACCACGTGAGGGGGAGGTAACTAGTCTGAACAATATTGTTTTTTCATAACTGTTTTGCATAGTGTTGTTTTATTCTTTATAATTAGACTGACATGGAATCTGAAGCCACATAAAATGTAAAAGTGTAATGTTCTCAGCTCAGTGTAACAATGTAAATCCTTTTAATGTTTAATTCAATTACACACACCAAAACAGATCATTAAAATTGACCACAGCAAATGCGTGAAATATTTCCAAAATGTATTTGGGCTTGGTAGTAATCAGGTTGAAGTCATGTTTTGGTTATTACATGTTAATCATATGTTTATAGAGATGTTATTGTGCTTTGTAGGAGGAAAAGAAAATCTTGTTTTACCACCCCATTGAAATAGAGAAAAACGAAAAGATTTCGCAATGTTGGACTCTGCTGAGGCCATCGTTCAGTTCACAAGGTTAGTGCTTTATTAATGATGGCATGAAGAGTGGTGAACAACTTTTATCAAATGTGATGTTAATGACAGAGATTTTGTTATTCACAGAACCTTCTGTCCAACCAAACCAGCCAAATCCCTCCACACTCAGAAGAACAGACAGTTTTTCCATGAGCCGGAGGAAAATTACTGGATGGTCATGGTACGTCTATTAGTGATGTTTTGTAGAGATTTAGTTTCTATTTAAAAGCCAAACAAAATAAGACTGGGAATGAAATCAAACTAGTCTAACACAGTGTAGTTAAAGTGTGTATTAAGGACCTTTTGATTTCCTCTTTCAAGGTTGTACGGAATCCAATGGTTGAAAAACCGAACAAAGATGGTAAACCACCCACTGTTGAATACCAAGAGGAAGAGATTATTGTAAGTAATATGTGGAATGTTAGTTGTATCTATTTATCTTAGGTTAGGTTACTTTTAGTACCTGAAGTTAAATTAGTTTTACAGTGCAGTGACATTCTATGGCATCCAGTACATCCATCTATCCATCCATCCATCCAATTTTTTTTTCACACCCTTGATACAGAAATAGATTAATGTTCAGTCAGCAGTCAATACAATTAATATTCAGCAAGGTTAAAGCTGATCAAAAGTGACCGTTTTCTATTAATAAAAAAAAAACATTTTCCAGTTTCCAGAAATATTTGAATCAGGCACAATCCGATATGTCACTTGAGTATCATATAAGCATATTAGAAAGACTAGCTGCTGAAATTTCAGCTTAGTAATCACCTATAAATTACTGTCAAACTATTATATAGAGAGAATGCATTGACGTCACTTTCCCGCCGAAACAACCCCCCTCAGCTAGCCTAGAAATCAACCCCTCAGCCTGACTGAGTGGCAAAAGATCTGCTGCAGTGACTGGATTTAATAGGGGAAACTGCGAATATGTGTACAAAAACTAACAGTTCTATCAATTGAAACTAAATTTTGGACTCAATATAGTGTTCCTTACAACTTCCTAAAGATCCAGTGATCCATGGATATTGACATGCAGCCAGGAATCGTGTTGACTGACATTTATGTTTGCCTGATTTCGACACCGGGGAAATAAAAGAAATATAGACCTAAACATAAAGCAAATTTGCTGTGAATGCTTTATATAAATGCAATATAGGTAGGTCTAAATCCGGGTGACTTATATTAGTGTTATATATAGCCTATATATATCATCATATCGTCCAGCCCTAAAACTTTACTATATTTTTTCGTCAGTGTTTATTAAAAAACATCCAATAATGCAGAATATGCAATAATAAATATTTAATTGATGAGTTGTTAATATATATATAACAATTAGGGCTGTCAAACGATTAATCGCGATTAATCACATCCAAAATAAAAGTTTGTGTTTACATATTATATGTGGGTGCACTGTGTATAAATATTTTTTTATATTTTATATTGTTTTATTATTTTTTTTATATACAAGACATGCATGTATATTTAAGAAAAAAATATTATTTATATATAAAATATTTATATTTACATAAAATATAAATTATATATAAATCTGTATACAGTATATACATGAAAATATTTCTTAAATATATACAAGCCTGTGTGTGTATTTTTATATATATATATATATATATATATACATACATACATACATACATACACATACATTCACACATATATATTTATGTGTATATATATATATATATATATATATATATATATATATATATATATATATATATATATATATTAATTATTAGTAAAATGCACCCACATATATTATGTAAACACAAACTTTTATTTTGCTATGCGATTAATTATGATTAATCGTTTGACGGCCCTAATAACTATACAAAATTATATGGGTATGGTTCTACACCTAAATTCAGCATATTCGACACAAAATGATAACCTGCAAATCCACCTTTCGCTGAGCTCCTCTTTCTATAGCAGTCTGTAAAAATCTAGTTGTACAGTCAATCGCAAAGCTCTTTCCCATTTTATATGTGTTGTGTTTGTGGCATTCAAACTGAAAACAAATACAGCCGCTCAGTCTTTTTGCCACTCACTGTGAGTAACTGCAGGCACTTCGGCTTTACGGTGAACCTCTTTTACAAGAGGTTAATCTTAATATCTATAATAAATTATTTTAATATGTTAATAACTTAAACTTTTGGTTGTTATTATAGACTTTGTTGTAGTGTAGACTGAGTTTTCCCCTCTTTGTTTTGTAGGATTCAGTTTATGGGTCTTTATTACAACAGTGCTACAGCATGTATAAGGTAAAACGCTGTTTAATCTATTATTATTTATATTGCTTTCACCTTAAAGGAAACAGCTGATGTTTCTAACAATATTTTATTGTTGATCTTTAGCTCTTCAATGGCACATTCAGCAGGGCATTTGAGGCTGGTGGAGTGGAAACTGCTGACCCAAAAGCTTGAAAAGTTCTTTTACAGGGTAAATAAAGTATTAATTAAGAGAAATCAATCCTTCAATCAGATAAAGGTTAGATGGTGTATACCTTTGGTGTGTGTTGTGCATGCATGTGTATTAAAAGTGACAACCATCAATTTTAAGTTATAGTCGTGACTGCTGTCTTCCATGTGAGCTTGTTTACCAGACTTCTCAAGGACATCACCGATCATTTGACTTTTGAAATTTTTCATTTTTATTCCTGCAGATAATTAAAGATTTCTGGTGTCAGATTCAGCATATATTTGCATAGAGAATGTGAGGCATATAATATATATGAACAGGAGGCCCAATGATCTCATTCGTCCCGTGTTTGTCTTATTGGTTCTTCGGTTCAGATTTCCTTGCTGAGGGCATCATGCTTACTCACCTGTCTAAATAATTCAGCTTCGGTCAAGGGAAACCCTCTCGCTCACCCCTTCCCAGTGCCCTGAAGCTCTCAGTGAAAGTGCAATTTGTGCCTTAGGTTAAATGTCACTGACTGCTGTGCAAAGTCACACCGGGGCTGCATCTCAGCACGTCATGTTGTCAAATTACATTACCTCAGCCTTATCAGGGACGCTTTGGTAATTTCATCCATGTTCGCGGTCATAGTGTTTGTTGTACAGTATCTTCTGGGATTTCTTGAAGCAGAATTTCAGACCCTGATACTGTTCTGTACCTATCTGATACTGTATTCTTTTTTCTTTTATCTGGTGACTCTGTACTTATATGTTACAAAGTAATTAAGTTGTGGTTGTCTTCTCTTTCTTAGTACCTGCAGACGCTTCATTTCCAGTCATGTGACTTGCTGGATGTGTTTGGGGGGATTAGCTTTTTCCCTCTGGACAAGATGACCTACCTGAAGATCCAATCTTTTGTCAATAGAGTAGAAGAGAGCCTGAGTCTGGTCAAATACACGGCCTTCCTCTGACAACGATCAGCTGATCTGGTGAATGTCAATCTAAATACTTCTCACAGATGTTTAAAGGGGTGATGAACTGAGAAATAAAACTTTCCTTGAGCTTTTGACATCTAAGAGGTCATCATATTGTAAGTTTCAGAACTGAAAATGTCCTTGTCAGTGCAATATAAGCTTTTATTGACACCAAGCTCAGCAAATCGACTCGTTTTTCAAAGTGGGGAACTATGACGTCAAAGATTTTAACACACCACCCCCGCAGATATAAGATCAACGCCTACTTCAACATGGCCGGTTTAGCCCCGTCCACCAATTTGCGCATTTCACGCATTGCTAAAAAACATAAACATCACGACCTTGTGATGACAAACAGGATTGAACTACTGAGCAACTTCAGAATATTGTGCAGTGCCTGGTTGTGGAAGACAGTCGCTGCATAAGCTTCCTCTGGATTCCAATAGGACTGCATGGATAAAACTTTATTAGGGCCCAAGCCCTGAAAGGACGCAGAGCCCTATTGTTTTCCTTCCGATTATTATTATTTTTTTTATTTATTTATTTATTTTTTCTAGCGACTATTCGGGCACTTTTGGGGCCCTTAACATGCTCGAAACTCTTGAAACTTTGCACACGGGTCAGAACCCGCGGCCATCAGAGCCGGGCTGAAGCTGGTACCCGGGCGTGGCAGGGCGGCTCGTCAGCGCCCCTGGAATGGGGTCCGAACACCTGGTCCATAACTCAAACACACTTGCATGTAATAATATGAAACTCAGTACACATGTCGATAGCAGAATTTCATCTATACCTCGCGTCCCTACTTTTTACCCCAGCCCAACAGGAAGTCGGCTATTGAGGTTTTTTTGTAAAACACACGCAATGAACTTTTAAATACTCCTCCTAGAGCTCTGATCCAAATTCGACGAAACTCGGTCAGCGTGAAGTCAAGACATTGAGGATGAAAGTTTGTGTGGGGATTTTTGATATCTCGAACGGTTTGGCCGTGGCGAGGAAACGAAATTATGGCGAGAAACGTGAAACAGGAAGTGTGTCATAACTTCAGCATACATTAACTGATCTGGATGAAACTTCAGCAGTGCGTTCGCTGTAAGAGGACGATCACATGGATGTGACTATTGTGAGTCAAAGTTATAGCGCCACCAACTGGCAGCAGGAAGTGTGTCACTTTCAAAATGCTTTGAAATCACCCTCTTATTTTTACCCGATTTGCTTCAAACTTCATCTGTATAATGTAAATACACGGCAGATGAAGACCTATGAATGGATTCTTGATATCTTTGAAACTGTTGCCGTGGCGACGCATTCAAACTTTACCATTCTTTTAGGATGCATTCTTTTAGGGATTCGAACATTTGTCCATAAATCAAACACACGTGCATGGATTAATATGAAACTCGGTACACTCATAGATCACATCAGGCCAAACAACTTTCGTGCTCTAAGTTTTACGACAGTTCAAACGGAAGTCGGGAATTATGTTTTTTTTTTTAAATAAATGTCCTAGAAAAACATCAAATTACAACCCATGCTGTTACCAATCACCACCAAACTCGGTGTGCATGAAGTCAAGACATTGAGGATGCTAAATTCCGGACGGATTTGTGATATCTCGAACGGTTTGGCCGTGGCGGATTTTTTTGACTAAAAAAGGACACATAAAGTGTGTTATAACTTGGTTAGTTTTACTGACAGTTACAAAACTTGCCGTGTATATTGTTCTATTCAAGCCAAACAACTTTCTAATTAACAATAATAAGCTCAAACCCACAGAAAGTCAGATATTGTAGTTTGAATATGATCATGCTCTTTCTGAGCTTAGGCCTGTCACACATGTGTGTGTGTGTGTGTGTGTGTGTGTGTGTGTGTGTGTGTGTGTGTGTGTGTGTGTGTGTGTGTGTGTGTAGGGGGAGGGGGCTTAATCATTTTACTGTGTGTCTGGCCTGCTAAAGTAAATACATTTCTTAAGCCTGGTATTTTTTAAATAAGTTTTTATTTTTATTTTTTTATAAGTAAAGGCATATAACCTGTTTAATTGTAGTGCATTGACAATAGTTTTATATAATTAGTGTATTAATTAAATTAACTTGGTCCATAAATCAAAAAAGTAAGTAAATAAATCAAAAAGGAAGTGTGTTAAAACTTCTGCATACATTAACTGATCTTGATGAAACTTCAGCAGTGTGTTCGTTGTAAGAGGTCGATCACATAGATGTGAGTCAAATATATAGCGCCACCAACTGGCAGCAGAAAGTGTTTCACTTTCAAAATGCTTTGAAATCGCACTCTTACTTTTACCCGATTTGCTTCAAATGTAAACACACGCCAGATGAAGAGCTGTGAAAGCATTATTCAATATCTAAGATAATGTTGCCATAGCAACGCATCAAACTTTAACATTCCTTTTTTTTGATGATTTTGAGTCTCTTAGCGGCTTTTGGGGCCCTTAACGGGTTTGAAAACTCTTGAAACTTTGCACACAGGTCAGATCCCACAGCCATCAGAGCCGGGCTGAAGATGGTACCCGGGTGTGGCAAGGGGGCTAGACAGCGCCCCCTGGAACGGGGTCCAAAAACTTGGTCCATAAATCAAACACGCTTGCATGTAATAATATGAAACTCAGTACACATGTTGATCTCATCGTTTCATATATTCATATATTCTCCTCAAGCCGGACAACTTTCTAATTTACACTCATGAGCTAGGACCCACAGAAAGTCAGATATTTTGGTTTGAAAATGTTGAGTGTCTCTCTGAGCCTACACTTCTGTATGGCAAGCCCTTTTAACATTTAAAAGCTAAGTTTGACTATTCGTAATTAACATTGTAGATATCAACAACGTCTTTCTAGTCGTAATTACATTTTGGATAGTTTGTATTATCATTTAAGATATCTGTAACGTAATTGTGACTAGTCGAAACGACAGATAGAGTATGGCAAGCCGTTTTAACATTTAATCATTTTAACCTACTAGTCTCTATTTTCATGCTACTAGTACTTATTTTTAGATACTAGTATCTATTCCATTAAGTACTAGTACTTATTCATTAGCTACTAGTGCTTATTCTTTAGATACTAGTGCCTTTTCTTTAGATACTAGTGTTTATTCTTTAGGTACTAGTACCTTTTTAAAGATACTAGTACTTATTCATTAGAAACTAGTCCTTATTTATTAGATACTAGTACTTATTCATTAGATGCTAGTCCTTATTCATTACATACCAATGCTTATTAATTAGTTACTAGTACTTATTCATTAGATACTAGTACCTATTAAATAGATACTAGTACTTATTCATTAGACACTAGTACTTATTTCAATGGTGACTAGTAACTATTCTTTTGTTACTAGTCACATTTTTTCCGTTGACTTCTATGGTGATCTGTCATTCAGATATCAACTATTCAGTTCTGACTAGTATGTTAGTATGTATTCCAATTGTGGAATACATACTAGTATGTATTCCAAAGCAGGGGTTACGTTTTTGCACGTCGTGCAGAATAACCCTAAAGGCACCAAGGTGGCGGTGCCACCGGCTTTATATATATATATATATATATATATATATATATATATATAATATAAATATAGCTGCGAGCAGCGATGGAGGGCCAAAGCCGGCGGTACCGCCATCCCGGTGCCTTTAGGTAACTAAAGGCACCGGGATTGCGGTGCCACCGGCTTGGGCCCGCAATTCGCTGCTCGCAGCTATATTTTTAATGATGTTACACTTCAGCTGATGAGGTAAAACCGTCTGCTCGCTTCATTTCACTGAGGATTGTTTTGTAAACAAGACTGGATTCGCAGACCGATTAAGAGTAAAGAACGGTGCTGTGCCGCCTATATTGGATCTGACAGGAATTGTGCAACACACATGTATGGTCGAAATCATTCCGGTTGCCATTCTACAACATTGGACTGCCCTTCAAAACAATTTTCCCCACATGCACGACCAGATCAGTTGAAAAACTCATTATAAAATGCAAAACTGTTATCCACTCACAGCAGTGGGCGTTTACTTCCAAATCTTCAGGGCGAAACGCCTGCATACAAACGAACTCCTGAGCTGCTCAAAGCTAGGTAGAAAATAGCTTATTAGTTATTAATTTGATGTTTTTGAATGCAAAAACCAAGCGAATGTCATAAGTTGACCTCAGACAACAATATAATAACATTTAAAAAGCCTAGTTCATGACCCCTTTTAAGTGCTTTTTCAAATACTACCTTTTACTGGTTTGTGAACATTAAGCCGAACACACCAAGCCCCGACGTCACGAACTCAGCGCTGATGAAAGTCACTAGTGTCGTTGCCTCTCTGTCTGCTCTTGTCGGGTAAAAGCTGCACTTGAACACACAGAGAGAACTGCAGCCGACTGTCAGCTAGAATGTGCGTCTCTGCGCCTGCATGTGATGAGCCAACTGTCTGATTTCTGCAGATACATCAGTCTATATTCGTCGTTCAAAAAGGAAAACCGACGGCTGCTGGCTGCATATACACATGCCGTAAACAAAGCAGCGTGTGCTGTCTCCTTTGAATATTAATCCTGCTAAACCTTTTCTTTATTCCCACTCCGCTCATTTTAATATCGAAATATTCGCCAAGGAACACTCAGGTAACATGACGTGTGAACATAAGAGACAGCCTTCTATCTTTAACGTTTTGACTTTCTTTGCCTGCTGTTTTGCATTTATTCTCATGCACTGACTTTATCACTAAGCTCAGCAGTCAATCAGAGTTATCTCTTTCTCTTGACGGCTCTGACGCAGATTCAACATGTCCGAATCAGACAAAGCAAAGCCGATGAAGGAACGCTACTTCAGTCCGACACGCACGGAACCTGCAAGAACATATCGAGCGAATCTAGTCGTCCGACGCGCGGAAAGCTGCCGTTGGCCGACCGCCGGCTTGGTGTGTTCCGGGCTTAAAATGTTGAAGCAGTAAACCAGTCACAACAGACTGACCAACCAGAGTAATAGTAGTGGCTCTCTGAGAGACGGGTTTAGAGAGACAGAATCTTCGAAAGAACTGTTTAATTTCTTTGAGAAATTTAGTGATGTACTATGTATATTATAAAAAATTAAGGGTTTTTTGTTTGCTTGATGCATGTAAAATATGTTGTAGGAGACCTTTAAGTAGTATAATAGGGGCACTTTAAGGGATATTTCACTAAAAAATTAAACTTCTGAAATATTTTAATCACTTTTATGTCGTTCAAAAGAGGATGTGTTTTCCATAAATTGAATGTGAATCATGATAAGGGGCTGTCAAGCTCTAGAAAATGACAAAAAGAGCCATGTTTGAATATGTCTATGTATTTTCAAATCACACATTTGAGACATTTAGGTGGACTATTCCTTTACATTTAAAAATAATAATCATTCAATTACTGGTTGAAATGAAAAACTGATGTGTTGAATTAATATTTCAAAAGAATTTTCCCTGAAACCTTTATAAACATTACTCCTACTGCAAAATGCGTTACACGAAAAGAGGGTTTAGCTTAAATAACCGAGTGCCATGAGGACATGGAGTCTGGCAGGGACAGCCAAATCTTCTTAATCACAAACTGTCTGGCACAGGGACCCAGATAGACTTAAAATATGACTTTTAATCCTCTTTGTTAAATTCACATCATGACTTTCATATCTTGTTTCCAAAATCTGCTTTCACAGAAGTGCCTGTCTTTATGCCTGTTAAATGTTGTTTGTTTTGTTATGTTTGTTGGTTGTCCGTTGTCAAATGAAAGCGTCTCATTCGATAACATTATTACCAAGTCTTGTAAGACACGTGACAAGTCAGTTAAACAGAATTAACATTATTTCTTTAGTTTGAATGAGCATGTTTGTCTGAGTTTTAGTCTTATGTTCTGATGCTGTATTTTGTAGGAGTGGTCTAGAGCAGGATGACATGCGGATTCTTTATAAATACCTGACGACCTCACTGTTCCCGTCGGCATACCTGAACCTGAGGTGAGACAGACTGAGCATCAGTACATCAAACATTTGTAAGCCCTTGACAAATAAGCTCTGATAGAAAGGTCATTATAATCAGTTTCCCTTTTTTACGCTACAAATCTAAAACTGTTGATACAGTAGACGCTAAGGGCCTCACTAAATCGTCCCTATTACATCTTTATATAATAACCTTTTAAAGCATTTTAATCCCCTTTCTGTCTTTTTATCAAGTAATTGTATTTGCAAATATCATGTGTTAATTGTGGTACACTACTGTTCAAAAGTTTAGCCTCAACTTCTTTTATGCTTGAGAAGTCTGTTATGCTTACCAAGCCATCATTTATTTAAAACTGTAATATTGTGAAATTAGTTATTATATTAATTAATTTTATATTTATTATAAGTTTCTATTTAAATATATTAAAATTGTAATTTATTCCTGTTATTGGCATGACCCTTCAGAAGTCATGCGATAAAAGGAATACATTTTAATACAGACATTTTAATATGTCCTGCTGAATAATTTTGAATAATGAATAATTCTGAATAATTTCTTTTTAAAAAAAATCTGTCCCCAAACTTTTGATCAGTAGTGAATTTTTTAATTAATTGTATATTTAATTTGAACATTTTATTACTATTATAACCTTCTGTGTCTTTTTACTGTATGTATACAGTGTTGAAAAACTACTAATATTATGTATGAAATTATTTTGCTATTCTAAAACAGCTCATTTATATATATATATATATATATATATATATATATATATATATATATATATATAGTAGCTGTTGAATGATTAATCATGATTAATCACATTCAAAATAAAAGATTTTGTTTACATAATATATGTGGGTGCACTGTGTATAATTATTTTATTTATATAAATACACACACATGCTTGTATATATTTAAGAAATATTTTCATTTATATACATGTACATAGATTTATATATAATTTATATTATATAAAAATATAAATATTTTATATATAAATAATATTTTTTTCTTAAATACATGTATGTGTGTGTATTTATATATATATACAAAATAATTAGACACAGTGTACCCACATATATTATGTAAACAACTTTTATTTTGGATGTGATTAATCATGATTAATCATTTGACAGCCCTAATATATATATATATATATATATATATATATATATATATATATATATTATATGATGTGTATGTATATATATATATATAGTGGGATACAAGTCATGTGGTAATCATTCCCTCTACAAAGTTTTGGAATGTGCTCCAAAGTCACGTGCCATCTGTTAATGAATGATCCGTGTGTGTGTGTTTGTAAACATTCGCCAGCTTGCAGGAAGAGACTCTCCACTCAGGCCAGAGGTGGCTGGGAATCTGTTGCACTATGGGAGGCAAGTATCCAAATATTTCCTCCTGAGTTCAGGGCTGAAACAGCAGGCTCTTGGCCTTCTGCCTGTCCTTAGGCTCCATGCTTTGGGGACACAAGCAGCCAAGCGCAGCGCTAAGACAACGCAGATCAACCAACACTGCCACATATCAGATTGCACAAGGGTAATTTAATTGCTTTGGTGGCAAAGAGAAAACAATGAGCCCAACAGACTTTACAAAAGCCCATCTGATTGTTCAACAAGTGGATGATTGCACAAAGAGGTCGTGTTTGACTGATACCAAAAAGATTTATAGATTATTCTCCTGAGATCGGTCAAGGAGTGACTGATGAATAATTTTCGGGGTTTCATTGTTGTTGTGTGTATAGTGTGTAATGTGGGTAATGAGAATGTACTCTTTAGAGCAGGGGTCACCAAACATTTTTTTTCTGGGGGCCAAATTATCGTTTCTGACTGTGATGGGGGGCCGGGTCAGCTACATAACATAGAATTGTATGACCCAGACAAAAATGACCACCAGCAGGCCTCATTGTGTCGTAGAGATACTCTGGAATCAAGTGTTGATATAGTAGTGTGGATAGTCCCCACTACTATCCACACTACTATATCAACACTTGATTCTGAGTTTGGCAAAGGAATACATTCTGTTGTGCAGCCAGTCCGCCTTTCATCCTCCGAATCCTGTCTTCTCTTGCTTGCCCTCAGAAGCTAGCATACTCTTTTTGGCGGGTTTAGTGGTGACGACACAGATTATATTCTTTGAAAACCGCATCAAATAATACAAACTGGTCCTTTTTCACGGTCCCATTTAAAAAAAAATTGTTGGTCCACTGTTCTTTGAAAACTCTGCACTCTCTATCAACTTTTCGTTTAACGTTAGACATTTTGCTGTCCTGAACACTGACTGTTCCCTGTGCGCGTGTTGTCTGTCACTGCTTGATTCTCGAGCATATTGGGTGACGAATTTGGCAAATATAGTTAATTTTATAACTAAATATAATTTTTGAACAGAAAAAAATCAACAAAATACCAGATGCAGACATGTTATTTTTTTTCCAAAAAGCAATAAAAAAAAATAGGCCATGACGACTTCTGGGGATTGCCCCATAGGGCCGGTTTAAGTAGTGGGGGGCAGAGGGGCTGGGGGGCCAGCCAAAGTGGGGTGGCGGGCCTGAGTTGGCCCTCGGGCCTTAGTTTGGTGACCCCTGCTTTAGAGGGTCACAAGTCCCAGTCCAACCCCCTGGAAGTTAGCAGGACAGTGTTGCTGGTAGAAAACTGTAAGGACTGAGAGGTGTAACTTGGCATGTATTGAGAGGCCTTGGAGACAATCGCAGATTATTCATCATTTGAAAGAGATATTTGTGGATTGTGGACTTCTTCAAGGAGTAGATCACTTTTAAAAAACTTTTTCTGATAATTTATTTATCTGATAATGTCATCCAAGATGTCCATGTCTTTCTTCAGTTGAAAATAAATCAAGGGTTTTTGATAAACATTCCAGATATACATTTTTCTCTGTATAATGGACTTCAATGGGAACCAAACGGTTCAAGGTCCAAAATACAGT
Organism: Hybognathus amarus; assembly: GCA_030378365.1. Classification (NCBI taxonomy): domain Eukaryota; kingdom Metazoa; phylum Chordata; class Actinopteri; order Cypriniformes; family Leuciscidae; genus Hybognathus; species Hybognathus amarus. Next base: position 165,347 of record JAQIUQ010004061.1, on the reverse strand, counting down.
TTCATTGCAAACTGCAGGGCTTTAAACGATTCCAGACGATGAATAAGGGTTTTATCTTGTATATATATATCTAGCGAAACGATCGCTCATTTAAAAAAATATAACAAAGTTTGTTTTATAAGCTCAAATGCTCGCCTTGCTCTGTTGTGTGATGCTCGTTCGTGACTCTCCTGTTCGAACTCGGTGCCTGAGTCGATTTGTTCATTTAGTTCGTTGAATGAACCAAATGACACGAAAAAAGATTTTGTTCATTTTGATAAACAAGTTTGAACAGGAGAGTTACGAACGTGCATCACAGAACAAAAGCAAAGTGAGTATTTGAGCTTATAAAACTTAAACTTTGTTATTTTTTTTTAAATGACTGATCGTGTTGCTTGATAAGCCCCCTATTCATTGTTCTGGAATCGTTTAAAGCCCTTTGAACAGTTTGCACTGAAACTGTCTTTTGTACCTTGAACCGTTTTGTTACCAGTAAAGTCCATTATATGGAGAAAAATGCTGGAATGTTTTCATCAAAAACCTTAATATCTTTTCGGCTGAAGAAAGAATGACATGGACATCTTGGATGACATGGGGTGAGTAAATTATCAGCAAAAGTTTTTTTTTTTAAAGTGAACTACTCCTTTAAGAGATCATGTGAATATTTGTATTACAAGTGAAAAGTTCAAAGCTGTACTGACATGTTATGTTATGACAACAGATTTTTAACTGGACCAGCAAATCTTAAAGATCCAGATGCAAAATTCCGATTTCCTAGGATATTTGTGAACACAGAGGACAGTTCACGAGGAGCTACATTTGATTGTCTACAAGGTGAGAGAAACACTCAACTCAAACTTAACTCAGTTATGCTTTACGCATATTAATATATTATTATTTTTGTGAAACAAGTCTATTAATATTATGTGAAACAAGTTCACATTTTACATAAATGTCATTTCTATTCTAGGCAATGAGTGCAGCTGTATGCTTCATGGTAAATTGTAAGTGTCTTTTTAAGCTATTTTACCTGCTTGTTGTTGATTCATATTATTAGGAAATCAGGCAAATGTTAACTGTTCTCTCACACTCTGTTTTCCTCTGCGCCCACAGCGTCGGTGGATTTGAGTCTGTGAGTTTTGTGAGCAACTAGACAGCCTGGTTGGTCCCCATCTCACCCTATTGGCATCTGACATATGTGAGCAGTACAATGTCAACCGGAGGATATCAGGGTCAGTACTACTCCAGAGCTCCACACACACTCACCCAGGGCTCGACATTAAGGCTTGTCCGCTTGTTCGGGACAAGTGGATTTTTTGTAGGACAAGTAGAAGAGAAAATTAGTTGTTCTGAACTGGACGAGTTAAATTTCAAACAAAATAAAATGCCATGTTACTTCACGTTATGTGCCATTCTGTTACGTCTATTTTACAGATTTAATTTTACCGATTTGAAAGAACACATTTTTTGCGCTGCCTGTGAATGTCCTGAATGTGACGTGGTGCTGAGTATAATGCGCATGCACAGAACGCGCGCCAGAAGTTCTCTTTCGCGTTGAACGAACATCAACAACACACACAATTAAGCCAAAATGTCATTTGTCAAGTATCTTCATAACATAAGAACAGTCTTATGATGGACATAAAGAGTTGAGACTCGTGAGAATGAGGCGCGTGTGAGATCCGCATCTCTGTTCACAGCAGCTCTCTTAAAGGGCCAGCTACCAATAAAGCGTTCTGTCAGTAAAGTTAATGAAAGAACAAAGGAACAGAGAAAATTACTCACTGTTCTTGACTAAAGAACTTGTGTAGCTTTAATAAGGAGTAGTCTATATATAATTTATAATTTATGCAGCGCAGACTGTTTGATAACGTTATTCAATTTCTGTATTATGTCCTACCTGTTAGACAGTTCATTTTTACATCAATGGCTTATTGATCATTATAGGTGTTATCATTTATTTAGTTGTTATTTCTAATTTCAGAATTATCACTAATCTGTGTGTGCATTTGGTTTAGAACCAAACAAGTTGACTCATGAAATCATTTGTTTATTATATTGGCAATCGCATATCACAACCGCAATATTGACCTCAATAATCACAATGTGACATTTTCCCCAAATTGTGCAGCCCTAGATAAAATTATAAATCTTTACCCGAACAAGTAACTTTTGTGCATGGACAAGTGAAACATAAATTTACTTGTCCGAAGGACAAGTGCCTCAAAAAGTTAATGTCAAGCCCTGTCACCTTTTTCAGTGACATCTGTCAGGTAGTGGAGACACTCTCCACTTTATGTGGTTTTAAAATATGGCTTGCAGCTCTTTTAAACTATTGATAAGCATTTTGAGCTGTCTCTGCAAATGAGTCCTGCTTCACTGCTCGCACATGCATCAATCTTAAATGACTGGGTAACCATTCAGAAATATAGACAAGGCTTTCACTCGCATGCATTCCACTGTATCATCTCTCTTCCAGTAGCAGTTACCGGAGCTTATCCATTAATCATATCTAAACAGTGTGTCCTTATCTTACCTGAGGCCTGCGTGGCACACAGTATTGTTTTGTGTGGTACAATCCCTCATATCAACTTACATGCCACTTATCACACTTTAAGGACACATAACTGCTCTTATTCTTCCATGCATGTTAAACTAGAGGGAAATACGGTAGCTCAGCTACAATAATTCTCTCAAAATTGTTGTTGTAGGCCAGAGAAGGAACCTCAGTTTAAATTCATCTACTTCAACCACATGAACTTGGCTGAGAAAAGCACCATCCACATGCGCAAGACGGCCAGTGTGTCCCTCACCTCTGTCCATCCGGACCTCATGAAAATCCTTGGGGACATCAACTGCGATTTTGCACGGTAAGCAGTGCTATTGATTTATTTAAGAGGTATGTATTAAGGTCATTGTATTTTTGAATAATACTGGGTACACACGGCATGTTATCGGATCGCTGTTCTTCACACTACATGACTGTTTGGGGTACCATTTAGGTGCTGTTGTACATTACATGACGGATCGACGATCAGCACTTTTCACATTAGTCGAAAAATCGTGACTACTCAGTCTGGTCTATGTTTCACAACCTAAAGGCCCGTACACACCGGGACGAATATCAGCGCGCGTTATTCGTCAGCGTTTTCAACGCGTTTTTGTGTTCATACCAAGCGTTTTCGCTGAACGATGAGCCGAGTGAACATGCAAATTCATTCCTTGACATTAGATGGCGCTTAATGTAAAACAGAAATAATAATAGAATCCTATACTAGGGTGTTCATATTCATGTCTCAACATGTTTTATTATGTCATTAAAATATAATTAATGAAATAATGATAGAAATAATGTCATCTGTTATAGAAAAATAAATATATAAATAATAAATAACTATATAAAAGAAATGCCTCCAAAATGTAACAAAAAAATAGCTCTCACAAACTTACATATCCTGTTTTTATTCCTCATCCACCTTGTTTGCCCATCTATATTTTGCTGTAGAACCGATCTTTTTTGTTTTGAAAACCAGGACATTTTCATCACTTAAAAACAGCCAGGACAGGACGCGAAAACAGGATATGTAACGCAAAGATGTTGCCCAGAGATAAGAACATAGCACTAGTTGTCGGATGAACAGATGCACGAGAGATGAGAGTTGTCGTATTTCCCCGTGTTTAATAAAACCACTCAAACGTTACACTCGTCCTCATACATGGGGATCGAGCGAGAAAAACACAAACACACATCCAACTCTGGTCACAATAGAAAAATTAAATAAATAATACAAAGTGTCGGCAGAGTGGTTCTCTCCTTTGCTCACTTGTCAAAATCTAACTGACACTACGCACACTGTATTCTCATCTCAACTCAGATTCCTATAAAGCACAAAGTGACTGTTATACATGTCCCGGGAAAACAGGACTGTTGGTCACCCTATACTATACTTTCATTACAGAAATATTAATATAAATAATATCATAGCTCTTTATGCTCCGAGTCCAGCAGCTCAACATTCGTCGTGCCCATAGGTAATTGCCTTGTAGGCTATCTTCTTCGCTGTATGTGTGCTCGGCAAGAGCCGTTTTGTGTTTGAGCGCCCCAAGTTATGCTTTTCTGTAACTTCAGAAGTACCAAACACGTGAGCAAAACCGCCAATCTCGTTGCTCAGATAGTTTTTGATGCGGCGTGTCAAACCAAAAAAACGAATCCCGAGGCGTTTTCTAAAAATGACACTTTTCAGCGTGCCGCTTTCCATGTCGGTGTGAACACTCACAATGACGCCCATTGTTTAGTCACGAGGCGTTAAACGTTCGCGAATATCGCGCGCGAAATTCGTCCCGGTGTGAACAGGCTTTAACACGTGAGAAGTGTTATGCCTTGTTCACAATACATGATTTTAAAATGTCGGGCTGAACTGTGTGGTTCACAATACATGACTTGCTCTCAGTGAAATCAGGAGTGTTCAAGTTGTTTAGCTGTTCACACCACACAACACAACGTGATTGATGCACAACAGGAGGTAACTCACTACACGAGTTAACAACAGCACTACATAGAGATCCAACCACGATCAGATGATAAGAGCAAATCATTTGTGAGCTGTTTCAGTACTATGGTACGGCTCAAATCCTGAAAATAATCAAATAAATAACAAGTTGACAACAACTGTCACCCAACGATTCTATCTTGTCTGACAAACCACGTTTTGTCACGAAACACCACGCAATAAAACAAAACCGAAATGACGCGAAACAGCACGTGCGCCAATAGCTTGTTTTCTAGGGCTGTAGTCAACCAAAGAAATCCTTAGTCGACCAAAGTCTTGTCCTGCGCAACGATTAGTCGACAAAAAAAAAAAAAAAACGTGATGTTTTGATTAAACATTTTTAAACAATTGTCATTGAGCATTTATAAAACAACAACGAAAAAACAATACAAATAAATAAAACTATAATAATAATACAATTCTTTGAAAATTAAGTGATTTTTTTAACTGCAAAATGTGAAGAGCTCGGTTCGGCTCTATCTAACAGTCACAATCGCGCACCTGACCACACCACACGCTGCAAAAAATAGAACTGCTATCTGCCACATAATGAAAAATCCTAACAAAAGCTCTCGTTTATTAACCTGACTCCGCCAGATGGTTTTGCTCTCGCATATCCATCTGGAAACCTTCCGTTGAAGTAGTTTTGGAGAGGCGAAATACTGGTTAGCTGATTGGCCTATGTTGGTGATAGACGGGCCAAATCAACCAATCAGAGCAACTCTTGCCGAAACCAGTTGGGAGAAGAGCAAAAACATATTTTCCTCTGAGAAAAGCTTCCAGAGCAGTGTTTTGCTCTTCTTTCAGTGAGGAAATACTCTGTAATTCCGATAAAACTTGCTCGAGAGCCACGCTGATTGCATCCGCTGAAGCCGCCATGTGACTCTGGACTGAACTGTCGCGCTTCCGTTGCGTCACACCTCAACCCGCCTCAAAGCCAACGCTGATTGGACGTCGTTTGGTGAACTGCTCCCAAATTTTCTTTAACGGAAAGTATCCAGACTGATCTGCGAGTGAAACCTTGAAAGCTCGCGAGATCAGGATGGTCTCACGAGGCTACTCCGTTTATACAGGCTTCATATTCTTCTTCACTTTCAAAGCTATAGGTTAACTTTCGTCCTGACGATTAAGGCGTTTTAAAACAACACACAAAAAACCCAAATAGCCTAAAAAACAATCCTAATAGGCTGTAGGACCGCGTATAGGTTTATTTTCGTTTTGTTGCATTGTTTAGGCTATTTTCAAATGCGTCAAGTGTACAATAAACGAAAACATATTAAGAAAACACAGCATGATATAGCCGTTAAAAGGCTGCTCACGTCTTTTGCGCGCTAAGTTCGATTTCAAATGTAAGCGCGCGACTTGGGCACTCATAAACGCGGTCGCCTCCCTTCACAGTCTTGTCGTCTTTGATTTAAAATGCAGCCAGACAAAAGATTTAGATTTCCTGGACATTTTGTCGACTAAAGCCAAAACAAGCAGCGTTCTAACTGAATGAATACAGCATCCCTTACCTAGCGTGAAACAGCAGTGCAGCCAGCCACAGGTGCAGGTTCCCGAGTGTATTATGTGTGTGCGCTAAACTGTGGCGCAGTTACAAAAATAGCCTAAATTAAAGCATTTTAAAGTTGGGGACAAAACATAGGCTAATTATTTATAAAAACAGTAATAAAGAACTGCTTATAAAGGAATAAATATCAAGGAGTAAATCATTGAAAAATTCTTTCTATTGGAAAAAAAAAATGCAACTGGTCAACCAATAAGAATGTCAGTCGAACCAATACGGCATCGAACCGATTAGTTGACTAAACGGCTAATGTTGACAGCCCTATTGTTTTCACGTGACGTCACGCCACTGCGTTGCTATGGCGCTAAACGCAGATGGAGGGCAGGAAGTGAATTTCTATATAAAGCACTATAACACACTCAAATGCCTTTGTTTTGCGTCATTTACGGTTACTCAAATTGATCAAACCACGAAGAGTTTTTATCGTGTGCCAAAAGTTGTTGTTCATAAGGGGGAAAATACAAGAAATTGACAGAAAAACACTGGTAAAAAAATGCCTTGTAAACCTAACTTACGTCTGCGGTCGGGAGGAGCCGAATGGGAAAATGCCCGAGTGTTTGTACAGTGTGCAGTGATCACTTCGTCAAATGTGAGTTAATACATTATTTATGTGGCTTATAATTACATTATTCAGGTGTTTAAATACACTTATGTGGCTGTTTGTGTAACGTACCAGTTTCCGAACTTTGTAAAGTCAAAGTATGTCTGTAAGACGAGTTAGTTGCTGATATCTACAGCCTCGATGGCAGGCAAATCTCTCAATTCAGTTGAAAATCGGTCCTCTTCATAACTTAAGGATCACGTCCAACATATGTTTCAGATTTTCTGTTTATATATTTCTCTTGTAATAGCGTTAAAGTAGTACAGTGCGGATTTTCCTCCATCTCGTCCATTGCGCTCTTCACTCCTTGCCCTCCATCTGCAGTCCTCGCGTAAACACAATCACGTGACTGCAAACCACCTATACCCAGCGAAGAAGAGAACACAACAATGAATATTGAGGCTGCACACCGTTTGCGCGATGATTTGCTTTGAGAAAACAATGCAAAAAGAAGAAAAACATATATTTACCTGGTGTCCTCAACCCATGCATTGCTATGATTGGCTGTACTCATGACATCACTGAGTTTGAGTTCGCGTCGACGGCTCTTGGATATCTAGCATGCTAGATATTTTTCTGGACTCGCGACGTGTCTGCGAGGCGTCTGCGAGCGTTTGCGCTGCGTTGTTGGCTCTTTCATACTAACAAATTGGCAAGCCGTTCATCGTCCGCTAATCCCTAGCCGATTTGCACGCTGATAACACCCTGACCTGTTCGCGAGCTCAACGATTTGCAAATCGGCATAAATCGGGCTTACTTGTGAACTTGGCTTTAGAGGAAATAACTTGATCACTACGCGTGCGACTGGAATTTTTGCGTGCGACTAGAGTTCTTGCGCTGAGACTGGATTTCTTCCTGTTAAAATGATAGAAAGCTTGCAATCCAAGTTGTCTATGCACTGATATGCAATGAAAAAAAGGAGAATGTGAAGGAGAGAATGGTTGCTTTCACAAGCCATACTTGCTTATGTTCAGTTGCAGATGAACATAAGCAAGTATGACTATGACGACTCCTGAACTATCCCTCACCCTGTGTCTTGTTCTCTCATTGGCATTAGGTCATCGCCGATGTCATCTCTAATCAAAACACATTTCACACTGCAGGACTATATCTCTCACGGCATCTGCAATGCATCAGCTTTTCTCTGAGATTTGATAAAACACACTACGGGATTGTCTCATGTGATTGAGCACCGTTTTGCCTCTGATTTTGGGCATTTTTCTGCGATTTCCACACAAGTGATGGTGAATTAAAATTGGGGCTAAAATGAACACTGACAAAAATAATGTTTTACCAGAAAATAACCATTACTCCAGTCTTTAGCATCACATGATCCTTCAGAAATCATTCTAATACGCTGATTTGCTGCAGCCTGCTCAAGGAACATTTTTGATTACTATCAGGAAACTTCTTTTTTAGGATTCTTGGATATATAGATACACCCACATAAACACGCTTTGACATGACCTTCCTTGATTGCAAAATTCTGAAGGATCTATTATAAAATGTTGTAATTGATACAGTTCTACAACTTCTCAACATCATCAGGTTTCTATAGTGTTTGTGATGTTAAGTCTTTGAAGTGGCGTCTTAACTTGTTTGATTTCACATTGTCAGAAGTTAATATTCTGAGGCACGCAACACATTCTGGTTTCTCTTCATTACCCCATTGTTCTGGTGTATCTGAGGGCGAGATAAGCCTCGTCATGTTTTCTTGTCTTTTCACTGCACACTGGGCGCGACTGCCCAACAGCTTAAGGCTGTCTACTGGAAGTGACAAAGCGAACGTTGCAAATCAGTTTGTCCTTCGTGTCAGAGCGATGGGCATGTCAGAAATAGAATGGCATCAGTTTACTGTCTGGGATTTCTGTAGTGTTGTGCTTCATCCAGTAGAAAGCATCACTGATTATAATGGATTGGTTGTACTTCTAGACACGTTGTTTTGGTATTTGTGAATATGAAGTAAATTAATTACCTGCTTTACATTTACCTGGCACTAGCAGTCCTTTCACAAACTTGTCCATGCTTGGTGCACACATTTCGTGATACTTCTTTTCATATTTAGACACATCTCCCTGATTCTTTGATTGCGCCATCTAGTGGTGTGTTATTGTACGACTACAACTTATACACACAGCTCAAGCGGGTACTGCTAGTCATCTTGAGGTAATAAAATGTCAAATTAATATTTTGTGTTCAATTATGTACTAATGTGGCAAGTAGCTGGATAATAAGTGGGATAATTATGCAGTGGGTCTCTGGCATTACCCTGAACAGGTTTATTTTACATAACAATCTGTTGACTGTCCACTATCACAGAAAGCAATAGTGTTGACCCAGATCCGGCCCACATATGTTACACGTGGATTCAACGCATACTGGATGTGGACAGTAGACTTGCCATGCTCCCCAGTTCCTGAAACCACTGTTGTAATGTTACCTGAATTTGGAGTAATCTAAATGAGAAAGTGTGCCTGACGGTGCTAATTTGCATAAACGATACAAATGTATACAAAAATTATATGATTGTTTTTTTTTATGATGCGTTTATGATCTTTGTGGTCTTTGTTACCTGGACCTTCAGTGGGGGTTCATAAAAATATGTATTTTTAAGATTAACGAAAGTCTTTTTGTAAAAGAGTTTGGACTAAAGTGGGTGAGTAAATGATGACCGAATTAAAAAATGTTTGCCGTCTTTATTTTTACACAGTTACCTTCACGATTTTTGTATTTTAACCAGAGATGTATAAAGTACTAGAAACCCGCACTTGAGTAAAAAGTACAAGTGCTCTATCAAAAAAGTGACTTGAGTAGAAGTTGAAGTGCACCACACTTAAGTAGAAGTACTAAAGTCTTCAACATTTTTTCTACTTAAGTATTGCAAGTAGTTTATTTTAAAATTCACTACTTAAGTACTAAAACTAAAAGTACAAGTATTGTGTCATGTAATTATTAAACAAAGCAGTCAAAAGTTTGAACTACACTGTACAAAAATTGGAGTAGGATTTACTTGAAAAATGCTTGCTAAACTATCTCACTCAGAAAATGCTAGTAAATTTAGCAAAGATTTGCAAGTAAAAACCTAAACATATTCATCAGTAGCTTTAATTAGAAATCTTTAAGGTAAATTTACTTGGAATAATGGAATTAGTAAACTTTACAAAAAATAAGTAATTTATCTCGGCTAGTAAAAGGTTGATTAATATCGATTTCCTTTGCCTTTGTATTACATTTCACAAAAACAATAATCTTAAATTTTATTAGTCTTTTAGAGTATGTGCTTTACTTAGATCATCTAAGTAATGATTACTTAGATCATCTAAGTAATGATGTCAGATGTTAAACATCATGTGAATGCAAACACCTCAATACTTGGCAGAACAATACACAATGCAGTAACATTTGATGGGTCATTTTGTGTTTGATTTTTGTCATTTTGAGCAAAAAATGTACTCGAAATGTCACAAAATGGCAAGTTACTAATACTGACAACAAAAATCAATGATAAAACAGTGTAAATACAGCTGGAAACCAGTGAAAAATGAGCCTCATTAATTATTCAAGGTCCAGTGCATGATGGAAACTCCAGTATCAGAAAAGTTGAGTGAATTTTTCACTTCATTTTATTGAGTTGATATCTACACTTTCATTTCTACTCGCTTGAATTAAGTACTGATATGGAATTTACTTAGTTTTTAAAATTCTTGCCTGAACTAACTTTTTCAAGTAAATTACATTGTTTTTTTTCACTAGTATTTACTTTTTTTATTTATTTTTTACTATTTATTTTTTACAGTGTAGCAATCAAATAAGGCGCTTTGGCGGGATACAAATTTGCTTTGGCGGGCGCCAAGAAAATGTCATTGCAGGACAACCATTAGTTGTCAAATGTGTGTGTCAATCAATACCATTACCCTATAAAACTGGCATGTGATTGCCACGATGATTTCGTAAAAATTTTATAATTGTAACGTAGTAACTAGCAGAACATTAAAAAAATATCAAAGTAAAAGTATTAAATTCATCGAAAATATCTACTGAAGTAAAAGTAGAAGTATGAGAAAAAACAATACTCTAGTAGAGTACAGATCCAGCATTTTAGTACTTAAGTACAGTACTTAAGTAGTTCTACTTCGTTACTATGCATCTCTGATTTTAACACATTTATAAGGCCATAAAAGTATGTGATTTTTGCACATGTGTGGTTTCAGTTCGAATTTAGTACAAAAGTATTTATCAATTTGTTTTTTTGAAAATGTTCATACCACAATATCACAAATGTGTGCATACAGTTATGTACGGTTAGTGAATATAACCCAGTGTCTGTACTTGTTTTGTAGGGTGGATGAGGACGAGGAAATCATTGTTAAAGCGATGACTGATTACTGGGTTGTTGGAAAGAAGCTCTGATCAGAGAGAGTTGTATGTCATTTTGAACCAGAAGAATGCCAACCTCATTGAAGTGAATGGTATGCTAATTTCTTTTTTAAGTGATATAATGGTGTGAGATTATTTAAAACCTACAAGTTAACATTTAATCAGTTTATTAAAAAGTTAGTGTGTTGAAACCTTTCTTTTGACCTCACCAAGCTTCTATTTGTGTTACAGAGGAAGTGAAAAGGCTGTGTGCAACACAATTCAATAATATTTTTTTCTTGGACTGAAGAGATATGATGGGCATGGACTACTTCACTACACTAAAACTGTCAACAGTTCAGGTTTTACTGACAGCATCAGTGTAATGCAATAATTGCATTGTAAAAAAGAAAAAGATTTTCACATCATGCAATTTTTTAGATTTTTATTTAATCTATACAGAAATGTGGTTGCTTGTAATTAATTATAAAATCTGAATTTACTGTAATTACCTCTTTTCATTTGTTTGTTTGTATGTACATATTGTCATGTTTAAGGATCCATCAGCTATCCTTTCTTTTGTTTCATTCCCATTGTTCAGATTTGTTTTATCACTTACAGATACAATTAGAGGGTGAAATACGCACTGATGAAATTCAGAATATGAATCTGTCGAGATATATTTTTTCTCTTGTTTTAAATGTCATCAGCACCATGGTTTAACTTACTTAAAATAAATTTACAATTTCATGAAGTATAGGTCTTGTTCAAATATACTTCACAGATTCCAAGCTGCCTCATTCTGATAAAGATATGGTTGCATGAAACATATCTGGTCCAGATTTCTCTATATTTAATTATTAGTTCAGCCTTTAAAAGTGGTAGAAATACTTAATCCTGTTTTATAATGATTTGCATACTTATAATTTAGTGTCACAACCAGTAGTTGTGTGATTTAGAAGTTGTTAGCCTGCAAAGGGAATGTTCTATGATAAAAGAAATGTATTAACCTTATGGCTTGGGAAGAATTATGAGATAATTGCATCATACAAACCACCAGAATGTATGATTATATTCTCGACAGCTGGTCAGGGTGATCCACCTTGACTTTTATCCTCAGCAAGAGGCTCACCCTTTTGAATACAATCAATCTAAATAATAACGGACAGAGCTACATGTAACGTGTGAGTTATTTATTTATTTTTGGAATGTAATGGATTAATCATCTAGAAAATCACCTTTGAAATGTCACTAGACAGCTGATGAATTAAAGTAAAAACATCATGCACAGAGTGACTCTACTACACATATATTAGATACACTACAAAAAAACTATACATATATGAAGAGTTCAGATGCAAAAGCCTCTAAATGCCATTTGAAATTTTCTTCTAAAATGACCATTTTTATCAAGCTTGTATATTTAAGTTCAGTAATTTCACTTAAATGACAATTAATAGGTAATCTTCATTGCCATTTAAGTAAAATTACTGAACTTAAATATACAAGCTTGATAAAAATGGTCATTTTAGAAGAAAATTTCAAATGGCACTTAGAGGCTTTTGCATCTGAACTCTTCATATATACACTACCTACACTACCGGTCAAAAGTTTAAGGTCGGTAAGATTTTGTAGGTTTTTAAAAGAAGTCTCTTCTGCTCACCAAGGCTGCAATTTTTTTATAAAAAATACACAAAAAAACACAGTAATATTGTGAAATATTATGACAATTTAAAATTTTGAATTTTCAGCATCATTACTCCAGTCTTCAGTGTCACATGATCCTTCACAAATCACTCTAATATGATGATTTTATGCTCCAAAAACATTGATTGTTATCCATGTTGAAAACAGTTTTTTTTTACATTTTTATTTCAGGATTCTTTGATGAATAGAAAGTTCAAAGAAAAGAATTTATTTAATTAGAATCTTTTCTAACATTATAAATGTCTTTACTGTAACTTTTGATCAATGTAACTCATCCTTGATGAATAGAAGTATTGATTTCTTATTTATTTCCCCCAAAAATAAAATACAAATTCTTACTGACCCCAAACTTTTTAAAGGGTAGTGTTTAATGTAACAAAAGCTTTCCATTTCAGATAAAAGCTGTTCTTTTGAGCTTTCTATTCATCAAAGAATCCTGAAATAAAAATGTAAAAAACTGTTTTCAACATGGATAATAATCATACATGTTTTTGGAGCATAAAATCATCATATTAGAGTGATTTGTGAAGGATCTGAAAACTGGAGTAATGATGCTGAAAATTCTGCTTTTTTTCAGAGGAATAAATTACATTTTAATATATATTAACATAAAAAAAATTCATTTTAAATTGTCATAATATTTCACAATATTACTGTTTTTTGTGTATTTTTTATAAAAAAATTGCACCCTTGGTGAGCAGAAGAGACTTCTTTTAAAAACATAAATGTGTGTGTATATATATATATACGTTACTCGTACACGTTACTTTTTATTTAGTACTGTCCTGAATAATATATTTTACATAGATGTTTGCAGTCCACAAGGCATAAAACAAAACAAAAAAACAGCTGGATTTATAAATGCATTTCTTATATACCCTTTATTCTTATTAATATGAGTCATTACCTGGATGGTCCATGATATTTTTATTTATTGATTGATTGATTTATTGATTTGTGTGTGATAGCTGTTCTTGAGTCCCTTGTTTGACTCTAAGCAGTTAAACTGTCCAACGTTCTCCAGAAAAATCATTCAGGTCCTGCAAATTGTGTTTTCCAGCATATTTTGCACATTTGAACCCTTTCCAGCGGTGTATGTACAGTATGAATTTGAGATCCATATTTTCACTGAGGACAATTGAAAGATTCAAACACAACTATTACAAAAGGTGAAAACATTCACTGATGCTCCAGAAGGAAGATGCATTAAAAGCCAGGGGTGCTCAGGACAAACAAAGGACTCAAGAACAACCATCAAAACAACAACAACAAACAGTTGTGATCATCCAGGTAACCACACAGTAATAAGAATCAAGGGTATTTAAAAAATATAAAAACAGCTTTTTTTGTCTTGTGGACTATATGTAAACATGTTTGTTTTTTTGATTATCTTATTTAGGACTAAATAAAATACTAAATAAAAAATAGCATGCATTTTGTATATTACGCTTTTATTTTGTACATTTTTCAGATTCTGCGTGATGGGAGGTGCATAACTCGTCATCTAAATTTGACCAATCAACGGAGGTTTCGGTGTCGGGGAGCAGCCAATCAGAAGAGCTGTATTTCAGTTTCAAAACTTGGATTGCCCGCCATCTTGCAAATCCGCCTGGGACAGTTAAACGTTTGTTTACTGAATAGATATTGCGAATTATTTAGTCTCCGGATATTACGTTCTTGACTCTCGTAAACCCACTTTAAAATAAAGGTAAGAAATAGCTCCTTTTGTTTATGTCAGAGGGTTTACAAATAAACGTAGTTTGTCATTGCGTACGACTTCCAAACTTGAGATTTGTATAGCTGCGTTATTTATAGCGATGCGTTGTTGCTGCTGCTTTGCGTCAGGAAAGATATTATTTGAATTTTATATTTTAAATGTGAATATAAAGATTTGGTTCGGAATTTACTTTTTACAAATGACATCTTGCCTATAACGTTAACTAAGAAATGAACGTCAGAATCAAATAAATGTTGAAGTATATATATATATATATATATATATATATATATATATATATATATATATATATATATATATATATATATATTCGCGTGTTTTGTTGACATCAAAGAAACTGCTGACTTAGTATCAAAAACACGGATGAGGTCAATGTAACATTTAGTGTTTTGTTTATATATATATATATATATATATATAAACAAAACACTAAATGTTACATTGACCTCATCCGTGTTTTTGATACCAAGTCAGCAGTTTCTTTGATGTCAACAAAACACGCGAAAGCGTTTAATCTCACTTGTACAAATTTCATAAGTCTATTTATTCTTAAACTGTCCTGAACTATTAAGCAAAAACTGTTATGGTTATGAAATGGTTATAAGGTATTATTTACTTTTCTGCATTTGCTCTAAAAATAGACCTGAGACCAGTTATGAACATGATAAACCTAGTCAATAGTACGTTATGTTAAAGTCTAACCAACTACCTACTTGTAGTTTGTCAAATTAGACAATACGCCTGTTTAAGTAACTTGCTTAAAGTTATAGCCAGTTTTAAAGGAAAAAGTAGACTTGTAAGACTGGTCTAACTTGCAAACAAGTTTTGGTCACGACCCACCAATAGAGAACCACTGCTTTAGGTAACGTTAATTGACTGTTCTTGTTTTGAAAACTCTTGTAGCGATGGACTCCCGCTTCGCTCACCTGTACAAGCGGGACAGCAGTGTGTCTATGATCCGGCTTAAGATGTCCAGACGTCGGTTCTCAATCTCAGAAAGAAAACCGAGAGAAGATCCAAAATCTGCGCAGGAACCTTGACCAGCTGCCAGAGATCGAGCTCTCAATGGATGCATCCAGCATCATGGCCACCCAAGACCAAGCAGCCAAAACAAAGACAACTAATGGTGAATATCGTAGTTAGTTTTGTTGTTTGATTTTTTGTGTTGGCATGGTCTTGTTTTGAGGTAGTTACATTTGTTCTTAACAGATGCAAACGCGGCTGCTGAGGAGAGGAAGAAGATGCTCGCTACTATAAAGAAAACAAGATGTTGCAGAAAGAGAAGGAAAAGCGGGAGAAAGAAAGAAAGGCGTCTTTAAGGTCGGCCTTTCATAAGCCTCAGCCGCTTGGGTTTCTGCCTGCCAACGTTGCTGCACCAGGCAAGGTGAGTGATGGGAATATCAGTTTGAAAAGTCAGTGTCAGACTATAATGAAGAGTACTATCAAGTACGCCGAAAAGATTCGTACTTTCAAGTTGATTGCACATTAAGTGAACGCCACGCCAAGGAAGCTCTGGATTTTCTTAAAGCCCTGATCTTTATGAATTGTGGGAGTCAGTGAAGAAACGTGAAGGAATCCCACAATATTTAATGACATTGTCAACAGGGCCTGAAGTTAACTTTTTCGGCCACCGGCCACTGTGGCAGGTGGATTTAAAAATTCACCTGCCACAGAGACTTTTTACCAGCCTTTTTTTTTGCCTCATAAAGGTGAAAAACCGGGAATTTCGCAATATTGTTCTTTAACTTGTAAGAATACACATTTAAGTGCTGTCAAGTAAACATAACTCTATAAGCCCAGTAATGTGCCGCCACATTTTAGCTAAAGTTCTACGCAATGGCGGACTTCTTTGAAATGTAAAAATCCTAATGAATAACTCAATTCTCATTGGCTACTTGCCAATGTGGCAGGTAGATTGACAGTGTTACCAGCCAATCGCAAATTTCACCCGCATTTGGCAGGTGGTCGGGTGTTAATTTCAGGCCCTGATTGTCAAGCTTTTTTATTTACAACAAAATAAGCTAATTGACTGTACACAATATAGCATTGTAATATAACAAGATAATATGAAGAGTTCAGATGCAAAAGCCTCTAAGTGCCGTTTGAAATTTTCTTCTAAAATGATAATTTTTATCAAGCTTGTATATTAAAGTTATTTCACTTAAATGGCAATGAAGATTACCTATTAATTGTCATTTAAGTGAAATTACTGAACTTAAATATACAAGCTCAATAAAAACGGTCATTTTAGAAGAAAATTTCAAATGGCATTTAGAGGCTTTTGCATCTGAGCTCTTCATATGTACTGATAAAGTTTAGAGTGGCTTCATAAAAAATCATGTTATAAAAAAAATAATAATAACATTGAAGTTACACACCTGGGCCCGTGATTCATAAAGAATCTTAATGCAAAAAGTAGCTCCTAGTGACAAGATTCTAAGAAAAATCTTAGAAATGTGGGCGTTTACTCTTAATATTAAAGAAAAATTCCTAGTAAAGGAAAAAGTTATTCAGAAAGAATCTTAACCCTTAAAAGAGGTCTTAAGGTCAAAATTGTTAGGAGTACGGATGAGGACTTTTAAGAGGCTTAAGAGTTTCTTTAGCAGAGGAGAAAATGGCAGAAAAGACGATGAAGAGGGAGAAGAAATGTGTTGCAATAGACGATATATATATATATATATATATATAAACGAGATCGTGCAGGGATCATGTTTATGACTGATCTTATCAGAGACACGCTAATATCTCCGACACATCACAATGCCATAACGCCAGAAATTAAAGTAGCCTAATCACTACATTAAGATATTTGGCAAATGGGAAAATGCAATAAAGCAGCAGTGATTTGGGTCTGTCACAACCTTCTGTAAACAGTGATCACACAAACAGTTACAGCACTTTCAGAACCTCTTATTATGCCACCTTGCAGGCTCAAAAAACTGCATTAATGAATATAGCAGGCTTCCCTGATGCGCACAAGCAGGGGAATGAACCGTTAATAATTTGCGCTATAAGCTCCAACGTTTGCTTCTTGCTTTGTGCCGTGACACCCGGCCCAAATTTTTTTCTTTAATGATGGTCTTGTGTTCATCCACTAACTTGGGCTAACAGTAAACACTGTTCTTCTGTCCAGTTGGGCTTTCTCATCTTTCTCGTTTTTTATTCCATGTTTGCTATATTAAAACCACCATTCAAACCACCACTTAAATAGACAGTAATCAGTGTAATTGGAAAGAGTGGAACGATTTTTTTTTTTTTTTTGCATTCTAAGCCAATCAAATACCTTAGGCTTAGGATATTAACAGCATGGTAAAAAAAGGATTTATGTATATACATAATGTATATAATGTGTGTGTGTGTGTGTGTGTATATGTGTAAGTAAACTCTATACTTAAAATTGCTCTTTTTTTCCCTTCTTGGACAACCAACCAATCACAGTCTTCAAAAGAGTGTGTCATACATAGCAACGGGGTCAGCCCCACCTCCTCACTAAGATGAAAGTTTTTGTCTTTTCCTTACTCAGAGTTGCTCTCAGATCGGTCCCGAATCACTCTTAAGCTAGGACTCCTACGTAAAAGTTTTTAAGCTAAATTAAGAGTTTTCTAAGAGGATTCTTAGAATCTTTATGAATACGGGCCCTGATGTATTCTTTGGTCTTCTCTTTTTTAAAGTAAAGTTTTAAAGCCTTGCTGTATTTTTGTGTTAATTAAGAGAAGGTAAACCATAATCTTGCTCAGACGAAAGTGATTTGAACAAAGATGATGCCATCAACATCGAATTCTGAACTTGTATACAAACTTCCCAGAACGCACCATTAATTTCTCATCTCATTTCTCATCATTATTCATGACAGATCGCGGAGACTAACCAGTCCATACGAGTAACCCGCTCCATGATGCAGAATCAAAAGGTATGTAAGCGTGTAATCACAAAATGAAATAACAAAAATAATGTGAGATTTTAAACAAATTACCCCCAACATTCCCTCGTCTGCCATTTTTAACTAACATATAGACCATTTTGCAAGATGTAAACAACACTGGTCCAGAAGCACTTCCTGTTTCAGTTCTTTAACACCACATAAAAGCTGGGATAAAATACAACCAACTGAACATATAAAACTGAGTCAAAAAGTTAAACATCTTTAAGATGTTTTCTTTACATGTGAAATAAAGAAAACAGTTACAAAATGAAACAGGAAGTGGTTCTGGACCAGTGTTGTTTACATCTTGCAAAATGGTCTATAGTCTTGCTGCAAACTGAAGACTAATGTAATGATTGCTGAAAAATATGCTTAAAATGATGAATGAATTCTATTTAAAATTGTATTAAAATACCCTAAATTGTAATATTTCACAATATTACTGTTTTTACTGTATTTTTGAGTAAATAAATGCAGCTATGGAAAGGCTTCTTTCAAAAACATACCTTTGAACAGAACTTATGTTCTCTTGATAAATCTGTAATTGCAGTAAGTACAGTAAATTTTACCTTTGGATTCCTGTAGTCACAGTTTGAAATCACATCATATTTGTTTTATATTATGTACATCTGTTGTTATTACAGCCTGCAGTTGAAAGACATGCTGTTCCAAAGAAAGGTTTGTCCTGCTTGTTTAACTTCTCTGGTTTTCATATTACCAAATGCTAATTCTATTTGATCAATCTGAACTGGTTTCACTTCTGTTTGTCTTGAAGTGAACTGTGATGCCTTCATGCTTTTATTAAAGAATCTGTGTTTGTACAGCTGAGACATTATCTGAACCACCAGAGCTCAAACCAAGAACAACTGCAAAGCTCTCACTTCCACAAAAACCAGAGCAGCTACAGGTAAAACCACACATTTAGGAGCGTGCAAAAGACGCAAGTGGAGTATATGGTTGTGTATGAAGAGTTCAGATGCAAAAGCCTCTAAGTGCCATTTGAAATTTTCTTCTAAAATGATCATTTTTATCAAGCTTGTATATTTAAGTTCAGTAATTTCACTTAAATGGAAATGAAGATTACCTATTAATTGTCATTTAAGTGAAATTATTGAACTTAAATATACAAGATTGATAAAAATTGTCATTTTAGAAGAAAATTTCAAATGGCATTTAGAGGCTTTTGCATCTGAACTCTTCGTATGTTAACATTTTCATATGTACACTACTGCTCAAAAGTTTGACGGTCAAAAAGATAAAAGAAAAGAATAAGTCTAATGCTCACCTAGGCTGTTTATACAGAAATACAATATTTTGAAATGTTATTACAATTAAAAATAACCTTCTATTTTTAATATTTAAATATATACATATATATATATATATATATATATATATATATATATATATATATATATATATATATATATATATATATATATATATATATATATATATACATATACATACATATACATACATATACATACATATACATACATATATACACATGCATACTGACTGTCAAAAGTTTAAGGTCGGTAAGATTTTTAAAGAGTCTCTTCTGCTCACCAAGGCTGCAATTTTTGGATAAAAAATACACAAACAGTAATATTGTGAAATATTATGACAAATTTAAAATGACCTTTTTTATTTAAATATATATTAAAATGTAATTTATTCCTCTGAAAAAAGCTGAAATTTCAGCATCATTAATCCAGTCTTCAGTGTCACATGATCCTTCACAAATCACTCTAATATGATGATTTTATGCTCCAAAAACATGTATGATTATTATCCATGTTGAAAACAGTTTTTTACATTTTTATTTCAGGATTCTTTGATGAATAGAAAGTTCAAAAGAACAGCTTTTATTTGAAATGGAAAGCTTTTGTCAAAAATGTTTTCAACATGGATAATAATCATACATGTTTTTGGAGCATAAAATCATCATATTAGAGTGATTTGTGAAGGATCATGTGACACTGAAGACTGGAGTAATGATGCTGAAAATTCAGCTTTTTTTCAGAGGAATAAATTACATTTTAATATATATTAACATAAAAAAATCATTTTAAATTGTCATAATATTTCACAATATTACTGTGTTTTTGTGTATTTTTTTATCAAAAAATTGCAGCCTTGGTGAGCAGAAGGGACTTCTTTTAAAAACATAAAAAATCTTACCGACCTTAAACTTTTGACCAATAGTGTATATTTTTTTGTAGAATGTTTGATTTAAAAAAAGTTCAAAATAAGAACAGAAATTTTAGTTGTATTGTCATATTGCTCACATTAACATCAGTTTTTATCAATTATATGTGTCATTGCTGAATAAAAGTAAATTCTGTTAAATAAAAAACATTATCATTTCTTTTTCAGTTGAAACATCAGTGAGAGCTCCAACCACACGATCAGCTGCTAAAACAACGCCGGCAGCTGTGGTTAAGCCAGTTGCTGTTGGTCAGTTTTATTTTAACATTTTGAATCTTGGGCTATTCTGAAAGCGTTGTCTCTGTGGCCTTTATTAGGCTCTAGTTGTGTTACATGTGTGTAACTTAAGCCACTTTATTTGTGTGATTTAGATTCAAGGGCTATGAAAACGAGATCAACTGTTAAATGTCCTGCAGCGCCCTCTACTGACAGAGTGAAAGCCATACAGGGTAAAAATGAGTTCTTTTCTACTGGCATGTTTTCTGATATTGTAGATTGATTTATATTGTCGCTTGGATGGAAGTAAGTCCAGAACTACAGGATATCTGTATACGTGTCATTAATCATTAGATCTCATAATCTTACACAGGCAACACAAAGACAAACATTGATAATAAGGTAAGTTGATCTTTCATATCTATCTTTTTGGTTTTGAAATTTTCTGAAAATTGGGAATTATATTTCATGCTTGGATATTTTTAGCCTGCTGAGAAAAAGGACACTGTTCCAGAGGAAGAGGAACCCAAAGCTGCTCCCAGCTCATTTGCTCCTCAGGATTCGTGTTCCAGCCTCCTGTTGGTTCGAGTTGCTTTAAGCCTGCGCCCCTCTCTCCACATTCAGCCAGTGCCTTCCTCTCCCCAAGGTACCTTTTGAATTTGATTCTAATAAACTGAATGTGTGATGCCTCTAAGCGTGATCATATAAGCTGGTCTGAAATCATATTTCTCTTTTATAGCTTACTTTCTGAAGCCAGCGTGGAGCCCACCTTCCCCTCTCCCCCAAAACCTGTTCACCTTTCTCCTTCACGCTCATCCCCGCCACCTTTTCCATCAACCCCAGATCTTCCCACCAACCCTCCCTCAGTGTCCTCTCCCCCTCCTGTCCCATCCTCACCTCTGCCGTCCACGTCTGCAGCTCCTTTGGCCCCCTGGAGCCTGAGCACAATGTTGCCTATTTCAGGTGAGGCAGATCTCTACCATTAATAGACCTGACAGGTTTCACACCTGTAATTTCATTTCACATCAAACTGAAAAGTCTGAAAATACAGACCAGTTCTCCTCTAGCCAACAAATGAACTGTGTATGATTGATTCAGGATGCAGTACCGGTCAGAACTCAGATTGAGATCGGAATATTAAAAATATTGAATGCTAAATATTTAGTGCATGTTGTTTCACTGTTTCAATAGGTCAGTGATGGCCAGTGAGACCGAGCGTTTGACTGGATTTTCTAAGCTGTGGGAGTCACGATTTGATGATTCCTCTATCCCGGAGGAAAGTAAGACAACTTTTAATTAAAATACCAGTCTGAACACACTATCCTAAACTAGGTTTGATGCAAGGATTATTTTTTCTGTTCACTCTGAAAGTTAAAATGACAATCACATATTTGATATTTATTATCGTCTCTGTTGGGTTGAAAACCTTATCTCCAAAAATACTACTTTCCTGCTACTTTTCAGGGGAAAAAACACTATAAAATAATTAAACGCTGTGTTGTCATAGCTGATGTGTCTTTTGCATATACCATTATATTATCATTTTACCAAAATCAAGCTCAAATGGAGTTAAAGAGTTTTTGACCAGCACCTGTTTTGTCAGTTATTAGAATCGGACGCATCTGAGGCAGTAAGTGCATCATATTAAGTTTTCATCAACTTTACTGTAGCTATGTGGGCGTTCAGTTTTTTTTGTTATTTGACCAAAACCCTATGTTAAAGATGTTCTATGCAGAGGCCATTTAAGAGAGTATTGGCTCAACAACAAATGCTTAACTGAGACCCTCTTCTCTGCTCCTTGAATACACAAAACATTAGCCTTTATAAATGTAGTTATTTTTGAGTAAAGAGAATGCTGTATTTCAGGGCTCCAGACTAACTTTTTGCCTTGGTTGCACTGGTGTGCCTAACTTTTTTATTTAGGTGCACCAGCACAAAATTTAGGTGCACTCAAATTTTTTCTCGTCTTGCGTCACCATTGACACCACAATTTCAAGGTCACCTTTTTCTCATGCTCCATATATTCATATATATTATGTAAATGCTTTTTAAAAAGAATAAGATGTAGTTTTTTTTTTTTGAAGCACAATTATACTGTATATAAAAATATAAATCTTTAAAAAAAAATTTTAAAGTGCTGTTTTTACATTGTTCAAGTTAGAGCAGGGTATTGACACCAATTTCACAATTCGATTCAATATTGATTATTTTGGATATCAGGTACTACCCTACATGGCAAATTTTCTCAAGGAAAACAAATCTCAACTAATGCTGTAAACTGGGAGTCAGTTGTAGCCCACTATGCTTCATTAGCCTACTATAATATTCAAGATAAAAAATACCTGATTTGTACACACACTTAAATTACACTTATTTATTTTTATAATATTAATGTTGTATGAAATATAAGATTTTTTCAAACAACATGCATTAAATATTGAAAAACATTAAAAATGATAATGAATATGTGCATGTATTTGGCAAAATGCTGCTCTAGAGTTAATTTTTCTTGCTGGATAACGAGTTTATGGTCACTGGATTTTTTTTTCTTTTTCTGAGGTAAATGTGATGTTACATTACATTGTTTTACACACCTTTTACTGACGTCTTTCCATGGCTGAATCACAGATTGAGCGATTCTATGTGAAAGATACGGATTTCGTTAAGTTGTTCTATCTTTTAACACACTTTCAGATGCTCGTTCATGTTTATTTCACGCTGTAACTGGTATTATTAACACTAGAAGTGCCAGAATTCCAAAACTACTAGAACAGCCACAAGCGGTCATTTTGACCGTTAGATTCAAAACAGTGTTTATTTCGTTGTTAAATTATTAAATTATTTTCGTCAACCACATTTTTTCAAAGACGAAAACTGAGACGATAATAATAATATTATAATGATAGTAATAATAAATAGGCTAATAATAATAATAGGACTAGCAGAACTCAGTGAACAGTCCATGCAGCAAAACTAACAGCGCAGGACAGGGCAGCGGAGCTCGCAGGATCATCCGACATGAACGGAACATCTGGATCGGCCGTGTCTGATGATGGCAGCCGTCTCTTTTAATTTGATGTGGACTCTGACTCTGAATCACTCTCTGATGAGGAGGAAATGTTAACTTGCACCCAGGAAACGTCACTTTCCACCTCCGATTGTTCCCCTGCATCCGAATCATCACTCGTCAAGTTCTAAAGCATGTCCAGGGCTTCCTGTAGTCGTGGTTTTATTTGCTTATTTCTGATCAACAACTAATGTAGAAATTATTATATAGCAAACACCGCTGTGACCGGGACGGACCTCTGTTGACAGTTGAGAGAGACTACGATCAACCGTGGGATATTTAACAAAAAAATACAGCGAAATTCAATGCGGTCAATATGACCGTCTATGGCCGAAATAGGTAAATATGTTCATTTTTTTAGTTTTGCGTTACGTTTACGTAACTTAATTTATATGAAAAGCATTTTAAATGAAAATACAGACAATTTTAGGAAAAGTCAGGTACCAGCAGGATTTTATTATTTTTTTCAACAAAGTTATTGTAGATATAGAATTCAAAACGGTCAAAATGACCGTTATGGCCGTTCTAGTGTTAAGGCGGAAGAGAAGATCATGTGCGCTCCGCGCTGCTGCCTCACTTGAGCCGAGCCAGAGCGATCTCACGCCACAGCGTCAATACACTATTTATGTTTTTGAATTTTGTGCAAGGAGAACAAATGACTCGTTCGGGGAGAGTCAGCGGATGCGATCATGTGGGAACGTTAGGTGCACTGGTGCGACCTAGGAAAAATTTTGGTCGCACCCTTACAAATTTTGGTCGCACTATAGAGCCCTGTATTTATTCAACCAGTTCTCTACTTACCCTTGCATTGCAAACGATCAGACCGTCAATATGTATACTCCACTTCATTCACGATAGAGGTGAAGTTATGAGACAGAACTGACAGTTTGAGGATCCAATGGAGATTACAAGGTTTAGTCCAAGCGGCAACATTCTAATCTGAAAGATGAAGCCTACCTGGAAGTGCGATAAACTGCAATACATCTCAAATCCGCTAGAGGCCGGTCCCAAAAGGGAGCAAATATCCATAGACGTCATGTTAATATCTCTGTTTTCACAGCATAAATTCATATGTTTACAGTTTGGTCCCATGGACTTTTATTGTAATCTTCAATATGTTCCGCGTGCCTGACAACTGTGAGGGGGGTGAATTTTTTTCTAGCTCGATAGTCGATAGTTTAGATCATACTTGGATATAAAATGTATGACAAATAAGGCCGGTTAACTTTGATTGACAGCTGATAACGGGCTGCGCCGAGTGAATTTGACGTCTCGGCCATGATCTGACACAACACATCATACCACCTCTGTATCCTTTCTGAAACTTTTGTGTTTTATTTTCCAAGTTTTTCCACTATGGCGCCGCCCGTACCCCCCATAAACAGCTTCAAACCCGTTCTTCAGAGCGTCTATGGGTGACGTCACAGACGCTTTGTCCATATTTTTAACAGTCTATGGTTTAGTCACAAGCTCTTTTTAATATTTTTCATTGATTTGATATTTGCAAATTGCAAAACCTACAGACAGATGTAAAGGGTGACCAATAGTAATGATTTATAAAAAAGAAAAATGAAATCTAGAGATACAAGGTAACCTCCAGACAACTATACAGCTATATTAAGTAAGTGTATTTCCCCCCGTCGGTGTAGTGCGAGACCGGATGCGCACGGCTGTGGGCCAGGCCAGACTGTTGATGAAAGAGCGCTTCGGCCAGTTCAGCGGGCTGGTGGATGACTGCGAATTGGGGCGTGGAGAGAAATAACAACCTGCACTGACTTGCAGGGCTTCTGGGACATGGTGTACTTTCAGGTAGGTTGATGTTCCCTTTTAAAAATGCTCAATTAATGTCCAACCCTTGTTTAATGTTGTTTTTTTAATTTTTGTAAATAGGTGGAAGATGTTAACAAGAAGTTTAATGCCTTGAAAGAGGCAGAAGCAAGGGATTGGAAAGAGAAGTCAGGCCTGTCGCCAGAAAGAGAGTGGCCAAAGTAAACCGACATTATCAGCACTGTATTTTAATAATCTTTCATTACAAATGTAAAGAGCGTAATTCTCATATCCTGTCATTTTCTGCTACAGAAGCCTCCTGTCGTAGGAGGGAAGGCCGGAGCAGGTGGAGCTGTCAGCGCTGCAGTGAAGAGTCGACTGGCTGCTGTGAAGGCCGCCATGAGAGCCAAGCAGGCTGAACAGAAAGCTTCTGAGACGTCAGACAACATCCAGGACGATGCAGATTCTGTTCCTGCTGCCGCCTCTCTGCCTGCACAGACTGTGGTGTTCCATGGAGGCTTCTTCCAGGTGGAAAGCCCAGTGAAACCATTAGGTAAGACTAAACTCGCTTGCCTTTAGAAAGCATGAGGGCTTTTTCGTTGGGGTCCTCAACACCCTGTCAGGGGTTATTCTTGGAGAACAACCGGCTGGATGTACTTTATCCTGCTTATTACACGGCTACTTGCCACATAATTAAATAGACACAAAATATTGGTCTGAGTTGAAATGTTTTATTAGGTTTTTAAATGCAAAGCTTCCATGAGAGAGCAGTTGCTGCATGGCATGTTCAAACCAGATGGACATTTAAGAGATACGGTATACAGTCATACAACTTATTACACAGCATTTCGCCACATAAATAGTTAATATATAATATATATTTTTTCAGATTAAACTGTTTTAAAATTGTACCTGTTTGTATCTTTACAATCCAACATTGTACAGAAGCTGCATTTGTATGAAACGAGAGAGCAAGTCCACGATACTGGATGTCATAATTAAATAACTACACAAAATATTACCTTCACTGAGTTTTAATACTTTATTAGCTCACCATACTCAAAACTTCCATGAAGAAAACTTTCCTAGCAAGCATTTAGTGCTTTTGACTTCAGTAACCCCGGATGACGTTTGTTATCTTGGAATAACACACCGCTGAATGGTGCGATTTACAAATCAAAATCAAGTATTCTACAGAGCCGTGTAATAAATATTGTGAAATAAAATTACTCCTATCATGATTATAAGAATGGTCATATCGCCCTACCCCTAAATCTGAAACTATTGAATGATAACTGAAATAAGCTGGAAGATAACATGACTGTTTTCAACAGAAGTGCTTTATTTTTTAATAGAAAAAACAATAATACTTGTTTTATAGTACAATACTAATATTTATTTTTATAATTTAAGTAATAAAACAATACTTGTTACATATTAATATTCAACTGGATACTGCCTCTAGCTATAAAACTCCAAGAATAAAACTGTCATAATTGATTCATTTAAGTTATGCAATTAAATAGTTCTTTGTGAAATTATTATATTTTTTTTAACGACACTATCCTTTTTAATATGTTGTCCTTGTGAATTGTCCGATTTTGGTGTATTTGGCCGAGCAGTCGTTTGGGTGCCTTGCCAAAACATCAGATTTCTCCAATACATAAAATAAGTACCGTATTTTCCCACAATAAGCCACACCAGATTATAAGGCGCAACTTCAATAAATGACCTATTTTAGAAAAAAATTCATAAATAGGGTGCACTGGATAAGGCGCATAACATACTGCAGTCAAACCTTTGACTGGGTTTGCGTTATGCATCTTCTAGATGTGTCTTCCAGTGTGTCTGTTAGTAAGAGTGAGCGCTCGTGACCCTTTATACAAGGTTGAACTGGCCGTGTGACAGAGCGGACATAAGATGGACATGAGCGCAGAGTTCGGGGGGGGGGAGGGATTTAATAATGCTAATTAACCAATTTATCCATATATATATATATAAGGCGCTCCAGATTATAAGGCGCACTGTTGTTTTTTGAGAAAATTAAAGGCTTTTAAGTGCGCCTTATAGTGCGGAAAATACCGATAAGCTTGACCAGTTCTTTTGGAGAGAAGAATATATTGAAGGTTTGTAGTGTAGCAGTCTTTCAGCAGTGATGTTAAAGGGATACTCCACTTTTTTGGAAATAGGCTCATTTTACAACTCCTCCAGAGTTAAACAGTTGAGTTTCACCGTTTTCAAATGCATTCAGCCGATTTTCTGATATTTAGAAGAATATCAGTAACCAGACAGTGTCTAGGTCTCATCTGACTTCCATAGTAGGAAAAAAATATACTATGGAAGTCAATGAGACCAGAAACTGTCTGTCTTCTAAATATCAGAAAATCGGCTGAATGGATTAAACAGTAAAACTAACTGTTTTAACTCTGGATTTGTAAAATGAGCCTATTTCCAAAAAAGTGGAGTATCCCTTTAACATGTCGCCCTTTTATCAATCCTAACTCAAAGTTCTGTCTGTGAGACGGAACTTTATACATGAAGACATATCCTATGGGCTACAAATAATAGAAACATGTTAGGATGTGATGGTTGTCTGTGATGTATTATGTCCTGATCTGTGTTGTATTATTTTCATGTTATCACTGTGAAGCTGCTTTGATGCAATCTGTATTGTAAAAAGCGCTAGCCTATATAAATAAAGGTGACTTGACTTGATCTAACTTGGTAATCCACTCTGAGCAATGGAGGTTCTTTTTATTCATTCACACCAATCAGTTTCTATGGGCCATACGTCTAAATGGGCCATTTGGCACACACCTTTGCGACACTGACAGAGTGGATTACATATGATGCACCGTCACAATGTAAATGAATCTGATGAGTCTCAGTATGAATCTGCATCATTTTCTTCTTTTCAGGTGCTGTCAGGCGATCATGTTCGAATCAGTACAGTTTCTTCCCCTGTGCTTCTAAGTTCAGCACTCCAGGCAGGCCGTGCAGATCCAATGCAGTCTCTCATGCCTCCCCTTAACCCTGCATGTTTGACACTCCTCCTCGAAACCATCACCCCG
Source organism: Hybognathus amarus (assembly GCA_030378365.1). Taxonomy (NCBI): domain Eukaryota; kingdom Metazoa; phylum Chordata; class Actinopteri; order Cypriniformes; family Leuciscidae; genus Hybognathus; species Hybognathus amarus. The sequence continues at coordinate 136,592 of JAQIUQ010004061.1, read as the reverse complement.
ATGTATTGCCCGTTTCCTCGCCTCTACGTTCTGCTGAGCTCCTGTCACAGTCTCCCAGAACTCCTCAGATCAGCCCTGACCACAACCAAACCGCACATGTTCCGCCAGACACAGAGCCCTGCTCCAACAGCCAACCTCATGATTTAAGCTCCACCTGTACCTCACACACCCAACCAGAGATCAGTAATGCAGCAGAAAACAGTCCAGCAGACCAATCACAAGACTTTCCCATCCAGTCCGAGCACCTTGCGAATTCTTTAGAACCTCAGCTTGAGGAATGCATTCCAGAGTATATGCTCAGTCCTTCTTCCCAAGAGGAACCACAAGAGGACATGGTCTCTGAAGAGAGTTTGCCTGGCCCCAACTCGAAGCAGATGCCCAGTGCTCATCTCACAACTCTTCCATCAGAAGCAGAAGCACCTGTTTCCCCTGTCCTGATGCCCTCCACACCAACCAAAGATCTCAGCACTTCTGCAGCTCTCAGTAATGAGGTCATTTCGGCCTGTGTTAGGTATGCTGTGTTTTGTTATATTAGGATGTCTAATTTGTTATGAGCCCCACTAAACATGTCATAATTCATAATCTTTCCTTTGTTCATACAGCTCCCCAACCAGAGAGCTTCATACTGATGTTGAAATGTCTGGAATTCAAGATGTTGAGGTGATTATCTACCAAGTCCAACTAAAAATGCACAATATTGTTTTTTGTATATTATACTAGGGGTGTGTGAGATTTAAATATGAAGACTCATATGTAACTTGACAGAGTGCAAAAAATATCCATCCTCCAAACCATGACTTTACCATATTACATGTTGATAAACCTATGATACATTATATATACATATTTAAAGTTGTCGGGATGGATTGTGATATTGCATACTCAAATCATTCGTGAGTTAAGAGATCCTGTATGCATGTGTACACCCGTGCCTTGAACTACATTAATCTGATCAGAGCTGAAGCACAACCAAAACAATTGTTCTTCCACAAGACCCATGTGGTTTAACATAGGGTCAAAAAGTCAGCTAACCTTCATTCTGCATCTCTAAATCCTACTATTAGTCAGCAGTGCTTTTACTTGAGAGTTTATGGATCATGTTCTGTTGTATTTTTCCTAGGATGCTACTAGTTTGGACTTTGAGCGTTACCTGCAGCCAACAGTGAGAGACAGCATGTCTCCGGGTCTTCCAGAAGAGAGGTTTTCCCTTGGGCTGCTGGATGCTGAGATGGAGAGTCCTGTGACTCTGGCAGAGGAGCGTCCTCTTGATGTCTTGGCAACACCTTCAGGTAGTTTCAGGGTAGCCATCAGCGCACTTTTCGGCACCTCTGTGCTTTTTCACGTCAGTTTGGGTGACTTTTTAATAGGGGTGTAACGATACACAAAACTGAGGGTTCTGTTTCCCACGGTTTTGGTTTAGAAAGCTAAAATGGCTTTTTTTTTAAACAGTGGTTTAATTAAAAAATTATCGTTGTCTTTAAATTAATTCAATTACAATGCTAATGCTGTAAACTATATAGGGAGCCGCATATTACTAAACCATTAAAAGGTTGTAGCCTAGACTTTTAACCTAAATTCAGATGCTATTTATTTTTTAGATATAATAATCAACACACAACACATTGTATGAAAACATGTAAACTGAACACAAGGCAGTTTTTATATTAACTTGTGTTTTACTCTAATAATTTACACAGTTGTCATTTTCATGAAAGATATTTTGGTACGCTTCCTTTTACAGTACTGGCTAATATAAGGTAAGTAAATGGAACAGGGGTAGGTTTAAGGGTAGGTTCAGGGTTAGTACTAGTTATTACCCAGTAATTGTAATTACAAAAATATGTACATAGTATTTACATGGGTAACTGGACTATAAAAGAAAGCTGTGACCGAATATTAAACATACATTAAAAAATCAAGATATCATTAACGGGTTAAGTAAAATATAATATACAGGCTAACATAGTGCATTTATTTAGTTCAAGAGTTCATTTGTAGGAAGTTGTGGACACTGAATCACGTGCCTGTTGAGGTAAATATAATGCTAGTGACGAGCAATGCTGTTTTATTGACGTCTTTCGCGGCTGAAACACTAATTGAGCGATTACACGAGTTATGATGCCTTTCAGTAAGTATACTAATATCTTTCAACATACCTTCAGGTGTCCTTTTTGTAACTGAGAAAGAGATGATAGCGTTTACTCGCGCTGCTGCCGCTTGAGATGACGAGCCTGAGTAGGACTACAGCGATCTGTCACGCCACATCAAAGAGCGCCAAAATGCCATTTATTGTTTGAATTTTGTGATCAAATAGACAGAATTTGAAAGATTACACCTTGCTTATTATCGAAAGTAACAAAACAAGGAGCTTGTTATTTGGTGTTAATGGTGGTTAGACTACAAAACTGAATTCGTTGTGTACTGTACACATAAGACATGAGGTCCATTGAGCCGGGCTGGCGGGCCGGGGTAGCAGGGGGCGGGGCGTGTTCAGTACTGCAATGACCGTATCATGATTCGAATCTTGAGTTCACACCCCTACTTTTTAAGGTTCCCAGGGGTTAAGGTTTTTTTTTAGGTGTGGGGGTCTGATTATAATTTCACCAACAGTAATTCTGGATTGCCTTCAGCAAACAAATAAATAGGAATAAGCAAATCAAAACACTGTGTGCCAAAACAGCAGTATGCGTGCAAGCGTGAACCACTAATGTTTCTTCCACTAGCTCACGGCCTGATTGGAGGTAGCTCGTCAAGGGGTCGTGCAAGGATGGCATCGTGTGCGCTCACTGTGCACAAACGCGCCCACAGCGTGGATGGCATTCTGTGCGTGCATACTGTTTTTTTTTTTTACCCTCGTATCCTGTGCGTGAGTTTTGAGACTAAGTAAACATCGTAGGGCCGTTCACATATTGTGTCTTTTGCGCTCTCAAGTTCGCTATTTCAAATGTAGGCGCGCAGCAAGCACGCTCATAATTGAAGCAATTTTTTTCCAGGCGCAGCGAGATGAAAACTCTCAACTTTTCAGAATGCCGCAAGTGCACCGCATTTCATGTGACGAGAACCAACCAACCACCATTGAGAGCTCAGTAAACACACTAACGGTGTTTTTCTCTTCTCCGTAAATAAATCTTGTAGCAGAGCTACAGAAAGCATTTTTCGGTGGTGAAAATTTATTAGCTACTAAAACTTCTTTGTCGTTGTGAAGAGCGCAGTGCATGGTTGCATAGCAATGACAGATGCCACGGGAAAATTGGACCGAATTTTACTATTAATAATTAAAGATAAGCTAATGTGCATTCATGTAAATGTCAAGTAAGTTTTTTTTTTTTGACTCTATTCTTTTTATAGAAATGATTTAAAGGCTGAAATATGAGAGGTTTATCTTTTTATAACACTTTTTTGTTTTTTTGGTGAAAAATAATTTAAAGGCTGAAACATATTTACTATATGTGCCTAGGGGTGGGCCGGGGATGGCAGGGGTTGGTGGCAATGTAAGTATCTGGATATTTTCCGTGGGCAAGGGCTGCGATTACCAATCTCTTTTTGACCATACATGTGTTTGCATCCCTGTAGTTTATGTCCCTCATATCACATCACCATGTTCCTAATGCTCACATATGGTTTGTTGGGGGGCACGTGGGCACTCACTTCTCTCTTGCACTCCTGTCTCAGCTCTTCCAAGAATGGTGTTCACATCCCGGGACCAGTCAGGTGAATTTACATCTTTCCTTTATTAACTATCATTTCTTCTCTTTTAATAGGGTTCCCACAGTTTTTCAGTCTTTGATATCCACTTAGAATTTGGATCCGATTTAGCAATTTCGATCTAGTAAAACAATTACTACAGAAATATTCATGACTTAATTTTTATTAATAAAATCTCTAATCCTAAAGATTTTTTTATAAATGATTCATTTTTCATGCCTGGAAACCACAATTTTATGTTTCCAGGTTTTCCATGACTGTGGGAACCACTGACTCTCTCACACCGTCTGAGAGTTGTCAGCATTTTAATTTAATTTGTCCATAACCTTATTGTGTTTCAGAGATCAGACAATCTGTTGCTGTTCACCCCAGAGCAGAAGGAGAGAGTGAGACCGTCAATGTGTGAACGTGACCTGATGATGTTCACACCTCCCACAAACAAATAAAAGCACATCCACTCTTTGAAATGTGGATAGTTTTCATTTTTGCTTTATTAAATTAGATGCCTTTGACACATGTACATTTATTTGATACTCACTTTTTATACTTTTATAAAGAGCGTATTTAAAGATATTTCTATGCAGTTTTGACCTCAGAAAATATTAAGGCTTTCAAATGTCACAATTGTTTTAAACGTTAATAAAATCATAAGGGGGAAAATGTACTTATTCTTCTTATTCCCGCTGGTGACTGACTGTTTTGAAATGCCAGATGATATAGAGGTCACAGAGTGATGGGAGAATGTTTTGGATGTTTTTGGAAACATCAATGTTTTGAACCTCTGTGTTTATCTTCGTCCTGTCTCTCCTCAGCCTCCAGCTGTTCTGTATGTCTGAAAATAATTGTAAAGCATAAAAATATGGGCTTTAAACACCATTTCTTTGAATCTAGGGTTTTTGTTTTTTTAATACCTTGCTTTGTCAGCATCTGCAAGAGCATTTTCTGTTCTTTTCTCTCAGCTCGAATCTCTCCTCTTTTAGCTTCACGCTGTGCTCATATGCAGGGAAGAAGGTCTGAGTGAAAAACTGCTGTGTTTTCTGCATCCAGTCCTTCTCTGAGGATATGAAATTAGCCCACTATTACGGATAAATCTGAGGCATAACTAAGATTTTATTAATTTACATGGAATTATTTTCCAGGTGACACTTTTAAATCAGGCTACCTCATATGGTTTGCTAAGACTGTGGGAAGCACATTTACATATATTCATGTAGCATATGCTTTTATCTAAAATAAAATAAACTACTTTCAAATGAGGAATACAAGAGAAGGCAATAATGTAAGTGCTAGCAATAAAGCGTTTCAAACATCCTCCAGAATAGAACAACCCTTGATCTTTATTTTGTCTTAAGTTTTTGTTAAGTCACCTTAAAGTCCCTGTGACATAGCTATAGTAACAAGGACTGACCACATTTTCCATTTTGAATTGCATTTGTGAAGTCAAACCTTTGAAAGCAAGCCCAGGACTTTGCCTTTGCTCCATCTCGTCAGATAGGGATAACTGAAACATTTCAAAAGATAAGAGCATCTTAATAGAGACAGTCTAGTTAGCGTTCAGATAATATCCACTGTAATGTAATACTGATTGGTATCTACAAATCCCAAGAGACTTTGCACTGCCAACATGAGAGAAAAATGGCTGAAATTTCATTCTTAACCCTCTGATTGTCCTCGGTCACTTCTAACCGAATCATTTTGTTTTGAATCACAGCTTCATCGGAAGGTTATGATACTTTGTGACTTTTCTGGCATTTGGTATGTGAATAAAAAAAATTGAGGTCATGATCCGAGCATGCTAAGTGGTCGTAAAAAAAAATAGTCACAGTTCATGTTCTTCGGTCAAAAATGACACAACCCATCGGAAATGTATTGGAAATTTACAAAAACACAAAAATTCTCTGAATTTTTTTAATTTTTGTCTGTACAATCTACAAATTGGTCACGAATTCTAAAAAGAAAGTACACCGCAGTAAAGGGGTGACACTCTACAACATCAAGAGTGCAAAAAATTCACACCCACACATACAAACACACTTTTATACACATACACACCAATATATTCAGATTACAAAAAGTCTGTTTTGAATATTTAAAAATCACAGCTTCATCGGAAGGTTATGATACTTGGTGACATTTCTGGCATTAGGGATGTGAACACACAAACAAAATTTAGTTCATGATCCGAGCATGCTAAGTGGTCATAAAAAAATTAGTCCAAATTTTGGTCTTCGGTCAAGAATGACCCCCATAGGAAATGAATGGGAAATTGACAAAAACACAAAAATTCACCAATTTTTTTTTTTCACATTTTTAAAAAAATATATTATTCTACATTAAGTGTTATAATTGAATGAATTACTTTTTTGATACAAATTCAGAATGGGTATAAAATTTGCTTTAGGCAACACAAGCTTCTCTTTCTAATGCAAGGTTTGGCTGTAATTATAATGCAAAAACTAACACTTTTTTATCACTATTTAAAAAAAAAATCTAAATCTAAAATCGTTTTTGAGATTGTTTCAAATATATCTTCAAAAAAAAGTAAATGTGTTCATAAACAGCTGGGGAATTTTTCTGAAGGCCTAGACTCTATATTACTGTAAACTAAAATACTGCATTAATAATTAGGAAAAAAAATAATATATATATATATAAATATGTATTTCTTTCCATGCCAAAAATAGACCATAAATATTGCATAACATTAATAAACTCAATCAAATTGTCTCAAAATACTAAATTAAAAAGAATAAATATTATAGAACAAAAATAAATTGCATTGGTTTTTACTGGGATGAAGTTTTATTTTTAGGTGTCGGTCACTTCTGACTCTGACTGACCGGATTCCTGAACGAAGACCATCAGAGGGTTAAAAATTGAAAAAGCAATACAATTCAAATTATGTAACTATAAATAATTCATCTGAATCAGTAGGAGAGACAGCACAGACCTGAAGTGAACTTGGCTCTGTAATATTCTGCGTGGTGTCTTCCCAAAGACTTGTGTCAGTCTGGCTCTCAACATCAGTTTGGATTCTCTGGCCTTTCACCTCAGCACAGCGCAACAATGCCTCAAAGAACTCCAGAAAACTCATCTACAACCAAAACAATTTGTCATATCAAATCAAAGTAATAGCAACCAAAAAAATAAAAACCCCAGCTCATCTCAGTTCAGCTCCTGACCTCCAGGTCCAGGTTGCTGTAGATTCCATTATGAATTGCAGGACTGTCCACAGAGAGGATCTCTAACACTTTGGACACGGTTAGCTCGCTGTCATATAGACAGAGGTCCTGTGAACAAGACTACGCATAAGAATTATGTATGAATAATTCTTAGTAAGTTCAGACTAGATGAAAGTAAGAGGCTTGTTACCTTGAGCAACCAGAGAAATTGCCTTGCAGTCAAGCTTTGTGCAGGCTGGACAGAATTTGCTTTACACAGGGCCTGGTAAATTTCCCAGCATCTGTCTGAGTAGTGACATGCAACTGAAGCATGGACAGGGTGGCAGAACAGAGAGCCTAAAATAAAGAAATATTTTTTTTTAAATAATTAATAAATAATATTAGTCTATGTTTAACAGGAAAATTCAATATATGTTTAATAATACAATCATAGTGTAATGTGTATCTCTCTACCTTTCACATTCTTTGCATTGGGAATGATGTTCTGCCTCATGAGCTTTGAAAAACATGCTGCAAGTGTGTTATTAGAGGACCTGTAACAAGTGATCTGTGATTAGATGGAAACTTTCAAGAACATAAAAAATCCAATTATTGTAGGAAAATACTCACTCAATATCGTCGTGGCAAATATGGTATGCTACAATGATAATATAGCTGATACACTTTCTCGGTAGAATGGCAGTGAAAGGAGAATGAACCTGATCTGGATTCAGACAGTGACAAAACAAGCAATAAATTAGTTTATTTGATATAAAGAGAAAACATCACAAACCATTATTATGCTTAAAGGGATAGTTCACTTTGAAATTAATTTTTGATATGTTTTAACTTACCTCAAGGACATCCAAAATGTAGGTGTCTTACTTTTTCTGCAAGCGCCGGAAAGCCCCAGAAGTGATCTCTTGCGCGTCTACTTCACTCATCGTTTACACAGAGATTTCAGAAGTGTATCTAAACATATTTAGATATATAGGAAATTGCAAGGGAAAACGATTTCGATATATCAACAGACGAAGTTGATTTTTTTTTTTCGCAACCACGCAAGAGATCACTTCAGTGCTTTCCAGTGTTTGCACAGACCGAAGCGCCTGTGCCTTCAGATCACTTGGAAGTGACTGTGGTTACAAGAGGTAAAAGCGATATAAATACTATTCGTTCTCTCACACAAACTGCTCGTTTCTTGTCTTAGGCCATTAATGTGTACTTACATTTATGAGTCATTAAATCATGTTTAATTTGGACTTCTCTGTGCATGCTCTTTGAGGAGGACCCCATGTACCTCCATTATATGACTGACAGACAAGGACGGTTTGACCTAAAAATATCAAAATTGAAAATACTGTGGAAACAAAGGGGCCGTTTATACCTGGCCACTTCATGCGTTTTCTGTGATCGGATAGCTATCCGATTGTGAAAAGACCAGGTGTAAATGCCCCCGAAACGCATTTCGAGACGGATTTGAATCCGATCACTCAGACCACTTCAGAAGGTGGTCTGGGCTAGCCTAACTTCGTCATACTCCTTTTCCTATCGGAAGATGAGTCTGAAACCCTCCGTCTGGCTTGATTATGAGGCGTCTTAACCAAACCAGGAAAAAAACAACAACTCTGCACTCAATTGGATAGTCGAGTAAACCTACAACCAATCAGAGCAACGCACTAAGTCAGCTACTTTGCATACAGTTGTCAAATACAGAACGTAGCCTAACTTTACTTATTTTAGAAGTAAAATAACAAGTGTTGCTTCTTTTACTTACTCCTTCATGAGAGCGACCAAAGGAGAAACCACAACGACCACAGGCTTTTCATTACGTCCCATCTTCTTAGCGACCATCAGAGCCAGCTGATAAGTTACACTTTTCCCGAATCATGTGGGACGGCAAAAATATCTTTCCAATTCGACAAATGCCTTGATTGCAGTTTTCTGTTTGTCTATTAAAATTAATGCGCTGTCGATTTATTTCAAAACAGACGCGTCAGCGGAATCTATACATCTCAATTCTGACATCTCTACATCTTCAAGATGTACATCTCTGAGGGAAACCAGTTAGCTCTTTGATAACGTGATGATTGCATCCTTGCAGATCACCTGTCCATCATTGTATAAAGCCCGCCCTGGCAATTTGATTGGCGCGAACATTGTTTTGCCTGATCATAATTACTCCTCAATGGATCGAGTCCAGAGCCGAACTTCCCGTTCAAAAAATGTCGTGGGCGGAGTTCGGGCTGGCATCCAGGCTAGGTCTGGGCCGCATTCCAGACGAAACTGAACATGTGTAAATGCATCTGGTTCTTGAAACCACATATGTAAATGTTACTACTCCAAAAAATGCTAAAAATAAACGCGTGAGAGCGTGTTATAGGCCATATGTCATGCTATTTTAGTCAGATATGACGACGGCTACTGCGAACACGCATCACCTCAGATGAGCAGCTGAGCGCCTATCAAGCCAGCGCGCCGCAATCTATCGCAAATCAAAGTGAAAGTAAGTCGCAGACGCTTAACACTACCATCTTCATTAAAAGTAAAGAAACGAATTGATCTTACCAGTTCTGTTGCCGCTCTTCTATCGCCCTCTTATCGCCGTCTTTGCTGATTTTGAAATTAGCCGATGATCAATAAAATGCAGCTCATATCTGTTGCTTTCGGTGACGTGCACTTCATTAAATCCGCATATAGCGCAGGAATTGAAGATCGGATTTATATCCGTTTTGCAAAAACACATTTATGTGACCAGGTGTAAATGGAATCGTTTTGATAAATCAGATAGCTATCCGATCTGAGAAAACGCATGAAGTGGCCAGGTGTAAACAGCCCCAAAGACACCTACATCTTGGATGCCCTTGAGGTAAGCTAAAACATATCAAAAATTAATTTCAAAGTGAACTATCCCTTTAAAGACATTACCAGTGATGAGATGATCTATTTGCGCTTGTGTGATTCCATGCTGGTGAACTTTACAGTCCATGAGAAATCGAGAGAACTGCAGGTAGGTCAGGGGGAATATTTTGTCTGGAGATTTCTCATGTCCAAGGCTGCTGTAGAAGTTATATATCTCCCTTAACAAACCAATGTGTCTCAGCACTGCAAACTCTACCTGCACAGATGTAAATAAAACACAAATTAGGCTCTGGATTTACCTTTGGATTCATCTCATATAAGGCCAAAAACCTGTTTGAGTTCTTGATCTCTGTGGTCCTCAGGCACTCTGTCTAAGAGAGGATGGATGTTCAAAACCATGTCAGATCCGAGTGGTGAGTTTGTGCTTGACTGTGAAGATCTTTTGGATGAATCATCTAATGAGCAGAGATAAACTATTAGAAACACTATAAAAAACAAAACATTTTGACATACTGTAAGGGACATGAAATGAAGTAAACAGTGTTTAAAGTAGTACACAGTCAAATAAGTTAACCCTCAAAAGTTTTTCTTTTATTCTTTTTAGAAGGAGTGTTTAAGGTACATTGTCATGATACTATAGACAAATTCATTGTTCATTAGAATTAGATAAATAGACATTCACTGTTCATTAGAGTTAACCTTTTTTATTCAGGGATCAACACTGAGGATGGCCAATGTGAGAGCGTTTCAGGTCATTTGATGGTACTGCACTTTTATGCTTTGCTTACATAAACATGGTTTTCTGTTTCATACCTTCATTTAATCTTGCTAGTAGGTAAAATGATACACTCTTAAGAAAAAGGGTTCATTGGGTTCTATATATGAAGCATAGGGTTTTTTACTCAACACAAAGAACCTTTTATGCTAAAAAGGTTCTGCAATGACAAGAAAGAACCCTTTTGGCTCAAAGGTTATTTATAGGCTATTATTCATTCATATATTACATTATTCTGCTACATTTTGTAGTTGTAATTAAATGATTGTTTATTAAACTGTTGTACTAACTTACTATCACATTTTAATCAGTGCTGATTTTTGAAGGAGAAGAAACACGAAAGGACACTCTTCTTGTGATATCTAAAATTTTCAGCATCATTACTCCAGTCTTCAGTGTCGACATGATCCTTCACAAATCACTCTAATGTGATGATTTTATGCTCCAAAAACATGTATGATTATTATCCATGTTGAAAACAGTTTTTTACATTTTTATTTCAGGATTCTTTGATGAATAGAAAGTTCAAAAGAACAGCTTTTATCTGAAATGGAAAACTTTTGTTACATTAAACACTACCCTTTAAAAAGTTTGGGGTCAGTAAGAATTTGTATTTTATTTTTTGGGGAAATAAATAAGAAATCAATACTTCTATTCATCAAGGATGAGTTACATTGATCAAAAGTTACAGTAAAGACATTTATAATGTTAGAAAAGATTCTAATTAAATAAATGCTGTTCTTTGAACTTTCTATTCATCAAAGAATCCTGAAATAAAAATGTAAAAAACTGTTTTCAACATGGATAATAATCATACATGTTTTTGGAGCATAAAATCATCATATTAGAGTGATTTGTGAAGGATCATGTGACACTGAAGACTGGAGTAATGATGCTGAAAATTCAGCTTTTTTCAGAGGAATAAATTACATTTTAATATATATTAACATAAAAAATCATTTTAAATTGTCATAATATTTCACAATATTACTGTGTTTTTGTGTATTTTTTTATCAAAAAATTGCAACCTTGGTGAGCAAAGAGACTTCTTTTAAAAACATAAAAAATCGTACCGACTCTTAAACTTTTGACTGGTAGTATACACACACACATATATATATATATATATATATATATATATATTAGAGCTGTCAAAAGATTAATCGCGATTAATCGCATCCAAAATAAAAGTTTTTGTTTACATAATATATGTGGGTGCATTGTGTATAATTATGTTATATATATAAATACACACACATGCTTGTAAATATATAAAACATATTTTCATTTATATACTGTTTATAGATTTATAAGAAATTTATATTATATATAAATATATATATTTTATATATAAATAATATTTTTTTCTTAAATATACATGCATGTGTGTGTATTTATATATATACAAAATACTTATACACAGTGCACCCACATATATTATGTAAACACAAACTTTTATTTTGGATGCGATAATCAGCGATTAATCTTTTGACAGCCCTAATATATATATATATATATATTTATATTATTTTATACTTAAGGTAAAAATTATACATTGTAAACTACATTTATATATAAATATTAAATTAAATCAGAATCAAGTATTCCAGAGAGCTAATAATATTTCATTCTGGTCATGAATATTACTTAATACTTTACTCTCATCTGGAAAAGGAGTCGTAATCCCACTCAGGCCAGGAGTGAAGGCAGGAAATTCAGCCATACAGTCCTATCTAAACTTCCCTTCATATACCCGTCCATTTTCAAAAGTGTATTTCCCCTGCAAAAGATCATCTGCACTGTTGGAATCAGCACAACCATCTCACATCTCCATAGTTTGAAAGGTGGTTTACCTGTCCATGTTTTTTGTCATGTTTCCACTCTCCACTATACACAGCCCCACTGGCATATAAGAACTGTCCTTGACCGTGACGCATCCCTTGAACAAATTCTCCCGTGTACTCGTTCATACGAGGGTACTGAGAGAATGGAACTCTTTTACAGAACCATGTGTGCGTTCCTTTTCCATCCTACATTAAGTAAGAAACTTCTGCTAAAATTTACAGCACAAAATTATACATAATCATAATATAGGGAGTGACCCTAAAAATAAGGGCAAAGTTCAGTAAATGACAAACCTGGATGCCATTTAACCACTGTCCACTGTATTGCTGATCCAACTGAACCCATCTCATTGTTCCTTCTCCATGTCGGACATTGTTCCTCCATTGTCCTTCATACACATTGCCAGATGGGTAACTAAATGGAAAACAAATCTATTTTATTATTCCAATATAAATATAAATTTAGAAAGACCACAACATATTTATTAAAAAAAAAAAAAGATTACTATCACACACCACCGCTTTCCCCAGCCTTCTCTGCAGTTGTTCACCCAGTCTCCTTTGTACCATGATGTGGATGCTTGGTTATAATACATTACCCCCTGTCACCATCACAGGACACCAGTCAAAATATATATATTATTAAATGCACATAAGGAAAGTTGAGAAAACAGATGTGTGTATGCACATACCTGCCCTTGTCTTTTGCCCAGATGCCACTGACCTCTGTACACAGTAGAGGTTTTGAAACATTTGAACACTCCTACACCATGACGGAAACCTTGGTGTAACTCCCCCTCATAAGTACTGCCATCTAGCCAGGTGTAAGTCCCATGTCCCATGATAACATTTAATTTGAAATTACCCTGCCAAATGCAACAGTTAATTTCGCTATGAATAATTAATGACCCCAACACTGGGTATTATGTGATTTATCTAATCCTACCTAATGTAAATCTTCATGTAAATTATTTACTTCCATGAACTCTTTACATACCTGATACTTTAGACCATCTGACCAGATATATTCACCAGAACCATGCATCAACCCATGTGAAAAACTACCCTAATGAATGCAAAATGGTAAAAATAATGAAATAATGTTGGTAATTTAAAGGGTTTGTTCACTTTGAAATTAATGTTTTAGCTTACCTCAAGGGCATCCAAGATGTAGGTGTCTTTGCTTCCACAGTAGTTTTAATTTTGATATTTTTAGGTCAAACCGTTGGTGTCTATCATTCATATAATGGAGGTCTATGGAGTCCACCTCAAAGAGCATGCACAGAGAAGTCCAAATTAAACATGATTCAATGACTTGAGTCATAAATGTAAATACACATTGATGGCCTAAGACAAGAAACGAGTGATTTGTGTGAGAAAACGAACAGTTTTTATATAGATTTTATGCCTTGTAACCACAGTAATCTAAAGGGCAAGGGCGCTTTGTGGCTGTGGTTACAAGAGGTAAAAACAATATAAATACTGTTCGTTTTCTCACACAAACCGCTCGTTTTGTGTCTTAGGCCATCAACGTGTACTTACATTTACGAGTCATTGAATCATGTTTAATTTGGACTTCTTCTGCTCTTTGAGGTGGACCCCATAGACCTCCATTATATGACTGATAGACATGAACGGTTTGACCTAAGAATATCAAAGTTGAAAATACTGCTGAAACAAACACACCTACATCTTGGATGCACTTGAGGTAAGCTAAAACATAAAAAAAAAATCAAAGTGAACTATCCCTTTAAGGTTTTCAAGCAGAATCTGTGGTCTTCTCTGAAGTTATTTCAGGGCAGGGCTTCAGTTTTGTGATCAAAAACATTAAATTTATTTTTAACATTCAATTTTTTTCTTTTTAAAAATATAACAAGATATTTGTTAAGTAATAATATACGGTGTAATGTTAGCAATGTACTTGATAAAAGTTTCAGTACATTTCAACTAGATTTACATTTTTATACAGGATCTAAATTATCTTTCACTACTTACCTTGTAAATGTGACCACCTTGAAAATAAGCGACACCTTCTCCATGAAACATTTCTCCCCATTTATCACCCTCATATCTGAAGGGGAAAAGAATATTTGTATTTTTTTGTGTCAACCAAGCTGAGTGTTATCATTTCGTAAAAATGTCTAACCTTTCCACGATTATGTGGTGAAGAATGGGAACTTTACGACACTGATCATGTTCATTGTTTGGTCGATGCTCGTTCGTGTGTGTCGAGACACTGCAGAGGAGGAACACACAGCAGAGCTCGAAGAGTCTTGTCCCTCGTCAGGCTCTGTGACGGACTCTGAAACTAAACTGGACGTAAAGGACTGTCCTAACACTTTACTTAACGTTGGTTCTGGCGTAGATCTGTTAGAACTTATTTTTTGTTCTTTAGCCATCGCCGGTGCCCGGTAGAGAGTCAGAATTATTCGCTAGTTCACCAACTAGCAAACACCCCTTTGCAGTGTACATAGTAACACGGGTTATGTTGCTAAGCAATGTTACAATACGGCAAGTTAGAAGGGTCAAACTAAATATTGGAGGGTCTAGGGACCTAATCAAATTTGTTTAGACTCCAAATAATATTTCTGACAGTAGTTTTATTTTTGAAAGTCAGCTTCAGTACAAGCTCACCAAAAAGGCAGTAATACTTTACAAGAATGAACAATACTTCTATAGCTTTATTAATCTTGATTTCAACATTTACTAATACATTGAAATCAAAAGTTGTATTTGTTAACATTAGTTAACTGAACTAGTACAGTACAAACAATGTACTGTATATTTTTTAACTAACAATAATAAATACTGTAAAAAATGTATTGCTCATTGTTAGTTCATGTTAGTTAATACAAGTGTTCCAAAATAACTTAAATAAAAAACTGTTAAAAATATATATATAATATATTTCTCAAAATACTTACGTTTCACATAAGAAAAAAAGAACATCTTGTAGGTTTGGAAAGACATTAGGGTGAATAAACCATGACATTTTAATTTTTTTTTATTTTTAATTATTATTATTTTTGTGAACTATCCCTTTAAATTAATTAAATGTTTACTAATTTTTAATAAATGAAAAATATGAAGCCTCCAAAAAAAGTGACATTACAGTTAGATAAATAATTAGGAGCTCAAACACATTAAAAAATGTATTGCTCATTGTTAGTTCATGTTCAGTTAATACAAGTGTTCCAAAATAACTTAAATAAAAAACTGTTAAAAATATATAATATAATATATTTCTCAAAATACCTTACATTTCACATAAGAAAAAAAGAACATCTTGTAGGTTTGGAAAGACATTAGGGTGAATAAACCATGACATTTTATTTTTTTTTTATTTTTAATTATTATTATTTTTGTGAACTATCCCTTTAAATTAATTAAATGTTTACTAATTTTTAATAAATAAAAAAAATATGAAGCCTCCAAAAAAAGTGACATTACAGTTAGATAAATAATTAGGAGCTCAAACACATTAAAAAACATGAGAACGATACTTTATTATAAAAAATACAAATAATAATAAAATCCTTAATTAAAACAATAGTGTTTGACAGTCAATATTAAATTCACAGGCAATCTCAGCAAAAATAAAGTGTTTCAGTCAGGAGAAACCATATCCAGATTAGCAAGGTGTCTCATGGTGGGTCTACCATGTGGACAATTCCAGGGCTGTTCAATTTCCCCCATGTGAAGCACAAGTTTCTTCATTTCACTGATGTTGAGGGCAGTGCCAACCATCACCTGTGTAAACAGGAAAACAGAACACACTGTATATAAAAACGAAAAACTTACCAAAAAGAACACAAATATGCAACAGCTCAATCACAAACTCTGATCTTCCTTTGCAGGTTTTTATTTGGGTTCATACAGGCAGGAAGAAAAGTTAGCAGCCTCTCACCGATTTGCGACAAGCCCTGGATGCAAACATTTGCCTAACTCGAGAAGGTCGACACATGATTCCTGGACTATCGCTAAGCATGAAGATGAGTTCTTCAATGTCACTCGGGCCAAAGGTCCAATTCTTACTTGTAGGTAAAGACACCAGCTTCACCCTCTCCATAACCTGAGCTGATAAACACACCACCAAACCACATCAATTTTTATAGGAATATGTACCAGATACAATCCTGAATTTACAATCCCAAATCTGCTACAGTAGATAACCCACCATCCTCATCAATAAGGAAGTCAAAACCATTCTTTCTGAAGATTTCAAGGTTTTCCATGAGAACCGTTTCACTGATTGCTGGGAGGTGGAGATTTTGTGGACTGCATGTGGAGAAAGAAAATATAAGTTAGCTTTAAAATAAATACCAGCTATACCAGTTCCACTGGTATGGTGGAATCTGTGTGAATTGTGACTTACACTATGAGCCTCTGTCCCTTTAAGACCGTGTTCTGTTGCAGCATCTCAAAATTGTACTTTTCATCTGTGGCATGCTGGTCGATTATGAAAAGGTCCGAATTTCAGCTTGGTGATAATGAAACCCAGGTTGAACTGACCAATGATCTCCATATCCTTGAACGAATCTTTGCTGTAAAGAAAAAGTTGAAACCTTGTAAAATGGCATATAAACTCATATGCTGATTGCAGTACTTCAAAGGGATAGTCAACCCAAAATAAAAATTCTTTCATAATTTACTCATCCTCAGGTTGTTACAAACCAGTATGCATGTCTTTCTTCAGCAGAACATATTTTGAAAAATTATGGTAACCAAACAGTTTCAGTTCCAATTGACTTGCATTGCAATGGCAAGACAATGCAAGACAACACAAAAGGGTTTGAAACATTCCTTAAAAATAAATGAATTCATGTTTAACAGAGAAAGTGAATCATACATGTTTGGAACAACATGAGGAAATGAAAATGATGATAGAAGAACTATCTCTTTAAAGGGATAGTTCACTTTGAAATTAATTTTTGATATGTTTTAGCTTACCTCAAGGGCATCCAAGATGTAGTTGTCTTTGTTTCCACAATATTTTCAATTTTGATATTTTAAGGTCAAACCGTTCCATTTTTATCAGACATATAATGGAGGTATATGGGGTCCACCTCAAAGAGCATGCACAGAGAAGTCCAAATTAAACATGATTTAATGACTCATAAATGTAAGTACACACTGATGTCCTAAGACATGAAACGAGCAGTTTGTGTGAGAAAACGAACAGTATTTATAACTGTTTGTACCTCTTGTAATCACAGTCACGTCCAAGTACTCTGACGGCGAGGGCACTTCTGTCTGCGCTCGTTCCATTGATACACTTTGATAACCACTTGTTTCGTGTCTTAGGCCATCAATGTGTACTTACATTTACGAGTCACTAAATCTTGTTTAATTTGGACTTCTCTGTGCATGCTTTTTGAGGTGGACCCCATATGCCTCCATTATATGTCTGACAGACTGACAGACAAAAACGGTTTGACCTAAAAATATAAAAATTGAAAATTCTGTGAAAAAAGACACCAACATCTTGGATGCCCTTGAGGTAAGCTAAAACATTTAAAAATTCATTTCAAAGTGAACTATCCCTTTAAGTGCTCACACGAAAAGATCGAGTCTAACCTTATTCTCTTTCTTAAGCTCGATCCTCAGCACTATGGTTTTCTCCAGGGTTAATCTTCGCCCTGAACCGTCTATATTTTGGCTCTTGATCATTGTTCTCTGTCTTCTGAGCCTGCATCCTCTGTATCCTTTTAGAAAGTTCCTGTAGAGAAAACTGCAAAAGCACAGTTTTCTTCTGTATACTGACACGTGAATCCAATTGCTGGGAGGAATTCTTGTTTTTGGAGTCCACCAAACATGCTGGAGGTTCATTTTCCCATCTAGCTCTTTTAGCTTCAGGACTGAAGATTCTTTCCTGGTGTTGTTCTGACTTTGTCTCCAAAGGTTCATGACTCCAGAACTTCTCATCTACAGGTTCACCAATATTCTCAGCTTTAACATCAGTTTCATTTATAACTGGGTGCAGAAACTGACTTGTTTTCATGTGGAATCTCTGGATCATCTTTTGCAGAACTTTGGTTTGCAGCCTCAGAATCATCAGCATCACTATCAAAGGTGTTTTTATATTTAGCTAAAGAAACAGTCGATTTAATGGAAGAAACAGCCGCAAAACTTGGAGAGGATTTTAAAGGTGGCCTCGATGTCAGTAACTTTTTTAGAGCAGCTCACAAAGGAAAACATTTTCTTCTGAGAAGGATCAGCACAAACAGTTTTATGACTGGACTGCTTTGACCCAATTCCTGGAGCCTGATGGTTTGAAAATGCTTGTTTAAGTCCTGCTAGATTGATGGAAGTCTTTGGGGGCCTTTCATCTGGAAGAGCTTCAGAGGCTGAAACTGTTTCACAATCTTCTGTACCAGTGCTCGATCTTAGTTGGTCTTCCTAGGCCTTCAAGAGCAACATCAACATATATAATGACACTTCAAGACAACACATGAACTGTCCTAAAAGTTCTGAAGTACGTACCTGTAATTGCTGGAAAGATGTGATTGAGACTTATTTTATTGACACCAATCTCAAACATAGCAATGAGTGAGCTTTTTAGAATGGCCAGCAAGAGTTTTTCCTCTTGTAGAAGGATTTGACGTTTGTCTGGAGTGACATTCACGTCGACACAGTCTAAAGTGAAACAAAGAATCAAAACATAGGATTCAAACAAGAAGTTTAAAAAAATACTTCATTAAAGGAGTAGTTCACTTTAAAAAAAAAAGAATTGCTGATAATTTACTCACCCAATGTCATCCAAGATGTCCATGTCATTCTTTCTTCAGTTGAAAAGAAATTAAAGTTTTTGATGAAAACATTCCAGGATTTTTCTCCATAAAATGGACTTTAATGGGAACCAAATGGTTCAAGGTCCAAAAGACAGTTTCAGTGCAAACTGCAAACTGTTGAAAGAGCTTTAAACGATTCCAGACAATAATTAAGGGTCTTATCAAGCGATCGCTCATATAAAAAAATAACAACAAAATTTAAGTTTTATAAGCTCAAATGGTTGCCTTGCTCTGTTCTGTGATGTGCGTTCGTGACTCTCCTATTCGAACTCGTTCATCAAAATTAACTAATCTTTTTTCGTGTCATTTGGTTCATTCAATGAACGAATTGTTCAAAGTTCAAAGGGTCCCCTTAAAAAAACCTTATAATTTTAATCTGGGACTGGGTTGTCTGTGAAACTGGGGGAATGTGTATAAAATACTGATTAACTTGCCTCTCGATGTAATTTCCAGGGTCGAATGTTGTAATTGCCTCTCGATGTAACCAAGGGTCTTATCTCAGCGAAACGATCGCTCATTTAAAAAAAAAAAACACAGTTTAAGTTTTATAAGCTCAAATGCTCACCTTGCTCTGTTCTGTGATGCACGTTTGTGACTCTCCTGTTCGAACTCGTCCATCAAAATCACCAAATCTTTTTCAATTCGATTCATTCGTTCGTTGAATGAACCAAGTGACACGAAAAAGATTCGATTCATTTTTATGTGTGATCGTTTCGCTTGATAAGACCCTTAATAAGACCCTTATTCATCGTCTGGAATAGTTTAAAGCCCTTTGAACAGTTTGCACTGAAACTGTCTTTTGGACCTTGAAACCGTTTGGTTACCAGTAAAGTGCATTATATGGAGAAAAATCCTGGAATGTTTTCATCAAAAACCTTAATATCTTTTCGACTGAAGAAAGAAAGACATGGATATCTTGGATGACATGGGGGTGAATAAATTATCAGCAAAAGTGAACTACTCCTTTAAGCATTTGTATTCTACATACTTTGTATTATATACACTACGGTTTAATGGTTTCTGAACACTATTTAAACATTTTCAAAAGTACAGAAATACAGTAAATTGTTAAAAAAAATATTTTCTTTTATAATATTCTATATTAATCTATTTTAAAATGTCATTTATTTCCGTGGTCGCAAGGCTGAATTTTCATAATAGCTGAATAGCTCCAGTCTTCAGTGTCATATGATCCAGAAATCATAATTATATGTAACAGTTTATTTAAAATGGAATTTTATGTAACACCTGTCAAAAGTGACAGTAAAGACATTTAAAATGTTATTCCTCTTGCTGAATAAAATTATTCATTTCTTTAAATGCCTAATACATTTGATACCTAATAACCCAAACTTTTAAACAGTAGAGTATACAATTATTTACAATCAAATACAGTTTATACAGTACAATAATTTCAATTCTTAATTGAAGTCTTACCTGAAGCGACAGTGATGTTTAGAGCGACAAATGGGTATTGATGCCGATTGTACATGTGATAAACCTCATTCACAAGCTTGGAGACCTGCAAATATATAAAAAAAAAATTTGAACACATCATACTTATTGCATATAATATAATTACATTATAAACAAAATAATACTTTATATAGACAAGACCACACCTTTACTGGATCACAGGGTCTTTTATTGATAAAGAAGAACTGTCTGTCAGTAGCACTTCGACCAACACCATGATCCCCTTGTGACACAAACCCCTCAATGCTAGAATGCAATAATACACATTAAACATCACTTTACACAGGAATATCCAAGTTATAATATGGTTTTCATTTCCTGATTTGCACCGAACTGTAGATAGACCCACAAATGAATATGTTTACACAGAATAACTTACATGTAAAGGTCTTTTGGAACATCTACCCCACCGAGACCATAGTCTTCCTTAATTGATTCACTGGGAGATATTTGTTGAAGGGGAATCAAGCTTTGTAGCTGAGGACAAATAAAAATGTGACATAGTATGTTACTCTCGAACAACAGGGACAAACAATAATGCAGGTACTTGGTTAGAATATAATAGTGTGTTATGTTGGTCAATTTTGGTTTAGAAATATCCACTAGAAATAGGTTATTCTCACCTGTTTAGGTCCGAACACAGCTCCAATGTTATCTCTCATGCTGTTACTGCCGCTGGTGCACAGTACTGTGGTGCGCTTGCCTTGTCCAATCTGGTTAGAGCCACGTAATACGCACACCAGTGGAGATGATGCAGTAGGATTGTAGTACGAAAATCATCTTGGAATAATCCTGTAAAGAAACTATTTAATTCCTTCCGAAACATGGATACAAACCCATGTACCCATATATATCCCAACAGACCTTTTTGATGTTGCGCTGGAACTCCTTGTGTCAGAACAGGTAACGTGGAGAAGAGCTTCTGAAGAGTGATGGTAGTGCCGTGCTGACGGGATGCGGCACACGCTCTGTGAGACGACCATTGTGGTCATACACCAGCCGAGCTCCGATCTGAGCGCTCTCATGACAGGTCACGACACTAAGATCACTGTGGATATTGAACAGCATATATTAAGGAAGCACTGAGAGAGTTTAATCACACATATCAGTACACGATCAATTGTGAGATCATCATTGCAGCTATAATCATCAGGCATTATGTAATGCTCATACTGTAAGAATGAAGAAGACGCATACAAAGTAAAGTGTTACCTAAGAGCACAAAGTGAGCTGAGAGCTTCACCGGAATCCAAACGTCTCCACGTGCATCAGGTTGGAAAAATCTCTTAATTTAGAGGTATGATGTTTTAAAGCTGCAGATGTGGAGAAGACAGATAGGTACACTACCCATTAAAAATCTGGAATCATTAAGACTTTAGAAGTGAAATATTATTACTTTTAAAAATGTAATATATTTTAAAATGTAATTTATTCCTGTGATGGAAAGCTTTCAGCAGGCATTACTTCAGTCTTCAGTGTCACATGATCCTTCAGAAATCCTTCTAATATGCTGATTTAGTGCTCAAGAAACATTTTTTATCATAGTATTTATTTAAAAATATTCATATCTAACACTAGAAATGTATTCACGGTCACCTTTATTATATATATATATATATATATATATATATATATATATATATATAAAATATAAATATATATTGGGCTGTGCAAAAGTTAATTGCGATTAATGGCATCCAAAATAAAAGTCTGTGCTAACATTATATATTTGTGTGTGCTGTATATAATTATTTTGTATATATAAATACCTATGCATGCATGTATATATTTAAGAATTATTTGCACTTAAATTCTGTATATATATATATATATATATATATATATATATATATATATATATATATATACATATATATATATATATAAAACATAATCTATATAAATATTGTATATATGAATAACACATTTTCTTAAATATATACATGCATGTGTGTGTGTATATATATATATATATATATACATATATACTATATATATATATATATATATATATATATATATACACAGCACACACAAATATATTATGTAAACACAGACTTTTATTTTGGATGCGATTAATCACAATTAATTTTTGCACAGCCCTAATATATATATATATATATATATATATATATGTGTGTGTGTGTGTGTTTGTGTATATATATATATATATATATATATATAAAAGAAACATCTTAATTTTTTTTTTTTACTTTTGACTGGTAGTGTATGTATGCCAGACTCTGTTATGTCCAATGTTGAGAAAAGGGCAACTTACTTAGTCCCTCAAAGCTTTGCTCCTCTACACCCTTTCCATTGTCTGACACTTCCACCAACTCTATTCCACTGTCTTTTAGCTTGACATCTGTATGAAAACAAAACAATTGACCAAATGTAGCATTATCTCAAGTGCAACGTTTCCTCATGCTGTCATCCCTTGAGCTCACCAACATTAGTGGCACCAGCATCAATGCTGTTCTCCACCAGCTCCTTCACAGCTGTGGCCAGACTCAGCACCACCTGTCCAAGAGCAGATCTGATGCACAGACTGTTTGTCTATTGCCTTTATGGCACCAGCAGAATCCATGCTAGGATTTTAAAAAACAGACTATGAGAGCAAGCAGCATGAAACATCTAGTAAACAGTTCTGTACAATACTGTAGTAAAAAGTGTTTCCAGTATAGCAAACAGAGAGGGCAGTATTACTGATACGTGTATTTCAAATATAAAATAGGATTTTGTCATTTGTATTTGATAGGGTTGATGAAAATGGCATAGTTTGTATTAAAATACTTTAGTGTTCTGGATTTTTGTAGTTTAAAATACTTTGGAAGAAGTCTACATGATGACATCATAAAAAGGCGGCCTCTGATTGGTGCCTAATCAAGTTTGCCCAGACATGTTGAGATCAGAACAGAAAATAGTCCATCCATATGGAAGAAGTTGGTCAAGGTAAGAAACGTACAGGCTGCCAGTTTTCCATCTTTATTTTTTTTTGCATAAATTGCAATACTTTTTAACAGTTCATGTTTAGTGTTGCTGTTCATTTTAGTTGTAGTATTCTATAAATAGTTTACCAATTTACATAATGTTCTTGAAAACTAGTAGACCTATACCAAGCAGCAGCCCCACAGATGATAGCTTGCTACTTTCAGCCTATGTTAAGTAGTTAAAAACATAGCAATAAATACAGGTGCTATAGTTGTCATTGAGTTGTTACTGCTGATGCAAAATAGGCCCTTCGTTACCAAACTAAATAAGGATACATTTGTGTCATTTGCACACTGTTAAACTGTTGGTTACTTTAAAAACGTAATCTTCATATGGGACTCAGATCACTCGATTTGTGAATATTTTATCTGTTAACTGGTTGCATAGTCTAATCTATAATCTAAAGCTATGACTATCAAACACTGTTTATTTAATCAACTAAGTCAGTGTAAGGGTAAAGGGATATATCCATAGGCCAACTGATGGAAGGTTTGTGAAGAAATTTCATTTTTAGTATTTTTAAAATACACAAATGCAGTAGTTATTTTGATACATGATGGTATGACTGCTGTATTTTGTGGTCTATTTTGATACACTTAAAATTTAGGTATTTGGTATTTTATTTTAAAATACATTTTGATGTATCTTTGCCCAACCCTGATAGCAGATAATCTCACTTGTCTAGTCTAGTGTTATTCCTCGTTGTTATAGTGTAGAAACCTATTGAAAACGGAATATGCAAAGCTTTAAAAACTTACCAGGAATCTGACATCCTTTCTGTAGTGCTAACAGTAACGTTATGGTTACAGACACTTAACTTTGCATTGTGGCTATTTTGATAGCTTTTGCTCCCTGCGGTATGCAGAACAAGAAGCAGGAATTGAATGTGTTTTAATTGCTCAGTGTGGAAAAAACAATTATTCGTCAAGAAAATAAAGCTCCGGTAAACTGCAAACTATCTAATATACAAATAAACGCACGCGCGCATTGCTGCACTCAGAAGAATACGTTCCCGCCCGCGTCGTGACGCAAAACATCAGGTTTACCACGTTTTGCGTCCTTGACATGTGATCAACTGTTGCCTACTGTCAGTGCTAACTTACTGTACGAATTTGTACTGTCGGCTGTTATATGACCATCTTTCTTTTTTATAACTTTGTTATGCCAAGTTAATCGTTAACTTAATGCATTTTCCCCTGTGCAGTCTATGTGGAAATAAATTTTACAAAACGGCTGACTTATATATTCTCAATTTCTCCTAATAATCAGTTACTTTTATTGATGTATCATTGCGATGCTTTGTAAATTGTAACAAAATCAAAGTACCAATTTTAACGTTTTATTTTGAAACATTTCATCATCCTGCACGTGGTTGTCTGGGTAGGGACTGTGTGCAAAGTTCAAATCTTATAGTTGCCGAAACTGACACTGACACAACAAAATTGTTAATGTCATCGTTTATAGAGATCCAAGTATGTTAAATGTACAATCCATAAACGATACGTATATCGTATTAACAGCTTGATGCATTATGTTTTTCTTTGTTCATCATATATGAAGATAATTTTGAGACACTTCCTTACTCCTGTCCCTTCAAACATGGCAGGCCACTGTCAGTTTACGATATTTTTATTCGGCCTTTTTTAAAACTTGTTAGTGGGGTTTGCCCAATCAAAAAGGTTGGGTTTTCGAAAGATGACCCTCTTGGGATAGATAATGTAAGTTAATGAATGTGATGCACTGAAGTGTCTTCCAGGAAAACGTCATGTTTCACACAACTGAGACTCTAACGGCAGAAGAAAGTTCGAGTAGCGGTGTAGTTTCCAATCTGAAAAGCCGTAACCTTCATATCCGACGGGATCTTTTCACTCAAGACAGAGGACCTAAAGGGGTAATGTTCAGCCTGACAGATACGGAGGATGACGTCCAATTTGACAGTGAGTGCACTCCAACGGCAATATTGTACAGCCCCTTTTATTCATGACATTGCACTGTTAGAGTCTGGGTCTCTTAAAACAAAACAGGGCGTCTGTACATTGGTGTTAGTTCGACGATTAGCTAATATTTTCTTATTTTGGATGTTAGATACTTACAGTTAGTCAGTTAAAGTAGTATGACTAAAATGTAATAATGCTGTGTAAAATATAATTCAAATTATACTTAATATTTCATCTGTGGGACGGTCTTAGGGGTGTGGGGGGTAACTTGAAACTGTTTCAAGCTGATAAGTGACTTAGACCTTACCCACCCCTGATGTACACACAAGATGCAGCATTGGTATATTTATATTTGCTCAGCTGGGAAGAGAGTACAGTAAATGTTTGGTGTCTAAATGGATTCAGAGGGAAATAACATTATAGCCTTAATTGCCAAAGTTATTGCTGAAGGTAAGACACCTCCAATCCAAGTTGTTTTAGACTCATTTGGTCAATATATATATATATATATATATATATATATATATATATATACACACACACACACACACACACACACACACACACACACACACACACACACACACACACACACACACACACACATACACACACACACACATATAAAGTTTAAGGTCGGTAAGATTTTTTATGTTTTTAAAGAAGTCTCTTCTGCTCACCAAGGCTGCAATTTTTTGATAAAAAATACACAAAAAAACACAGTAATATTGTGAAATATTATGACAATTTAAAATGACTTTTTTATGTAAATATATATTAAAATGTAATTTATTCCTCTGAAAAAAAGCTGAATTTTCAGCATCATTACTCCAGTCTTCAGTGTCGCATGATCCTTTACAAATCACTCTAATATGATGATTTTATGCTCCAAAAACATGTATGATTATTATGCATGTTGAAAACAGTTTTTTACATTTTTATTTCAGGATTCTTTAATCGAATAGAAAGTTCAAAGAACAGCATTTATTTAATTAGAATCTTTTCTAACATTATAAATGTCTTTACTGTAACTTTTGATCAATGTAACTCATCCTTGATGAATAGAAGTATTGATTTCTTATTTATTTCTCCCAAAAATAAAATACAAATTCTTACTGACCCCAAACTTTTTAAAGGGTAGTGTTTAATGTAACAAAAGCTTTTCATTTCAGATAAAAGCGTCTTTTGAACTTTCTATTCATTAAAGAATCCTGAAATAAAAATGTAAAAAACTGTTTTCCACATGGATAATAATCATACATGTTTTTGGAGCATAAAATCATAATATTAGAGTGATTTGTGAAGGATCATGTGACACTGAAGACTGGAGTAATGATGCTGAAAATTCAGCTTTTTTCAGAGGAATAAATTACATTTTAATATATATTAACATAAAAAGTCATTTTAAATTGTCATAATATTTCACACTCACAGTATTACTGTGTTTTTTGTGTATTTTTTATAAAAAAATTGGTGAGCAGAAGAGACTAAACATAAAAAATCTTACCGACTCTTAAACCTTTGAACTGGTAGTGTATATATAATATTATATTCAAACATAGTTAAACATAGTAAACACCAGCCCTTGCATTTTCCATATGCAGCCTCAGACTCAGACAATAACTGTGAGGTGTTACTGGCGGGGAGACAGTATCCGTCGATCCAGGAATTTGCCTCTGCCATTCCCAACCAACTGCTGCTGGGATCTCTACTGGAACACTTGTGCTTTGTTTACGAGAGCGACCCCACACGCTCACGCATGCTGTTTAAAGGTAAGCTGTCATTGATGTTATAAGCATCATTGATATTAGCTTATAAAAGGCAATTCACTATTTTTCTTAAAATGCCTGTTGTTTCAGTGATGGGCCAGCATTTAGCAGCCATGAACCTTCTCTCTCGCTGGCTATCAGTGATGAGTTCAGCACAGTCCGAACTACAGCATAACCGGGCGTTCACAGAGCTCCTGCATGCGACCAGCTCATCACTTTTCCCACAGGTAACACAACTTAATTCATCATCAATGTCTTGTTTTGTGTGTGATTTCTGTCCAGCTGTTGCTTTCATCAACAAAACCAAAAGAAAGCAAAATTCTTATTTTGCCCTACCTTTTCATCTTTTGGATTTTGCAGGAACATAGATATTTGAGTACAGAAGGCCAGAGTCTAAGGTGAAAACATTTACACTTGTAGCACCTCCACTTACATTGCTTGGTAATACTGTTGAAAAGTTCAGGGTTTGTCGGATGGGGTCAGATTTTTTGAAAGTATATTATAAGTTCACAGAGGTTGCATTTTTTTTTTTGATCAAAATACATTAAAAAAGAGAAATATTATAAAATATTATTACAATTTAAAATAACTTCTACTTAATATATTTTTAAATCTTATTTAGTCTTGTGACGGCAAAGCTGAATTTTTTTGCATCATTACCCCATTTGGTGCTCATGAAGCATTTCTTATTATTATCATGATAATGTTCAATGTTGAGAGTTTGCTTTTTATTTTGTGGAAATCCTGATATTTTTGAGGATTCTTTGATGAAAAGAATGTTCAAAAGAACAGCATTTATTTGAAAACGAAATAATAGTTTGTAACATTACGTGCTTTTACTTTTGGTCAATTTAATGCATCCTTTCTTTTTTAAAAATCGCAATGACCCCAAACTTTTAAATGACAATTTAGAGTATTATATAAAATAATTGAGATGCTTTTCTATCCTAGAACCAAAGATGGTCTTTTCCAAGCACAGACATCTCGTTACCTTAGTGAATTTGAAGAAATTCGAAACACTGGGTAAAGGTTCCTATGGCAAAGTGTTTAAGGTAAGAAAAAGTTTTAATCATATTGTGATCCAAAGATGGAAACCACATATTGTTGAAAGGTGAGCACTAAAACACTCATAATATTTTAGGTCACAAACAAGCTTGATGGTCAAGAATATGCTGTGAAAAAAATTCTAATCAAGAAAGTAACAAGAGACGACTGTATGAAGGTAAAGATTGTCACAGATTCAGTTATTTTAGTTGTAATATACCCCTATGTCTGTATGATTTAGATATTATATGCCATAACTTGTATTTTTTTTTATCTCCTCGCAGGTTCTTCGAGAGGTTAAAGTGCTCTCCAGCCTTCAGCATTCCAATATCGTTGGCTATCACACTGCATGGATGGAGCACGTTCAGCCTGCCGTGAAAAGTACATTTTTATAATAACATTGTTCTCAATAACATTGGTTACATTAGGAGATATACCCATTCAAATTTAAGTTGCATTAGTGCTGGGCGGTATACCGGTTCATACCGAAAACTGGTGTATATTTTTGTTACAATGTTCATTTTTAATATATATTTTAAGTTATAAGAAAGTTTTCATACCGTTCCCATTAAGTTATAAAAACGTTATTTCTGAATGTTCTAGGAACATTCAAAACATCCAGTTTTTTTTTTTTTGAAGTTGTATTAACGTTCTTGCTTGGTTATAAGAATGTTTAGCCTGGATGCCAGCCCGAACTCCGCCCACAACATTTTTTGGTCGGGAAGTTTGGTCTGGACTCGATCCATTGAGGAGTAATTATGATCAGACAACAAGCGTCGGGCCAATCAAATTGCCAGGGCGGGCTTTATACGATGATGGACAGATGATCTGCAGGGACGTCATCACGTTATCACAGAGCGCTTAACTGGTCTACCTCAAAGATGACTGCAGCTGGACAATTGAGATGTATAGATTTCGCTGTCATGTCTGTTGTGAAATAAATCGACAGCGCATTAATTTTAATAGACAAACAGAAAACTGCAATCAAGGCATTTGTTGATCGGAAAGATGTGTTTGCCGTCCTTCCAACATGATTCGGGAAAAGTGTAACTTATCAGCTGGCTCTGACGGTCGCTAAGAAGATGGGACGTAATGAAAAGCCTGTGGTCGTTGTGGTTTCTCCTTTGGTCGCTCTCATGAAGGAGAAAGTAAAAGAAGCAACACTCGTTATTTTACTTCTAAAATAAGTAAGTTCTATAGTTAAAAACTGCGCTATGCAAAGTTGTTGAGTTACTATGTTGCTCTGATTGGTTGTAGGTTTACAGACTATTCAATTGAGTGCAGAGTTTTTTTTTCCTGGTTCGGTTAAGACACGCCTCATAATCAAAGCCATACGGAGCGGTATCAGACTCATATTCCGACAAGAATATGAGTGTGACAAAGTCAGGCTAAAGAATGTTATTAGAATGTTAAAGGTTCTCTAAGCGATGTGGGGCCAAAACATTTTTTGTCACATATAGCAAACGTCTCCTCACTATCGGCTAGCTGCCTGTCCCCTAAACACACTGTAAAAAAACGCGGTCCCTGTAGACACCACAGGCTCCACAAACGGCAACAAAAACAATCATGTCTCACCCGGACCATGAAACCTAACAAACAGTGTTCCAGCCAATCACTGGCAAGAAGTATTTGAGGGTGGGTCTGGGGGTTAGTGCGCGTGCACATGAAGGGGGTGTGTGAAGGAGAGAGAAGCATGGGAAGTTTGAAAAATGACCGACACACGACCAAAGAGACGACGTTCTGATGAACAAATTAAAAAGAAGAAGGAATCGGATAAAGAACGTGCGAGTTCCGAATTACATCGGTAAAGCTTTTGAACGATGGCGAGAACTCCGGCGGCAGAAGGGCTTCCAGTCCGACATTCAGGTTGCTCTGTTTTTGCTGGACAGGTGGGTAACGTTAAATTATAATTTTGTTTTCTTCTAAATTGACGCTTATGTTCGCCAAACCCACACAATTCACGTTCACAATTATTTCGGGAAGCACGGAAGGGAGGGGGAGGAGATGAGATGCGGAGGAGGGAGGGTCTAGCTAAGCCTCCGATTTGTTTGAAAATATTCCGAACGTCAACACCCAGGATCGCTTAGAGAACCTTTAAGAAATAAAACATTTTGGTTAAACTGGGCGCTATTCTATTCTACAATATTAACTAATGACAATAAAATAGACCATCCTAAGTTAATTTATTGCAGTATTTCCTCTCTCAACCAGTAGAAAATGCTTTGAACACCTGATTATGCATGAAAAAAAGTCATAAACCGGAAAACCGGCTTAAAGGAGAACTCCGGCACAAAATTAACCTTTGTTCTAATTTAATTGGGACTATCTTTATAAAATATCTTCTTATTAAGAGGTCCGTACACTTTAAAAGTTTCTCAATGCTTCGTTTTGCATGTAGGGACCCTCATTATGTTACTGTGGATTATTCATTATACTACTCATTATGTTAGTGTGGGGCTATTTTGAGCCTTGTTAGTGGAATTAACTTTACTTATTATATGCCCCCATATACTGAGCTTATACGCTGAAACAGTTTTTCGAACACAAAACTCTTTACATTCCAATTATCATGAAAACAAATCTCAGAGAACGGTCGTACTAGCTACCCGATGTGTAATTAGACCAAAGGTTCATCTTTCATCGGAGTTCTCCTTTAACTCTGAAAAAAAACATGATATCAATTTTTGGTCAAACCGCCCAGCACTAGGTTCAGTATTTCTGGAATCATACAAAAATGGTACAAACTTATAAAATGTTCTGTTTATCTCACTAGATCCCAAATCCCTTGTTTCACAAACGTTTCCAGCATTAGAGAAACCTTCACAGAAAGATGGGTAAGAAGGTTTGAAACACTTTATTCAACACAAATAACTCTATTGTAACACGTTTACAATAGTATATTTGAAAATGCATCTTGCTTCAGGTGCACTCAGGAAAACACTAACAGCAGCAATGGATCGTCCATTGTTTTTGAACATTCTGAACAAGCAGAAGCCAAAGAAAACCAGGCTACAACAGAAAGCATGTCAGTGAAACCCTCTACGTCAAAAGATGAGATGGGACATGCTGTTTGCCCAAAAATGTCCGCAACCCACAGAACTTTGTTCCATGTGTGTTTCTGGGAAAGCCTCGCTCTATGGTGAGCAAATGCCCTGCAGCTAAAAGGGACAGCTCAACACTCTCAGAGGACGACCTCAGTCAAAACAGACTGGAATTGAACAATAACAATAACTCTTACATTGATATGGATACTACTGAATGGTCCGAAAAGCAGGCGCAAGAGGTATATACGGTTCACATATACGGTAAACCATTAATTTAATTGAAATGAGAAATAATTATTTTGTAATCGTTTATATTATGTTTATGCTTGTTCCTGCCAATAGGTTCAGTTCCACTTAATGCTTTATATACAAATGCAGCTTTGTGAGCGATCTCTGAAAGACTGGATACAAGAAAGAAACTCAAGAACCATGACTGGACTCTTGATGTCAGTAGGTGAGATCACTTTATTTATTAGTCACTATATTTTACAGTATTTAAACATTTATACTTCCTTCTTTAGAAGTCATTTAATAGGTAGTATGTATCATACACTTAAACACACCCTTCCTAAACAGGAAAGACAAGAAAAGCTGATTTGCAGAGCTAGATGTTTTGAACATACAATCACAGCTCATAATTATATTGTTGAATTATTTGGAGCAATTTTTAACCAATACATTCATCCACAGATCCTTGTGAGTCATTAGACTGTGAACACGCATTGAAGATTTTAAAGAAAATACTTGAAGGAGTGGAGTACATTCATTCCCGTGGTATTATGCACAGAGACCTTAAGGTATGTGTATTTATTTTGTTGGTTTACATAACTTGGTATTGTGCACCACAAACTTTTCTAGTTCATGTATGGCTTGTTAGCATTTGTTTAAAATGGTAGGAGGCCTAGAGTTTTGATAACAGATATTGGGCAGGTGTGGCACAACAATGTGCAAACTTGTGCTTTTGAGGTTAAACTTAATAATAAATCACAATGAGCAATTACTTTATTAATTTTACTGATTCATCCAGTGGCCTCATAACAGTTTATAGCCAGCATAACATTTTACTGAATAAAAAATATAAATGAAAAGAAGTTGCAGTCAATTTGACCAACACTTTCCTTATCCCTTACAAGCAACCTCTTTATTTGTTTGTCACAGGAAGGTTTGATAGTTCTGGTAATACCCCTCAAGCCCCTTTGGATCTTCACACATATTTGACTTAACAAAAGGCTAGAACACACAGTTACCTATGGATTTCCTAAACAAATCTAATTTTCAACTGCGATGGATTAAGCTAATATGTTAAAATTGTTCATTTTGGATATTTATTACTTTGGATATTCTATCTGTTTAACAATAAAAACCTGATAAATTAAAGAAATAAAATCATTTATAATGTAATATCTGTACTTGTACTGCACATTTATTTATTTAGTTAATGGAATAGTTCACTTTGAAAATAATTTTTGGTATGTTTTAGCTTACCTCAAGGGCATCCAAGATGTAGGTGTCTTTGTTTACGCAGTATTTTCAATTTTGATATTTTAGGTTAAACCGTTCTTGTCTGTCAGTCATATAATGCAGGTCTATGGTCACCACCTCAAAGAGCATGCACAGAGAAGTCCAAATTAAACATGATTTAATGACTCGTAAATGTAAGTACACATTGATGGCCTAAGACACGAAAACGAGCAGTTTGTTTTTATCGTTTTTACCTCTTGTGTAAAATGGTCTCAGCGGACAAAGCAATGGACAAAGCGGTCGCGCCCTCAGATCACTTGGATGTGACGGTGGTTACAAGAGGTAAAAATTATATAAATACTGTTCGTTTTCTCACACAAACCGCTCGTTTCATATTCTTAGGCCATCAATGTGTACTTACATTTACATTAAATCATGTTTAATTCAGACATCTCTGTGCATGCTCTTTGAGGTGGTGACCATAGATCTCCATTAAATGACTGATAGACATGAACGGTTTGACCTTAAAATATAAAAATTTTAACTACTGTGGAAACAAAGACATCTTGGATGCCATTGAGGTAAGCTAAAACATATTAAAAATTTATTTCAAAGTGAACAATCCCTTTAATTAAAAAGTTAGTGCTAGTATCTCGGTATAAACTACTCTATTAAATTGCTCAAACTCACTGTGTTTTATAGCGTTTGTTTGTTGCCAATTAAAATGCATATTTGTTTATTTACAGCCCAGAAACATTTTCCTACATGGACCTGAGTACCATGTTAAGATTGGGGACTTTGGCTTGGCTTGCCAAAACATTATTACGGACGAGCATGAGCAGCTGCCCTCCAGCTCTCAAGCAGGAGTAAACACAGGTGACCGAACTATTCACAAGAGCAAATGACCATTACTTTAATTATTACAAATTCTGAACTCAAACTTACTTTTTAAAAATTAATTTTAATATTCTTATTTTTCTGTTTGTTGCAAAAATACTGCTTATTTAATAGCAGGTAACATTAAATGCAGCTCTGAATTAATGCAACCTTGGACTAAATTTCTTATCTCACTTTTCAGACTCAGCTCACACTAGTGGAGTAGGAACTTTTGTTTACGCTGCCCAGAACAACTTGAGGGTTCTCACTATGATTCAAAGGTAGGGCACTGTGAACTGAAGCTACAAACTGTTGTAATGTAATGTCTATCTAGTTATTTCTTTTGTTTTATGTGCTGTGCTTCAATGTTTGTCTGTTTCAACTTAGACACATCCTAAAAATGTGATAGTAGAACTTGATGCTCAGTTTTTGTTTCATTTATACAGTCAGATATGTACAGTATAGGAGTGATTGCGTTTGAGTTATTCCAGCCATTCGGGACTGAGATGGAGCGTGCACACACACTTGGAGAACTACGTCAGAGCAAGATCCCTAACACACTGTCTAACAACTGGCCACTTTTGGCCAAGTACATCAGTCTGCTGACCAGCTCTGATCCCTCAATGCGACCAAGTGCATCTCAGTTACTTCAGAGTGACCTCTTCAGCACCAGTGACATG
The DNA here is from genome assembly GCA_030378365.1 of Hybognathus amarus. Taxonomy (NCBI): domain Eukaryota; kingdom Metazoa; phylum Chordata; class Actinopteri; order Cypriniformes; family Leuciscidae; genus Hybognathus; species Hybognathus amarus. Next base: position 102,176 of record JAQIUQ010004061.1, on the reverse strand, counting down.
GTATGTGTGGTTTTAATGTTGAACAAAACAAATGTGATCTACATATAGCCTCATTTTAGTTATCCTCATTTATTGAAGAAACTTTGGAACTTGTAACTCTTGTGTTTTTATTCTTTATTGTAGGTTATCCACAGTTTAAAGCGCAAGATTGATGAGCAAGAAGAAGAAATTGTTCAGCTCAGGAGACAGATCAGTGAGCTACAGATCTCTCAAAATGCAATACACAGTCCAGAAAAGACATAATAATAGCAGCTCTGCTCTTTTATACTGCTATAAATCCACAATACTTGTAAATTATGTAAATTGTTGTTTGGAAATGGCTGTATGGTATGTGCGAGTGCAGCTATGTATATAAATGAGTGCCATATTTAATGTTATAAAAGATCTGTAAAGTAAAGTCCCATGCCAATAGACAGTGCATTAGTCTCCATTTATCTGACTCTTGTAAATAGCTGAGTAAATATTTCCTCAAAATAGCTATTATTAGCTGTATTATTAATATTACATTTAATAATATTACAATGATCGCAAGTTTTAATAATTATAAATATTAATATTAAGAAGATCATGGATAAAGACAAATGATAGGACTGAAAGTGTAAATAATTTGTTTAAAATGTTTTTGTTGCAACAACTCGGTATTTTTAATGTTTTTGAAATTTATTTGATTAAAAAATACAGAAAAAAAACAGTAATATTATGAAATATTATTACAATTTAAAATAATGGTTTTCTATTTTAATATACTTGAATTTTCATCAGCCATTAATCTAGTCTTTAGTGTCACATGATCCTTTAGAATAGGGTTGCACTTGCCAACTGTCTCAAATTAGCTGGGACGTCCGTATTATGGGCCTAATTAATTTGTCCCGTACGGGACCTTGCTTGTCCCGATTAGATAGACTACTATGCTGATTTGACAGCAACACGACACTTGAGAATTGATCATGACTCTGGTCATCGTCCAATCACAGCCTACACTCACCCGCATCAGACCATATGAATCTTTTCAACTTTTTATAAAGGATGAATAGAAGGTTCACAGTAAATTTATCCAAAAAACAAAACAAAACAAAAACTATTGAAACATTACAAATGTCTAATGTCACTTTTGATTAGGCTAGCTACTTTAATGTGTCCTTGCTGAATAAAGTAGGCTATAACTTTCTTTCATTTCTTAAGTGCATCTATAATGTTTCAAAATATTTATTTCAGACAAATGCTATTATTTTGAACTATGTGTTTGAATGTGACTTTTATGTGACCTTAAAATTAGTTTTAGATTTAAATTGTACATAAATAGTTTAAGCAAAACAATTGTGTTTATGTATGAGAACCTTTAAACACATAGAAACCTGAAATGACATATACTGTGTGATAGGCTACAGTAGCCTACAGATATTTTAAGTGTCCATCATTTTCCTCTAAAGAACCACGATTGTCATGCATTTTTCTTTTCTGAAGTTGGCAACCCTACTTCAGAAATCATTCTAATTTGCTGATTTGTTATCAATGTTGGAAACAGTTGTGCTGCTTGATATTTTTGAAACCTGTGATACTTTTTTAGGATTTATTAATAAATTAAAAGTTAAAAAGAACAACGCTTTTATTTTTAAAAATAATTTATGAATTAAATTATGGACCTTTTGAATGGTAGTGTACAAAAAATATATATTTTAAATAATTGCTGTTCTTTTGAACTTTTTATTTCATCAAAGAATTACTCAGAGTAATTCTAGAGTTAGAACAAAATATTAAGCAGCATAACATTGATAATAAATCAGCATATTTAAAGGAAATAATATCACATACTTAAAGGGATAGTTCACTTTGAAATTAATTTTTGATATGTTTTAGCTTACCTCAAGGGCATCCAAGATGTAGGTGTCTTTGTTTCCATTGTATTTTCAATTTTGATATTTTTAGGTCAAACCGTTGTTGACTATCAGTTCATATAATGGAGGCATATGGGGTCCACCTCAAAGAGCATGCACAGAGAAGTCCAAAATTAAACATGATTTAATGACTCGTAAATGTAAGTGCACATTGATGGCCTAAGACACCGAAACAAGCAGTTTGTGTGAGAAAACGAATAGTATTTATATCGTTTTGTACCTCTTGTAATCACAGTCGCGTCCGAGTACTCTGAGGGCGAGGGCGCTTCTGTCTGCGCTCGTTGCACTGATACACGTTGCATTGATGCACATTCATTGATAACCACTTGTTACGTGTCTCAGGCCATCAACGTGTACTTACATTTATGAGTCATTAAATCATGTTTAATTTGGACTTCTTGTGCATGCTCTTTGAGGTGGACCCCATATACCTCCATTATATGACTGTAAACAGACAAGAACGGTTTGACCTCAAAATATCAAAATTAAAAATACTGTGGAAAAAAAGACACCAACATCTTGGATGCCCTTGAGGTAAGCTAAAACATATACAAAAATTAATTTGAAAGTGAACTATCCCTTTAATCAGTTTTATGAAGGATCATGTGACACTGGAGTAATGACGGATGAAAATCATATACTCACCCTCAAGCTGTTTCAAACCTGTATGAATATCTTTATTCTGCTGAACACAGGAAGATATTTTGAAGAATGTCAGTGACTTCCATCAGTAGGGGAAAACTGCTATGGAAGTCGGAGGCTCCAGTTAACTGTTTGATCACTGACATTCTTCAGAATATCTTCAAAATTATCTTCAGCAAAAGAAAGAAATTTATACAGGTTTGAAACAACTTGAGGTGATGATATGATGACTGAATCTTCATTTTGGAGTTAAACCCTTCAAGCCTTTGCATCACAGACATAAATTATATTTTAAAGTATATTCAAATGGAAAAACATTATTTTATATTGTAATGTTTCACAATACTACAGTTTTTGTTTTTTGTAATTTATCAAATAAATGCAGGCTTTATGAACATAAGAGACTTCTTTCAAAAACATTAAAAATAGTAATGTTTTCCAAACTGTTAACTTTAACTTACTTTAACTAACATACAATAAGGTTTTACAAAGGGGGAATCATTTTCATGGTCAGATAAAAATTAAGATGCCATAGCCTACCGTACGATATGTTCTTGTGCCACCAACACCCATTACTCACAATTACACCATTAAAATCTGCCTCTACAACAATATAAATGTGTACGAAACACTACTTCTCAGCATTTATCCAAGGGAACGGCTTACACCGATGTTGTAATATGGCATTGCTTTCCTTGTCGACGAGTTGACAGCAACAAAGATATTCAACTGCTTTGACGGACCTTCAGTAAGGCCACATCCACACAACACTGGGTTGGCTGACATTACGAAAGAACCCGGATGGACCCGTGGGGAAACTACGTCATTGTTCACCGCCGGACGCTCTTTGGATTTTAGAATGGATGAACTCATTAGATTAATCATACATTTACAGGTACGTGCATTATTTGAATTGGATATGATATATGAATGCTGCAGGTTATTTTTGGAGAGCGTGCGCTGTATGGTTGGCTTTATTGCGTGGCACGAAATTGAAACACCGGTTTCGCAATGAGTCTTACGGCGGCGTTGCCTTCTCGGCCACGGCACCGGTGAAATTTTAAATACCGTGCCCCTCCTTTCTAGCTACCTGTTTCCGATTAAAGTCTAATTTTAGCTAATTAAAATGAGTGATTTTGTGTTGTTGGTGTTTGTGAAGGGACACATCACATATTTCAATATGATCTTTATTCACAGACAGCCTTCTGGAAGTGCGTGACCATGTTCATGCCGCCTTCCATCGGTATTGTTACGTTTAGCCGTTACCATGGCGTTTGTAGCTACAACACAGCAGTCTTTAAATCGGTCCGAATTTCTCGCGCCAACAAAAAAGGCGGCTAGCAAGTCGAAATTGTCTCTCAGGCTTTTTAAATGTTTTAAATAATACAACAAATACATTTATTGTTAGTATTTCAGTGTTTAAATAACGTGCGGCAGAGGCCTAACTCCCGTTCGAAGCCTTAGCCGAGCACGCTCGATAACAGTTGGTGGACGTGCGGAGAAGTGTGTACTACAGGATCATTTCCTCATACAAAAATCACACACGGAACCGCCACTGTTAGTTGTTAAACTGTGTTTTGAGTGTCGTCAAGTCTGACATCTTAATTCAAGGTACACACATTTGCTGAAAATGTATTGATACGAGAGTTTACTGTAAACTAGCTATCATGAACTAGCCAAGGCCACGGGCCCATTCTGACGCTCAGCTCAATAGATCGACACACACCGGCTAATACACCAATATATTTAGCTTCTTCGATCAATGCTTGATTGACCGTCCACAAGAAAATACATCTTAGACAGTGTTTTTGCGTACAAGGGCCGATTTGTGTGTTTGAAATTCAGCGTTCACTTATGTGTGCGATAACGTTACTTTCACTTCGGCGCGATGTTTCACTGACATTTAACCTAGTGACTTTGGGTCTTTTTGCAAATAACTTATCACGAAGGTATCCGTCTGAGTCTGTTTTTCATAAAGTGTTGTAGTTTTTATGTTGTTATTGATTTAATTAATATAGACTTAACTATAGACCATTAAATGCTGGCAAAAAAGCCATATAGTCACAGTCCTAAAAGCAATATTTCATATAAACAAAACTTAAACTGACCCAAAAGGTTACATTAATGATATAACACATAGTAACACGCATTTACTAATCAGTACTGTATCATTAACCATTGATGTATATTTGGCCAGTTGATATTTCATTGTTCTAACCTGTTTAAAATGTGTGACATTCGTTTGGTGAATATATCTGTTTGTTTAAAACTATATTTCAGAGAAGGTAAAGTCAGAAGCAATTAACACTTTCAGAGATATTCACATACTCAGCAGCAAAGCAACTTTTTGATAGTGAGTGATTTGCTTTAGGTAAGACTACCTGTTGTGTTTGACACAAGACTGGCTTTACTTTTCATGTGAAGTGGTTTTAAAGACACAAATTCAAATGCAAACACTACCTTTCTTGTAAAAAAAAAGATTGAGTTAACACTCTTTTTTCACAGAAATGAATAATGACCATCAGTTGACAAACCTCCAGAGAAATCTGACCTGGAGTCAGTGCGGTGCAAGCACTCCAGCTCCCTGACACCTTTCTCCTCCAGAGACATGGAGAGTAGTAGTTGGAGCTCGTGTGGGTACTTCTGCCACTGAGATTTCAAGAGCCAAGACTGCCTGTATGGCCCAGAACCATTGAAGCAGACTGTGAATGGTAGTAATAACACAGCACTCCAAGAAAGGCCCAAAGAGCAAGGCAAGTGCTTGTCTTTGATGTTAAAATGCTTCCTGTAGCACCACTTTTTAAAATAACACAATAGGCTATGTTGTGTTCTTGATGTGTAATGTATGTTTTTTTTCTTTTGTATCATGCAGTGGTGATGAACAGCGGGGATGGCATTGCTCTTCCTCAAAAGGTCTTGTTTTCCCGCGAGCGGCTCTGCTTGAAATGGAACCAGGCCACGCACTGGAGCAGCTCTCCATAACCTGGGCAACACATGTTTCCTGAACTCTTACCTGCAGTGTTGAGCTTACAGGCTCCACTTGCCAACTACATGCTGACCAGAGCATTCCAAAACATGTACGTTGCAAGATTTTTAGAGTATGCATTTAATACTTATTTTAAGTTTGTTCTGATGATGTACATGCTTTCTCTTTCCATGCAGGTCATGAGCCTGGGTTTTGCATGATGTGTACCATGCAAATCACATCATCCAGTGTTCGCCAACTCTGGAAATGTCATAAAGCCCATTAGTGTTCTTAATGAATTGAAACGTGAGTGCTAAGATTAACATTTGCTTTGAAATCATGTGACCAGATTACTATTTAAAATAACAAGATTACTACAAAAAGTTTTTGGAGTTAAGTTCTAAGGAATGTTCTTAACATTCTGAATGCTGAAGTATTTATAGCATTGTCCACTGACCTTCTGGTCTTATCCTCAGGGATAGGGAAGACATTTTTAGATTTGGAAGCAAGAAGATGCCATGAGTTCTTGAGCTACACAGTGGATGCTATGCAAAGTCATGCCTACCTGGAAACAAGTGAGTTCAGCAAAATGCAGTCTATTGGCCAGTTTTATGAGGCATGAAACAAACATTGCTCATCCATCTGTTCATTAATTGTAATTACTGCATAACTTTATCCAGTTCAATACTACATTATTTTCCTTTTGTCAGACTGGACAGGCAAACTCAGGCAACCACTTTGTACATCAGATATTTGGGGGTTATATGAATGCCCAGAGGTCAGTCATCAGATTCTCATTTGTTGTGAGTTGGTTTATGTTAGTTTACTTCGAAAATCTTTTCTGAATTACACTGGGCATCTTTAAATTTAGAATTTGTGGAAGGATGATATAATAAATGTGTTCCAGCTTTTTCCATCTGTTGCTACAGTTGTTAATGCACATTCTTTTTACAGTCAAATGTTTGAATTGCAAGGCAGTTTCGGATACTTTTGACCCTTTCCTGAATATTCACTGGAAATAAAGGTGACTAAAATGACTTTCTTCAAGAAAATTAATGATGAAAAGTTTCAGAGTGATTATAAGAGGTAATTTGTATGTTTATTTTCAGACGGCTCAGACACTCACGAAGGCATTTGAGCAATTTGTTAAGCCTGAGCAACTTGATGGGGACAATGCTTATAAATGCTCCAAGTAAGTTTTTATTGAATTTAATGTGTATATTTATACTATATCATTATATTGGCCAAAATTCAGGTTTTCCATTTAGCAAATGCATGACCTCTTTTGACAAATTTTTGCTTTTCCTTTATGGAATTTGTCAGTGTGAAATAGTATTGTGTTTATACACTTTCACTCATGTTTACAGTAATACTCTTTTGTCTTGGTAGATGTAAGAAAATGGTTACTGCATCAAAGAGATTCACCATTCATCGCAGTTCTAATGTTCTCACTGTCTCACTGAAGCGGTTTACCAACTTTAATGGAGGGAAAATTACAAAGGTACACTTTATAAAGGTCATAACACAAAAGTTTAAGTGAGTAATAAGATCCTGGACAAATTGGTATGACTAGATCTAGGGCTGTCACTAATGATTATTTTGGTAATCGGTAATCCGTCGATTGGTTTTGACGATTAATTGAGTAATCCGTTTTTGTTTTTGTTTTTTTTTGTGGTAGTAAAAATAGACCTAAGCCTTTAAAATGATTAAAATAATATATAATGACAACGAGGCAATAATATTTGGTTCAAATAAAGTATCAAAAGCAAGTAATCATATGGTTTTACAGAGTAACACTGTTAATGCATTATACACATAATAATATAAACAATCATCTTATGTACATTATGTATTATAACAAATACATGCAGAGCAGATCTAAACCTTTAATCTTGACCAAATGACATTTAAAATGTTCACTTAATCTTTCATATTTGTTCACTTCTTTATGATAGGTTATTTCTTGAACAATAACATGTAGATATCAAAACATTCAAACAAGGGTTTAAACTTTTTTTATGAAATGGTGATGAACAGTTCACTGGGTTTATAAATGTTTTACCTTACAAATCTGATGAAATTGCACTCATTGTTTTCCCATGATAATGATAACAGTTCATGTGAAGCAGCTTTTTATTGTGAACGGAGCCACTCTGAGATGCTCGTTAACCTACATGCATGAAAATAAGGCACATGCAAAAATTTGAATCCTGCAGCACATACATTTATATAATTGAATTGCAGCCTTGTATGGTTTTTAAATGGTTTTAGTACATCGTGCAGCCTATGAAACGGTCTTATAATGTGTTTCACGGATACTTGTCTGTGGAATGCGCCACTTCCGGTATTTTGCTGGTTACTCGACACAGTAAATTGCAATTTGAGGATATTTTTTTTAAATTGAGTACTTGAATTTATTTGAGGAATAGTGACAGCATTACAATCATCCATACTTTTGAGATGCCACCTTGATCCAGGATCTTTAATAGGACTAGGTCAACGTGTTTAAATTGACAGCATTAAATTGCCATCAGTTAATGCATTAACTTTGGCAGCCATAATTGGGATCATTCTCATGCCTCCTTCACAGGATGTAAGATACACAGAGTTTCTAGATTTGCGGCCATTCATGTCTCAATCTCATGGGGAGCCACAAATCTACGCTCTATATGCTGTGCTGGTTCATTCTGGTTTCAGTTGCCACGCTGGACATTACTACTGCTACATTAAGGTTAGTTGTCATTTACAGACCTGCATCCTCTTTTATTGTGTGCTTACAATGTCATTTATGTTTGAAATAATATGATCCTCTGTTCATCCTCTAGGCTAGCAACGGGCAGTGGTATCAGATGAACGACTCATCTGTATCTCTCAGCGATATTAGAACAGTGCTAAATCAGCAAGCATACTTGCTGTTCTACATTAGGTAAAGCTTTAATTCACTTCTCATGATTCATATGGATCATTTGTATTTGTGGGACTGAAGGGTGTCTCTGAGATGTCTCTTCAGAAAAATGCCTCTTTTAATTCAGGTCACCTGATGTGAAAAATGGGAGTGACGTTTAGCCAGATGAACCATACTCCAGGCCAGTAGCATCTCCACAAGCCATCCATTCCAATCAAGATGAATGGGCCTCAGTACACCTCCACATCCTTCATTGGTCCTCAGCTGCCACCTCATATGCTCAAGGTACTGCAGGACAGTATCACATATTCAGACAAACTACAAATCAGCCCTGAAGTGATCAGCTAGGTTCTTCTCTTCACCTGGTAACTTTTTTTTGTGTACTTTGCAGAACTCGTGCATACGTTAATGGGAATGGTTCTTCAAAAGATTACCATGGTGGCTCCAAACCCAACAGAAGTTTCTGTGGTGTGACCAAAATAGGATCTGGCCTATCTAATGCATCCTCTTCTGCATCCGCGTCCTCTTCTGCTTCTCTTGTTCGGCCCACGGGCATTCCCGACTCATCCAAGAGGCCAAAGTTGACGTTTCTCATTGGTCAGGGCAAGCCTGTGAGACCTGCTCAGACTCAGTCAAGCCCTAATTGCTCTTTGTCGTCAGCCTCTCAACCTCAGCCCACATCCTCTAGCACCTCAATGTCTACCTCAGGCTTCCCACAGGTCAAGCAGGTCAATGGAACTCACTCTGGAGCATCTTTTTTGGTTCCTTATGGTCAGGAATCATCTGAAGAATCCGACCAAGAGGCTGGAGCCTTGGAGAATGGATTAGCTAAGCCTCATCTTGCTCCCGAGATAAACAATGGGAATGGGGTAAAGGGGGATGCTAAATCCCACAATTCCAGTTCACTGCCTCAGTTTATGTCTAAGACAAATGGATCTAATGGCTTTCATGTGTGTGAAAGTGGATCAGAACCAGCTCATAAATCCCAAAATGGCCTTTCCAAAGCCAATGGTTTTAATCATACTGATAAGGTACAAAATTTCAACTTTTAATTTGCGGCATGTTACGGTATTTTATTTATACAGGCTTCATATTTTAATCTGGATATTTCTCTATTAAAGTATTTCTATTTTATTATTATTTTAGGTTATGGACACTTCACATTCTTCATCCCAGATTTCTAATACGTCTGATAGTTCAGGAAGAATCTCAAAATGTGAAAACAGCGAATCAAGGTGAGATGCATAAATTCACTTGTAGTCATGGTTATTTTAGTAATATTCTAATTTTAGTTTGTTTTGAGTAATTAGTGCTTTTGTCATTTTTTTCTTCATTTTTTAAAGTTAGCTTTATTTATTCCTTTATTTCTAGTTAGTTTTACTTTTACTTTTTGTTTCAGTTTTAGTCATTTTAGTACTTCAACTTATTTTATTTCATTTAATTGCCTTTGTGACTTTGCAAGTTTTTCATCTGTTTAATCAGCTTTTGTTACATTTAAAGAATATTATTTTTAAGTTTTAATTTTAGCTAACCGTAACACTGCCTGTGAATTACATTTGAATTAATTTGAGATAAATACTATGAAATTTTAAGGTTCGACCAGTTATCAGCCACAACATAAATGAACTGTTGTAATATTGCTAAATCACTGACTATTTGTTTTTAATATTATCAAGTTTCTGATGGAATAAACTTTCTTTGGGTTTTCTTTATTCGTACAAGACAGTTCCAAACCGCCGAGTACTGATGCTCCATGCTCCTCACCTTCAAACAAAAGGATGAACCCTCCTTCTGATGCTTTATCTCAGTCTGAAGTACATGTAGAGTCTGCACCTTCATCTAATGCCTCATTGGTCTCAAAGACTGCAGACACTGACCTTCATTGCCAGACAGCTTCAAAAGTTGAGTCGATTCCGAGCCGTGCCGCCCACACAGCGGCTGGGCACGACAGACTGTCAGGTCAACAACAGTCTCAACCTCCATATCAGTGATGGTCACACAAGTCCACACATGTTAAAGGAGGTGTTCAGGTGCAGTGAAGGGGAAAGCAAAGAGTCAAAACCATCACACTTAGACAAGTTTGCCTCTGGAGTTGGACAGAAGGTGGGTGAGGACGGGAATCACAATTTCACAGCGGCCACATTTTTCTTCACCCATGAAGGACAGGGACCCGTACAGGTACCACAGGGAATACAGCGAAAGAAGCCGGAGCCGCCCATGGGTACAGTCATCTCGAGATAGCCGTCCTTTCAGGGAGCGCTCCTCCCAGTAGAGACCGGCATCACAGAGATCGTGAGAGGAGAGAGACACTGGGACAGATTCTCACACCATCGTCGAGAACACCACCTCTCCCAAAGAAGACCCAGAGAGGAACGCAACAGGAGTAGAGATAGGAGGTTCGTGAGTGAATCTTATCGTCCTTCTGGACACCACAACAGGGATATATATTCTAGTCACAGCAATCGTGGGGTGGAAGGTGCCCCATGGAAGAACCGCCCATACAGTGAACAGTTCGAAAAAGAAGACCCTCATTCGTCCCGCTCTCTCAGCCCACTATCAGGACATAACAAGAGGGAACGGATTCCGTCGTCTGATGCAAGAGAAAGTTCTGATGAATGCAGAGCGAAAGAAATCTAAGAAGAAAAAGAGAAACAAAGACAAACACAGGCGAGTGATACTTTGCTACTCATTTTCTTTTGATTTCTGATATGTTGATGTAGTCAATGTTTTGAAAATGTACTTTCTTTTTGATATGATGATAGTTTTAATATCTTTTAAATTTCCTTTAATATCTTTAAAAAATTTGAATATCTTCAAAATAATTTTTTTTTAAATATGTTTTTCCTCATATTATAATAATAATAATAATATATTAACTTATATTATTTTTTTTTTTATAAAATATTTTAACAACTGCTTCACTGCTTATTAATACTAAAAGATTTAAAAATTGACTTATTTGTCATTGACCACATTCATTTTGCTTTGTGTGAGAATTTAAAGCATTGAGGGAAAAGACTTGCTGATCATTGTGACTTTCTGCTTACAGGCACTCAGAGAGGGATCTATCAGAGGGAAATGAGGATAGCAGCTCCAAGAGACATAAGAAGAAGAAGAAAAAGAAAAAGAGGAGGAGGGAGGAGGAAGAGGAGAGGCCACACACTTGGAGAGACAACGCTCTGAGGCGGGAAGAGCATGATACTAGAGCTAGGAATGGTGCAGAGAGAGGAAGTCAGCACCACAGCTCTGAGTCTCTCAGACAACGTCCCACCGAGACCATATGGAGGACCAGCAACAGCTCAATGGACAAAAAGGTGCATTATATGGGGCTTTCACACTGGGTAGTTCTAGGAACTCAGCCACCAGTGTGGTTCCCCGAGAACTAATGGTTCCCCTAGGGCATTCACACTTTCATTAGGAACTCTGAAGTGACGTAAGCTGCGCTTGTTGTGACTTATTTTGATGGCGCGGCAGACCTTTATTTTGACGCGCTGAGAACGACTGAGCACACAGTGCTCGCATCCTCCGTCTTCATTAGTTTATGAACTGTCTGACGCTCTTTGATAGAACTGTTATACAAAGAAAGTAGACGGTATATGAAAAGGTATTCAGCGTATGCTGTGGGGCTGATGTCCAGTGTTGCTAGCTGAGCAGAAATACATAATCATGTTTCTCTTGGTCACTTATGGCGCTTTCCCCTGCATTGTACGGTACGGTTTGGTACGACACGACTTTGGGGCTTTTCCACTGCTTGGTATGGTACGAACTTGGCTCGGCTAACTTATGGTGCATTTCCACTGCATGGTACAGCAGGGCTGTAGTACTTGAGTCCGGTCTTGGACTAGAATTCGGACTCGAGACCGTTTTTCTATGGTCTCGGACTTGTCTCGGACTCGCTGGTATTTTGAATTGGACTTGTCTCAGTCTCGGCCACTGGTCTTGCCAAATATAGCGTTTGGTCTCGAGCCGAGTCCAACATTTTTGTATGCGTATTCATTTATTACTAGCCTATCAGGGTACACGTTAACTTAGAAAATGCCCAAATTAACCGACCAAGTGCTCACTACAACGGAGCGCGTCTTCTCATGCTGTTACTATAGTTACAGGGTGTTGCGCACAATTCTAATGATTCCCGCAGGTCTCCCATTTATAATGTGGGATATTCCCGCAATCGTAATCCACACAGATTATAAAATCAAATCATTCTTTTAATAACTATCTGCCAGACGCAATTTCACAAACCGCGTGAGTGTTCAACGGTGCCGCCTCTTCTCTTCTCTCATGTGTTGTGGAAGGCGCATCAAGCGCTGCCGCAATAATACACACTCGCGTTCAGGAGTCGGGACATGACGGAATATTCACTTGCATTCGAGCCAGTAGTGCATAGTGAATAAAGCTTAACATTTGCACGTCTTTTTAAGTCTTACCAGTTTAACATTCAAGTAATTTTAAACTATCAGTCCTTGCAGCGCTCTCTGGGATGACTATGCGCACATTCATTGAAAATCCGCCTCAAGAACAGCTGGCCAGTAACAAAAGTTATTTTTCACGGATTAGCTATATTGCTTTAACACTCAAATACATGTCAATTTCGGTCTTCGTGAGTATAATGGTCTAAACATAGTCGGTTTTGTCTTTAATAAGCATAAAACGCATGCCATGTATGAACAGAGAATCTATGCTCTTAGCTCTTAAAGTGACAGCAACCATATGTGTCGTTCATTAATTTTGTCGTCAAAACAAGAAAAGAGAGCTTTAAGTTAAAGGAATCAGGATTAGCCTATGTGTTTAATTTATTCAGGACTAAAATACTATCCAGTGTAATTTTCCATTTGATTACTTTATTCAGTTTCTGTCTATGAACACTAGTGTAGACCTATTCAAAAACGTTTCTCTTTATTTGTCTTTATTTGTATCTTTATTGTATTTATTTGTGTAACTTTTTTCAATTTAATTGACTATTTAAATCAAGCCTTGTGTTGTGTAAATTCTTAACAACATTACCCCATTGTAAAAAATGCAATGAGCACAAACATTTAAGCAACATAAATTTTAAAATTTTGTTTGGCAAAAATGAAATTCAGGCCCTGAAGACTTTTTTTTCCTGTCCTGGACTCGGTCTTGACTTCGGACTCGAACCTTTTTGGACTCGGTCTTGACTTGGACTCGAACCTCTTTGGACTCGGTCTTGACTTGGACTCGACTAGTCCTGGTCTTGGACTTGTCTTGGACTCGACAAAGGTGGTCTTGACTACAGTCCTATGGTACAGTACGCTTCGGTTCGCTTTAAATGGTACCTGGTCTGTTGAGGTTCCAAGCGTACCGTACCGGTACTAAAATGTGACTTGAAACACTGCAGATCACTGATTGGTCAGACAGAATCGTCACTACCAGCGCCATTGTATTTGCGAAACGAGATACCAAACCCGCTAGATTTAAATAGCCAGTAACAGTAAACTAATCCCACCCACTTTAAAGCCCGACTAACTGCAGTGGAAAAGCAACCGAGCTAAAGTGAACTGAGCCGTTCCCTGCCGAGCCGTGTTGTACCACGCAGTGGAAAAGCGGAGCCGAATCGTACCGAGCCGTACCAGCAGTGGAAAAGTGCCATTAGTGCTAAGGTTGAGAGGTCCATCTATCACTGTTTTCCATGTTCATAGATTTAGTTTCTGGAGTAAATATATAGGCTATAATCTGTGTGTTCACACAGCCTTTTAAAAATGACAGAGGCTGGTGTTTCCTAGTACCTTTGGCCAATCAGCATACGTTAACTTCACTGGTAGACCCTACTCTGAAGTCAGGAGCTAAATTAGTTCCTCCAGAAGCAGTTCCTAGAACTAAAATCGTTACTAGTTCCCAAGGTGCGAATACGGCAAAATCCGGGAACTTCCACCAACAGTTCTAGGAACTATGAAAAGGTTCCTTTGGTGCAAAAGCGTCTATTGTTAAAGGATTAGTTCACTTTTGAAAAAACTTTGCTGATAATTTACTCACCCCATGTCATCCTAGATATCCATGTCTTTCTTTCCTCAGTCGAAAAGAAATTAAGGTTTTTGATGAAAGCATTCCAGGATTTTTCTCCATATAATGGACTTCCATGGGAACCTGACGGCCCAAGCTCCAAAAGATCGTTAATAACAGTTTCAGATCCAGCTTCAAATGTCTTTAAATGACACCAGGCGATGAATAAGGGTTTTATCATGCGAAACGATGGGTTATTTCAAAACTTATTCCAAAAATGTAACTTTTCTAAGGACAAATGGTAGCCTAGCTCTATTCTGGAGGCGCGTTTGTAACGTCACATAATATGTAATTACGTTCAAAAGGTCACGGGCAACGTAGCCGGAAGTACAGAATCAAAATCGTCCGACATCGTTATTTATTTTTTTTTTTTGTAAACGGCGTTTGAGTTAGTTTGCACGTTCAACCTTTTCGCATAATAAGACCCTTATTCATTGTCTGGTGTTCGTTTAAAGACATTTGAAGCTGCATCTGAAACTGTTATTAACGATCTTTTGGAGCTTGGACTGTCTTGTTCCCATGGAAGTCCGTTATATGGAGAAAAATCCTGGAATGTTTTCATCAAAAACCTTAATTTCTTTTCGACTGAGGAAAGAAAGACATGGACATCTTGGATGACATGGGGGTGAGTGAATTATCAGCAAAAGTTTTTTCAAAAGTGAACTACTCCTTTAATAGCTTTGGCATCTGGTTTTGACATTGATAATAAATACTGTAAACATTTATGTCCTGAAACATTTATGTCTATTGAGCATCAGATGTGTGTTTTTACACATTTGGGTCACATTTAATGACTAAATCAA
Source organism: Hybognathus amarus (assembly GCA_030378365.1). NCBI lineage: Eukaryota > Metazoa > Chordata > Actinopteri > Cypriniformes > Leuciscidae > Hybognathus > Hybognathus amarus. The sequence goes on along the minus strand of JAQIUQ010004061.1, from coordinate 86,945 downwards.
AAGAGAACAAATAAATGATTAAAGAATCATTAAATTTGCATTGTGACGATGTTTTTATGGCAACTAAACATTTTCACACATATATAACACACAATATAAGTGTTTGTGTATTACCATTTTTCCAATGGTTATTATTAGTATTAATGTTGTCATTATTTTGAAATGTTAGAGATTCATTTTTTTCATCTTTAATAAACACTGCTAAGTACAATTATTAATAATAATAATTATAATAATGTTTATTTTTTATAACGCCTTTCAAGAACCCAAGATCGCTTCACAAAATAATAAAATAATACAAACAGTTGAAAAAGAGAGAAGCAATCTGCTTATTATAACAATGGAGGCAATGGACAACTACAAACAATTAGCATGAGAAGTTTTGATGTAAAAAAAAAGAAATAGAATGGAAGATAGTTATTTATTGATAACATAAATGAGTTTTAAGTTGAGATTTGAAGGTCTGTAGGTTAGGGGTTGCATTAAGATCAGAGGGCAGCTTATTCCAAAGCTTATGGCCTACAACACTAATCGTAGTCCACTAACACTAATTTAAATGTACAATTTTATATCATTTTGCATTACTTTGCAGTAATAATTGCAGGGTGAGATGTGTCATTTTCATTGAAATATTTAAATAAATCACTTTGTACTTAATATTACAAATAAACAATGCTGTCTTAAAATACTTTAAGATGTGCATTATTTTTGTACAAACTGGGCCTTTTGAGTAATTGGATTTATCTGGTTAAATGCAGAAGTGGCAAATGTGTCAGCTCCATGTGTGCTTCATTTGTGCTTTTAGATCAATTTTTGAGAGCAGAGGCTTCTTGACGTTTGACATTGGGTCCAAATTGAGCAGTACTCTTTCAGACTCTTGCTGACTAAAATGTTCCAGTAGTCTGATGCCTTCTGCATCTCTTTGGTTCAATTGGTTTGCTAGTGATTGACTACAATTTACAATCTTTTTCTCAGAAACCCTCTCCATCTTCACATACATCCCGTCACACACATACACTTTTGCTCTTGGCATGACTTTATACATTCACACGTAAATGTAATTTGGGGAAAAAATTAACTAATGTTTTTTTTGTTGTTGTTTCAGCTAATGGCTGTTACAGTGGAAGTGAACCTGATCTTTGTCCTACTGGGATAGAAAAAGATGTGAAATACAAACATTTTGATCATGCAACCACTGTCAACAGCACAAAGACACTCTCAAATGGAAATGGAGATGTAGACGGTGTCTATCACAGGACCCTTTCAGATGGTTAGAGTGAGTAGACTGTCTGAGGTCACATTTTATGATAGCAAGTATTTAAGAACCAAATGTATCCTTATTTCTAAACAAGAATAACATTGTAATAATCTTAAAGTAATTGTAGTTTTTGTAAAACACACTTTAAATATTGCATAATATTTAAGTATTAATTACCTAAAAAATGTTTTGGTGTGTGTGTGTGAGATATATAATCACACATACACATATATTTGTTATATATATATGTATGTATGTGTATATATATATATATATATATATATATATATATATATATATACTGATCTTTGGTTTTCACAGGAAGTCACACGTCCACATTTAAAGGGCAATTGATTTCTTGATCATACTTAAGGTAAGAAATTGTTCAATTTATTTATCTTTTTACTTATTTTGTGCGAAATAAGCTCAGCTCTAATTTTCTCGTCCCATTTCTGTTTTGATTTTTTTAAAGACTCTGGAAACCACCCATGCAAGCATGTGAAAGACAGGACAACTACAGCTAAAGTTCCTGACATGGTGCTTAACATTTAGAACATACTGTATTTTTACCAAGAAAAGATTTTTAAACTTTCATTATTTTGTCTTTTTTGTTATTTTTAAGGCTATTGATTTTTTTAGTACACTTGTACATAAATGAACTTTGATCATGAAAAACAAATTATATATAAAGTTAATATATGCGATTTAAAAAACAAACAAAAGAAAGCCTGGAGCTTAACATCAGAATTGCTGCTCAGACATACAGACTCAGGATTTTCTCACTTGTGAAGATGAGACAAGCGCTCCCTTTAAGGATACTAACCTGGGAATGACGAGAACATTTATATGCTGCATCGGCGGAGAAAGACTGCTTGTCTTTTGACTTCAAGTTATGATGTCACCATTTTCACATATCTGTTGAGAGACTGTCTCAAAGGAGCAGCCTTTGCTATTGCTACATGTGCACTTACATCACAATTAACCTGGACACACTTGAGGACATAAGATGTTTGCTTTGCTGTCTCTTGTACCTCTCCTTTTTTTAAAAGCATCGCTCACTGTATTACTCTCTGAAATTCCTCAATCACACCTATCTATGAATGCAAGTTCATTGCATCTTTTTTTGTTTTTAATTCTCGCTGTTTCGTTTCCTTGAATCCACTTTGATTTTAGTCATGATAATACTGTGAATTTAAGTTGAACTGTACTATCAGTTGTTTGTTTTCGATCCTGTATCAGGAGTTCAATAGAGACACTTTCTGTAAAGCCACTCGTAATGTAGACCATGTTGTCTGAATGTTTTTTTTTTCCTTCAGCAAAATGAAAAAGACATGACAATGGTTATATTTAGCTTCTTCATTTGACTGTAGCATGTCAGAAGTAAATGTATACAGTGTACAATATGTTGAGTGAGAGGAAACGGCCTTAATGTCTGAAATTGTAATATTTTCTCTCACTACGTTTACAATATTTTGTTGGAGTGAATGAAGATGTATGTGACAATGAGAAGTGTTTGGTTTTGTAAAAAATGGGGTTTCCTTTTTACACATAAAGAATGACTTGTGGGATTTCTGTTTTGTGTGAGAAACGTTTCGATTGATGTTAAGGTGCAGTGGCTTTTGTTTTAGCTACATAGCATGCAGTCATAGCATACTTTTTCACATTTTATATACATCTACCCTGTACACCAGCAAACCAGGCTATAATGATTTATTTATTTACATCTCAATATAGTTATGCTTATGGGAAAAACATACTGAAAGCAGCTGACTGTAAAACCACACAAATCATAAATAGATTTAGAGTGCACAGTACTTGCAAAGCAATAACATGCAAAACTGTTAATCTTATTGCTACTAAACTAATGCAAGATGGCTTCCTAACTACGTGATCGTTTTTTTTACAGCACCCTTCATTAATATTGCCGTCCTTTATAAATATGAGTAAAGCGGGCTGCTTATCCTCTTCTTGTATGGAGAAATTAGAATTCAAGGAAGGGGTTGCCAGTACTTGTAACATGTATTTTAGAAGGTAATGCTTTATAATTCATTTTTAATTATTTAAATTTAGATTTTTTTGTAAACATTTTGAATAAAAGGCTGAGGATAAACAGTAAAAGTTTTTTTTTTTTTCATTTTTACTAACTGTACAAATATTAAAGGTGCACTATGTAACTTTTTTTTGTTCAAAATGTAAATGGGTCAATACACCAAAGTCACTCGTGCAATTGCCGTATCTGTCAGCAGGGACCTTAAACCAGCCCAAATCTTGACCTCTTTCCGCCACGGCTGTTTAAGTGAGAGATGCAGGGAAGCAGAATACAGGAAGCAGACCCATTTGTTTGAATCTCAACATTAAATGCTTTATTAGGTCAGTTCTTGAGGTCATCAGTTGAGGTCACGTGGCTTGATTGACAGGACTGAGACCTGTGTGTTCCATCTAAGATATCTGATTTACTGACATATACAGAGAGTTCTGAAATACAGTATTAAGAGCATGCTGCATATTTACCATAAAAATGTTAAGCAGAATATAAGTGAGGACTTGTTACATTTTTGTAATAATACAACAATTAACATATTGCCTATTAAAAAACATAATAAAACAGGTATTCAATTTTAAGCTTCGATCTCAGATGGTTTGGTTGCATATCATTATGGCTTATCGCTAACAGGTAAAATAAGAAAAGGAAGCGATAGTGTTTGTAGAATTTATGTCATAAATAATATTCTCTTGTTCCCACTATGATTAGTATTGCTGCCCTTCATGGAACTGTACAGTGATGATAATTACTGTCCAATTTAATGTGTATCATATGGATCCGTGTTCTAACAGTGGACAGCAGAATTAGTGTGATGAGTGCATCTATGGGTATTTCCTTTATGCTCTGCAATAAACCATGGTAACAATGAGTTTCAGGTTTACAAAGTTATCAGTCTTCACTTAAAAGCTCAAACGCTGATTAGCTGCATTCAAAAAATTGCATATACATTAGTTTTAGATCACCAAAAAGTTGAACTATGGCTTTTGTGGTGTTGCTTTGTTTGTGTGTGTTTAAGTTTGGTTGAGGAATCCCCTTAGCCTTGTCCTACCAGAATCTCTACACATTTCATTTGAACTGAAAGGAAATAAAAATAGGTGGGCGGAGCCAGGCTAATATTCCCTATGTTGGTAAGGATGGCAACACCAGAAATCTCTGACCTTGTGGGAAATTAGCTTATAAGTCCTATTAAGTGAAGTTTTCAGCGATGGGTGGGTTAGTGTGTGTGTTATATACAAACATAGTGAAACAACTAAACCAAAAAATTGATTAATATAACAGATTGGCAATATTACATAAATACAACAAAATGTTAAGTTAAATCAGCAACAATTTAAATCAAAAAAGTAAATACAAATTCTTGAAAAGGCATCAAATAATTAGCATAATAAGAGAACATCCGACTTTTTTTTAAACTGTATTTTATATTAAGGACCTTAAACCATAATAAATATAATATGAAAAAAGCTTACTGATTATTTTCTCTTTCGTTTCATGCAACCAGTCCTGCTGATTTTGATGATATAAAACAAACATAAAACCATTTAAAACTACTGATACAATGAAGACACTTAATGAAATTTGATATTATATGATAGCACTAAAAAATAATACTCGGCATGATTCCCTGTCATAATGAATCTATTTACTATATTTAAAGACTACCTCCTAAAGTACAAAAAAAAAAACACATGAGTGGAATTGACAGCACCAGTAGTTTGGTATATTACATCCATTTCTTGGCCATCTACTACTTGCCAGAGAACATCACATAGCTATACCTGAAAATCTGTGATGGTATAGACAAGTTCCCATGTAGGCATAAGGGGGCGCTACTTGCTCTATATTGGACCCTCACATGAAATTAGGCAGATATTGTGGCAAAGTCAGTCTCTTAAACACAAATTCAGCATATAATTGCATCCATTACCATCATTGCACTCTCAATACAATTCATTTGGAGATAAACATTACGTACATACATACCCTTTAGATTAGCACATGACCTTTACAGACATCTACATTTTTTAAATCTTGTCCTTCTTTATCCTCAGAGAGCTCTTGCCTCTGACTATTTGTCACCTTCTGAAGGTTGCAGGACCCCATGTGAAGGTTTACATTTAAAGAGTGATCCTTAAAACCACGACGTTAGATCCACGGCTCACTTTTTAGCAGCCACTCGCCGTTTTCTAGTAGCCAGCATGTCGTAGAAAGGATCCCTGCTAATGCTTGCCCTGTAGGATGACAATAGTTAAAAGAGAATTATAAAAGCGAATCATGTTATTAATAAAAGTGCACATCCATATAAAACGATACGTTTCTAGAAGCAGTGAACCTGATTACAAAAAGTATTGGGTGGCCCAGAGTTCCTGGCAGTCCACAGGACATGCTGTTGCTGTAAAACAATGCTAAACTGACCACAGAACAGTTCCACAATTCCAGTTGAGTCAGAAGACATGTGTTAACTAGATGCCTATAAAGCCGCACAGATCAAACACAATGGCCTTCATGTCACTATATACTATAAGACCTGAACATACGTAATTTCATGTAAAACAAGTTTGTTTTAAAACCGAACAGGAAAACAAAAGCAGAGCCATGGCCAAAAGCAAGAGGTTAAGTGGTCTTTGACTTCCCTTTCTCCAGTGATAATGCTGATCTATCCTCAGGAAAAACCATTTAACCTTGAAAGGACGTGTCTTGTCAGCTCTTTAGTGTGATGTTTGTCCACCACACTGCGAACAATTATTTTCTTAGCCCTCATTTTTGCCTTGTTTTCCAATTAAAACATCCTTAAAACAAGTGTTTTCAGTGAATTCATTTAATTAATTGATTGATTTATCTATATCCACTCATTCAATCAATTTATAAAATATATACACTGACCTAAAGGATTATTAGGAACACCATACTAATACTGTGTTTGACCCCCTTTCACCTTCAGAACTGCCTTAATTATCCATGACATTGATTCAACAAGGTGCTGAAAGCATTCTTTAGAAATGTTGGCCCATATAGGATAGTATATTGCAGTTGATGGAGATTTGTGGGATGCACATCCAGGGCACGAAGCTCCCGTTCCACCACATCCCAAAGATGCTCTATTGGGTTGAGATCTGGTGACTGTGGGGGCTATTTTAGTACAGTGAACTGAGTTTAGTAAACTTTAGTGAACTGAACTTTAGTACATGTTCAAGAAACCAATTTGAAATGATTCAGAGTTTTGTGACATGGTGCATTATCCTGCTGGAAGTAGCCATCAGAGAATGGGTATATGGTGGCCATAAAGAGATGGACATGGTCAGAAACAATGCTCAGGTAGGCTGTGGCATTTAAACGATGCCCAATTGGCACTAAGGGGCCTAAAGTGTGCCAGAGAACATCCCCACAGCATTACACCACCACCACCAGCCTGCACAGTGGTCATAAGGCATGATGGATCCATGTTCTCATTCTGTTTACGCCAAATTCTGACTCTACCATCTGAATGCCTCAACAGAAATCGAGACTCATCAGACCAGGCAACATTTTTCCAGTCTTCCACTGTCCAATTTTGGTGAGCTCTTGCAAATTGTAGCCTCTTTTTCCAATTTGTAGTGGAGATGAGTGGTACCCGGTGGGGTCTTCTGCTGTTGTAGTCCATCCACCTCAAGGTTGTGCGTGTTGTGGCTTCACAAATGCTTTGCTGCATACCTCGGTTGTAACGAGTGGTTATTTCAGGTCAAAGTTGCTCTTCTATCAGCTTGAATCAGTCGGCTTATTCTTCCTCTGACCTCTAGCATCAACAAGGCATTTTTCGCCCACAGGTCTGCCACATAGACCTTATTCAGAGCAGCGCCATGACAGGTATGAAAGTGAGGCTGTGAGGGATAGACTTACCGTGTTTCCAATGGCATCCACTGTAAAAAGCTGAATAAAGATTACTTAGATTAGACTAGATTACTTAAAATTTTCCACAGCTTACATTGTCAGGAGTTTTTTGTCAACTGAAATTTCTTGTAAAGATATTTTTCCAGTGTTTCATGAGCAGAACAATCTGAAAACACATTAAATAACAGTACAGCCCATTGAAGAGATGCATGTCTATCCCTCACAGCCTCACTTTCATTCTCATTAAAAATCAAAGATGGCGCTGCCGTGAATAAGGCGTATACTGGATGTTTTTCCCTTTTCACACCATTCTTTGTAAACCCTAGAAATGGTTGTGCTTGAAAATCCCAGTAAGTGAGCAGATTGTGAAATACTCAGACCGGCCCGTCTGGCACCAACAACCATGCCACGCTCAAAATTGCTTAAATCACCTTTCTTTCCCATTCTGACATTCAGTTTGGAGTTCAGGAGATTGTCTTGACCTGGATCACACCCCTAAATACATTGAAACAACTGCCATGTCATAGGTTGATTAGATAATTGCATTAATGAGAAATTGAACAGGTGTTCCTAATAATCCTTTAGGTGAGTGTATGTAATGTATAATAGGAATAAACTTCTCTAAATGTGTTAGATTTGTGCACAAATTAAGAAATATATTCAAAATATATTGTCTGAAAAATCAAGTCTTAATATCCTATGCTATGCAGTTTAAATTGATCACATTTCTACTGAAAAACAAATAAAAACATATTTCTGCAGTGCACAGGCAAGGTCTAAAACACTGGAAACACTCGCTTCATCTTATCTGCATGATGGCGATGTTATATGATAAGAGAAGTCAATGCCCCTTTCTGAGAATCTCTCGTGTGTGTGTGTGTGTGTGTGTGTGTGTGTGTGTGTGTGTGTGTGTGTGTGTGTGTGTGTGTGTGTGTGTGTGTGTGTGTGTGTGTGTGTGTGTGTGTGTGTGTGTGTGTGTGTGTGTGGATGACCTACAGCTGACACACATCGGTTATCTGAGAAGAGAATAATGAGGCCTGACACGATGAAGCCTTACTTGATGGATTTGATCCACTCTTCCTTCTCTTCCGGCGTGGGTGCTGATATTCTGTAGACAACGTGATTCCCTTCCACCACCTTCCCATCAGCCTCCGTCTTGCATGCCTTAATTACTTGCCCCTTATGACTGGAATTGTAAAGCTCAAAGCAATTCTGAAAGGTCAAAACATTAAACGGTCATTTTTACTTCTGCATTTCTTACTGACTATCTTAAGGGGACTAAAAGTAGGATTCTTCTTAAAGGGATAGTTCACCCAAAAAAAATCATCATTTCCTCTGCCTCAAGTTGTTCCAAAATCTATATGAGTTTCTTTCTCCTGCTGAACACAATAGAAGATATTTTATAGAATGTTTGTAACCAAGACAAAAGTTAATGTCTTGACTTCCATGCATATATGTGTGTGTGTGTGTGTGTGTGTGTATATATATATATATATATATATATATATATATATATATATATATATATGGTTTTCAATAGGGTCAATAAGGTCCATCAGCTTTGGTTACCCAAATTCTTCAAAATCAAAATGTTCAAAATGTTCAGCAGAAGAAAGAAATTCATACAGGTTTGGAAAACCTTGAGAGTGAGTAAATGCTGACAGAATTTCATTTTTGGGTGAAATATCCCTTTAAGGACTACTAAAGAATATAGTTTAACCAAGCGCTTGAAAAGGGACATACTGGTTTTCTTGGTTCATCCACCTCTCTTATACTAAGATTCTCCAGTGGAATGATCCCCCGAGGCTCTTTGTCCTGTAAACACAAAAGTTATAGACCTTAAATCCACTGTAAATGAGCAATTAGTCATAGTACTTAATCTGCAATATGTTTCCCTCAATGAGTTGTAAAAGCATTATTAAAAAAGTGAGGGAACTATGTGCACATTAAGCAACAACTGTCTGTCTCTTGGTCTAAATCTGGCACACGACTAGGGAAAGAATGCATTATTTCCTTCCACTTTGCTGATGTTATGACACAGCGGGGAGGTTGTTGCTTTGAGAGTTTTTCTACTTCCAGTTCTTGTGTGTTAACTTTGAGGTCATGTATATGCCAGCATACTCATAAACAGACAAAAATGCATGTGTACACATTTAACATGCATTTATTTACTGATGACTCATCCTGCACTACACATGATACGATGACATAATTCTAATTTTTAATAAAACCTTTAATTTTTAACCTTTACAGTAATACCAACTGTAACTAAGTGAAGAAAGTGCCTGTCAAGTCATTTCATTGCGTCTTTTAAACTAGTTTGTTCAGGTCAAATCCCTGATGTTGTGCTTGTTTTGTCTTTTTTTGTGAATGAGCTTTGAGAATGCTGGTGTCTGCTAACTGAACATGCTGTTTACTCACTCTTCTACTCTCTGACTTCCGCTTCTATATGACCCTCCTTATTTTCACTCATATCTCACTGTCTGTTACATTATCTTGATAAATCTTAAATCTATTTATTTCCCAAATAGAAAATATCAAGCAGCTCTACTTACTGTTGTATATTCAAAGTAATATAGACAGTTATCTGTCAAAATGAACCACCTCCTCTTCCAGGTCTTCACTCTTCCCCCTGCAAGTTCAAATACAGATAAAAAAATAAATAAAAAATTAAGGGCTTATATAGAGGCAGAACCTTTACACTGTAAATAAATCATGGCATGACACGGAATTAGTATAATCCCTGTTTCACACCAACTAACTGTTACCAAAATATTAGATTATATAGGGATCTTTACTTTAAAAATGAAGTGCCATAAAAGCTTTAAAGGGCAACTCCACCCATTTGCATTAAGCTTTCCATTGTTAGAAACCCAGTTATACTATTGAATGGTCATGCAACACTTTATCATTTTCCCCTGAGACGAGAGAAATCTGCTATTTACCTTTTTCACTTCCTCCAACAATGACGCAAAAATCGTCATTTTACGTCATTGTTGGCGGAAGTGTAAGAGAGGGCGATTTCAGTAAAAAACTACAAGCCCGAGTCCCCACCCTTTCAAACCCGCCAATAGGGGGTTGGACCTATTGCGCTAACAGACCTATCACAGATCAGTGCCAATGCGTTTGATTTCACTGGCAGAAACGTTTTGAAAATGTGGACGAAACTACTGAATACGCTGACGGATGCGTTATGGAGGATTGGGATTAACATTACACATCTTTTTTGGACGCTAAGCTAGCAGGCTCTTGTTCTGTGGAGAAAGCTGAGTAGTAGGGGTTACCGTCCTCTTTTTCCTGGACATGTCCGGCCGTCGATGTCCGGGATTCAGCTTTTAATTTCTGAAGTCGCCATTCATTGTTTACATGTAAGTTACAGCTTTTGTTTCAATCTAACTCAATTCCTTATGATTGGTGAATCTGACTGTTGTGTTTACATGAACGCCAAACAAGTGATCGGTTGATGCGTTTTAACATTGCTAAGAAAATTCCTGCTCCTCCGTGAGAGATACGAGACCGGTAACTTACGTCTTAGGTGCCGACTTCATCGGTAATCACGCCACCGGCCTCACGCCGTTATCCACACAGCCGGCACTCATCCCGGTCGACACAGTAAACATGATGAATGACGACTGTAGAACGCAAAAGCCGAAATCAGCGGACATTTTGGGCGATCTCGAAACACATTTTCGGACAGACTCATCACTGAGAATCACTAGTAGACTGTTGTTTACATACTGCGAGGTTCAGCGGTAGGCGTGGCCTCCTAGGGCAGCGAAGCAAATGAATTCTGGGAGTTGATGTTTTTCATTCACATAAGCCAAAAATACATTTTCTGTCTTTTCTCAGTCTAGAAAGCTCCAAATTAAAAAATAATTTCACATTTCTTCTACATAAATGACCCATTTTAAATACACATTCATCTTTCCAGAGGTGGAATTGCCCTTTAAATGTCTGCCAATAACAGCATTATCTGTGTAATCCTGATCAACACAGTGAGATGCTATAGAGACATAGACAGTGAGATGCTGAATAACACCGAAAAAATTCAATCCACTCTCTTTACATTTCTTTCTCAGTCCCTTTGGTGAATTTCACACATCACTATTTATTTGCACAACAGTTAGTTCAACCCTTCACAACATTTTGTCATTTGTGCACATCATAGTTAGCCTGGCATGCCAGACCTAAGATGTTAGGTCTGGAAACTCTTCATTGACAGGGCTCAATCCAAGGGGCGGGACAAACGGTTGTCTTTCAAATTCTCTCTGCACGCAATTGGATAGCGCTAAAGCCAATTGAAGCAACAAAGAAGGTGACGTACTCAGCGGAGCAAGTTGATATATTAAACTTTTACCGTATCCAGTCCAGCTGTCAACATTGAACATTGAAAATAAGGGAGATTTCCAGGAATCCATCCCAAAATAAGGGATTTTTTTTGTTTTCCACGACCCACAAACTTTAAAAATAAAACACTAATCATTAAAAGTCTAAAGAGTCTGTGTGTGTGTTTGTGTGTGTATGAGAAAGAGACAGTGTTTCATAAAAAAATGATATCATAGAGAATGTATAAATACTAATATCAGCTAACGAGTGAAACGGAGGCGGAGTAGTGGTGCTTCGGAGTGGTGGAGATGATTCGGAGAAGGTCCGTGCACCAATCAGAGCGCGCGCTGGCTTGTAAAAAAAAACTTTTTTATCCTAAATTGAACAATTTCTCGCAGGTGAACCTCAGCTTTCACTGATGAGAAGGAATGTGCATGAATGATTTACAGTATATGTATGTTGTATGTTCAGTTCCAATATGTACTGTGATATTGTTTACAGTTGTGCACCGATCTACCCAAAGGGAGTTTATGTTTGTTGAAAATAAGGGTGTATTTTTTCTTTTGCACAATGCTCTGAACAAATTAGAATTGCAAAGACGCATCCAGTAAAAATGTGAAACATACATATTCACTGTCTTGTACTCAATGACTGTACCTCACTAAATACAGTAATGTGAAACTTAACTGTAGTTTTCAAATGGCTGTGCAAATAGTTTATAGGACTGTCTTGAGCATTTTCAGGTAGTGTCACCAAGATCTGACTTTTTTGCATTGTCAAACACTTACAGAGTAAACTGTCATAATGAAAACATGGCAAAGCCATTTGACTATCTTGTTCATAAACACTGGTGTTAGGACTTTTCATCTTGACGACACTGACACTTTCAATGACATGAATACTTGCTTTTGAGGAATGAGTTATCCATTTTGAGCAAGTGACACACTTTTGCAGGTTATCAACTATGTTTTGCAGTTTGTACTAACTGTTTTGAGAACTACATTAACTGTTGTGCAAATGTAAATAGTTATGTGAGAAATGCACAAAAGCAAATGAGAAAAACTGTAAATGTATGCCAATAACAGCATTATCTGTGTAATCCTGATCAACACAGTAGATAATCAACAGCTGGATAACACCCAAATAAATTCAATCCACACTCTGAAAAAAATGCTTGGGTCAAACATGGACGAACCCAACCATTGGGTTTAAAACATAAAGGAGTAGTTCACTTTAAAAAAAAACTTTTGCTGATAGTTTACTCACACCCAATGTCATCCTAGATATCCATGTCTTTCTTTCTTCAGTCAAAAAGAAATTAAGGTTTTTGATAAAAACATTCCAGGATTTTTTCCATATAATGCACTTTACTGGTAACCAAACGGTTCAAGGTCCAGAGACACTTTCCGTGCAAACTGTTGAAAGGACTTCAGACGATGAACAAGGGTCTTATCAAGCGAAACGATCGCTCATTTAAAAAATAATTAACAAAGATTTAAGTTTTATAAGCTCAAATGGTCGCTTAGCTCTGTTCTGTGATGCGCACCTGTGACTCTCCTGTTCGAACTCGTTCATGAAAATGAACAAATCTTTTACGAGCCATTTGGTCTCATTCAACGAAGCGAAATGAACGAATTGATTCGGAAAAAGATTTGTTTATTTTCATGACGAGTAAGTTCACTGAAACTGCCCTTTGGACCTTGAACCATTTGGTTCCCAGTGAAGTGCATTATATAGAGAAAAATCCTGGAATGTTTTCACCAAAAACCTTAATTTCTTTCGACTGATGAAAGAAAGACATGGACATCTTGGATGACATGGGAGTAAGTAATTTATCAGCAAAAGTTTTTTTTACAGTAAAAGTGAACTACTCCTTTAATTAAAAAAATAAACCAACTGTTTGGTTTGTCTATATTCTGACCCAAACATGGGTTAAAACAACAACATTTTTAGAATGTATAAATAAAACCAAGGGGTACTACAAGTTTGAAACCATGAAAGAATGATAGATAGAATTATAGACAGAACTGACAGACAGAGAGATAGATAGACAGATAGATAGACAGACAGACAGACAGACAGACAGACATACAGACAGATATACAAACCTAGTTTTAGCAACCATCCCTCTCTGTCTGGATTGAAGAATGTATGAGTTAGATCATTCCCATCATCTTCGGGAATTTTGAAAGGCTCATTCTTTATGCTTTCATATAAATTCTGTGGGAAAAAAACTATGTAAATGCATGTTCTATCATTACATAACTCTCTCTCTCTGTCACAGTTTGAGGCAGAGACTCACTCTGAGCAGCTCCTCGGGCAGATCTCCTCCTTCCGTTGATGCCCCGATTCATGAGGATGAACCTTTCCACACTGGGCTTGTCTCTGACATTAGGGTTGTGGAGGCTGGTGTTGAGCATGATGACAGAGAACGTAGAGAACGTAGCAAGTGTCTGTGGAGTGAAGAAACTCGGATCAGTCGGTCAGCTAGGTCTACAGATTGGCAAATTAAATGGAGCATGTATGTAAATATATGAAGAGCATGCAACCCTCTTTTTTTCTTGTTTGAATTTTTTATTAGTTGACTGCTAAATGATACATACTGAAAGCAGATAGTTTGATGCCACATGCAGGCCACTTTTTAATGTTTCTGCATCTTTATGCATGATTCCACGCTGAAAGAAAGATATTAATGCTTTGGACATTCACAGACTCGGTTTATCAATATATAATCATTTTGCGCTTTGTTTAAGCCCAGTGTGTTTCAACATTGCCGATATGTATCCCTGCAGTCATAAAGCTCTGCCTTCAGTGGAGCAGATTTTGTACGGAGTGGGCTGTACTTCAGAGATTGGGCCTCAACATGCAAACTGTACAGTTTTAATATTATGAAATATTTTGGGAATGAGGCTTTTTTTTAAGGCTAAGCTATTAGGACAAATGATGGGCCAAAATGAGGGTTCATGTAGAAGTCAAGCTTACTGCTGATAGAAGTCATACTGTACCTGTGGACTGAAAGACACCTGGGTTACACTGGCAATATCGAGCAGCAAAGGCCTCCATCATTCGGTCTATCTTCTGTGCTTCACCAGGAAGTCTGAAACTCCACAAAAACTGCCTGACAGGGAGAGATGGAATATGTAATAATTAGCTCTAATCACATTGTGCTCTAACCATGGTATATTTTGTCTTTGCTATTTGATCACTCATTCAAAGTTTTTTCTAGTCTTTAATAATATTTTACCACTTAATAGCATTTGCAAAATGATAAACCTGAATGTTCAGTAAACATTTTCTGTAACATTTATAAAACCAAGGGAAAAAAAGTGTTTTAAACATTTAAAAAATGAAATGTTTTGAACATTCAGAAATACAATTTTCATAACTAACAAAAACTTCTTAGGGGCCGTGCATACAGAATGCATTCTCATTGCCCTTTTTCCATTGTTTGTCTAGATTAACCTAAAGGATTATTAGGAACACCATACTAATACTGTTTTTGACCCCCTTTTCGAATTCAGAACTGCCTTAATTCTACTTGGCATTGATTCAATAAGGTGCTGAAAGGATTCTTTAGAAATGTTGGCCCATATTGATAGGATAGCGTCTTGCAGTTGATGGAGATTTGTGGGATGCACATCCCGTCTCCACCACATCCCAAAGATGCTCTACTGGGTTGGGATCTGGTGACTGTGGGGCCATTTTACTACAGTGAACTCATTGTCATGTTCAAGAAACCAATTTGAAATGATTCAAGTTTTGTGACATTGGGCATTATCCTGCTGGAAGTAGCCATCAGAGGATGGGTACATGGTGGCCATAAAGAGATGGACATGGTCAGAAACAATGCTCAGGTAGGCAGTGGCATTTAAACGATGCCCAATTGGCACTAAGGGGACTAAAGTGTGCCAAGAAAACATCCCCCACACCATTACACCACCACCAGCAGCCTGCACAGTGGTAACAAGGCATGATGGATCCATGTTCTCATTCTGTTTACGCCAAATTCTGACTCTACCATTTGAATGCCTCAACAGAAATCGAGACTTATCAGACCAGGCAACATTTTTCCAGTCTTCAACTGTCCAATTTTGGTGAGCTCTTGCAAATTGTAGCCTCTTTTTCCGATTTGTAGTGGAGATGAGTGGTACCAGGTGGGGTCTTCTGCTGTTGTAGCCCATCCGCCTCAAGGTTGTGCATGTTGTGGCTTCACAAAAGCTTTGCTGCATACCTCGGTTGTAACGAGTGGTTATTTCAGTCAAAGTTGCTCTTCTCAGGGTTTCCGGGGGTCTTAAAAAGTAAAAAAAAAGTCTAAAATTTCAAAATCACAATTTAAGGCCTTAAAAAGTCTTAAATTTGCTGAAGTATTGTGTTCTAGGTTCTAATTCATTTTAAACGAGACTTAATTTTCCTACGTCTCAGTGAAATGCTACCGCAGTGCTTTGTGGAATGTTTTCAATCCGTGGTTGTAGTTCCTTATTTCGCTAAATTAATACAATTCACTGTATTCCGACTACAAAATAGACCAACATGCAACAGCCAATCAGTTTTGAGTTTCATGTTATTGGCGCTATCTTCAGATACCACAGACAGACATAAAATGGATTTTACTCAGCTATGGGGAAGTGGAAGTTTAGTGATACTTGAAAAATCAGAATTTTGATGCTTGGTTAAAGCCAGTTGCAAACAGCTTATTTAAAGCCTACTGCTTCTAAGGCAAGAAAGCTATTAAATTGTGAACGTTGGGTGTATGGGAACTGGAGTCACTTGCAAAAAATCATAAATATCTAACTGCTGTGAAGGGTCTTCAGCAAAATGGTCTTGAAACAGGTCTCTAAAAAGTCTTAAATTTGAATTTGTGAAACCTGCAGAAACCCTGTCTTCTATCAGCTTGAATCAGTCGGCCCATT
Organism: Hybognathus amarus; assembly: GCA_030378365.1. Classification (NCBI taxonomy): domain Eukaryota; kingdom Metazoa; phylum Chordata; class Actinopteri; order Cypriniformes; family Leuciscidae; genus Hybognathus; species Hybognathus amarus. Next base: position 70,540 of record JAQIUQ010004061.1, on the reverse strand, counting down.
CTCCTCTGACCTCTAGCATCAACAAGGCATTTTCGCCCACAGGACTGCCGCATACTGGATGTTTTTCCCTTTTCAAACCATTCTTTGTAAACTCTAGAAATGGTTGTGCGTGAAAATCCCAGTAAGTGAGCAGATTGTGAAATACTCAGACCGGCCCATCTGGCACCAACAACCATGCCATGCTCAAAATTGCTTAAATCACCTTTCTTTCCCATTCTGACATTCAGTTTGGAGTTCATGAGATTGTTTTGAACAGGACCACACCCCTAAATGCATTGAAGCAACTGCCATGTGATGGTTGATTAGATAATTGCATTAATGAGAAATTGAACAGGTGCTCCTAATAATCCTTTAGGTGAGTGTATGTAAACACAAGATACACTGTCTTTTGCTTGACCATTGCTTTGTCACATCTTATGCAGCATCTTGTGCATGAAACGCCATTCTAAAAACATAATGCTGAAGTTAAAATTTGTTCAACTTAACAAAGTCTCTACACTTTGCACAAAACGTGCTCTGTGTCATTGACACAGAGCACGTTTTTGTGCAAAGTCTAGAGTACTTTGTTAAGTTGAACAAATTTTAACTTCAGGGTTAAATTCTGGATATTTAAATACAATGCAGATCTGAAAAGATAATGCTCACATTAAAGGGTCTGTACAGCTGTCTCACCTCAATGCTTGCACCAGGTTGAGGTCAGCAAACTCATGAAGCTCCACAAACGCCTGCAAAACCTTAATGTTGAAGTCATCTCTAAAAATAATGAGAAAAAATGTTTAATCATCAGTAGTTATTTCCTCATTATCTCTAAGCTCCATCTCCAGAGATACTCGCAATCACTTATTTTTATCTGAAGTCCATCAAAAGAGATTTTCATTTCCTTTTTCTGTTTTCTACAACGGGTTTCACACCAAATACAAAATGTGCACAAGTCACAAGAACAATCATGTAAGACCATGTTTGGCTTTTGGATAAAAAAAAACATAATGTTTTATGACCATACTTTCTAGTAGCAAACGAAATGGATGACTGTGCAGCTGAGCTTCAGGCTAGAGAATAGCTAAGACAACAGTTATCAACTTGGACAGGATGCCTATGTAGACAAGGCTATTATTTATTTATCTCTAGCAACTATTGCACTGTAGTTCAAGCTTACTCTCTCTTTTCTTTCTACTTACTCAGTAAACTTGCCTCAGGGCATGACGTTCAGCATCTAAGTTGATGCAAACCTTTATGGCTACGATCATACCTTTATTTGACTTGATATTGACAAATGTAGCATGGGAAGTTTGAGGAGATTCAACTACTGGGTAATATTGAGGCAATAATGTTTTATATCTAAATAATGTGTTGAGAATATATCGGGTAAAGGGCAAGAATCGAGGCACCTTCGGTGTTGTCTGGGTGATATGCTAAATATTGTTTTGGACATGTGGTCATTCTAGCTGTTTCAAGATAGGGGAAGTCGTTTCCTGAGACTGAGAGCGGAGTCTCTTTATTGAAAGGTCTTATCTAACATAACACATATATTTTACACAAAGACTGGTCTTACCATGTGAGGAGCAATGTGACTTACCGTTCCCCTAAATAATCTCCTATGACAGTTTTGTTCAAGCCTTCGCCTTATAGAGGAACTGAGCGATGTCCCCAGGTGTGTGTTGCAGAAGATCATTCTCCAAAAGAAATTGAGATTCCCTGCAAGGGTGTTTGAGATGTTAACCACTTCATGATTTTTGCTTAAGTCGAAATTAATACATGACCCAAGATATCATTTTTATACGGCAAAGTAAATAAAGAAAAAACAACCATAATACCTTTTTAGGATCCATATTGAATTTCTTTCTTCCAACAGCAATCTGCTTGTTCCTCTGAGTGCTTTTGCTGTAATGTGATGTAAAATTACAAATATGAACGAATATTATCTTCGTCTCAATACTAAACAACTTTTTGTAATCTGTAAGAACAAGAAGAAACTTAAGTACTCCCTGACACATGTTAAATTCTCAATCTCTGTCATGACTTCTGAGATCTCAAACTTTAACCTCTGAAAGAATCAGAAAAAAGTCGGAACTTAAGTTATAGCACTGGTTCTAAAGTTAATCCAATTGATCAAAAATCGTTCTTAATGGGATACTCCACCGTTTTCAATACTTAACGATGTTATTCCCTTAACTAAGACGAGTTGATACATACCTCTGTCGTCTGAGCTGCGTGCACTCAATCGGCTCTGGTGTGCGAACACTTTGATAGCACTTAGCTTAGCCCAGTTCATTCAATATGTGCCAAGCAAGAGCGACCAAACACCTCCTTGTTTTCCCTATTTAAATACAGTTACTCAAGCAGTGTAACTCGACCTAGGACGGTGACACAAAATAAAACGTTACGCTTTTCTAAGTGTGTAAAGTGGATAACTATATTGTATGGCGGAATACCACAGAATTCGACGAGTAACTGTATTTAAATAGGGAAAACGTTGGAGGTGTTTGGTCGCTTCTCTGATTGGCCTATATTGAATGAACTGGGTGAAGTTAAGTGCTATCAAAGTGTCTCCGCGCAAGGGGGTAATCCATCGACAGGAAGTTAAAGCCTAGCGGGAGCTGCCATCTTGTAGCAGAACTTCACTTGCGTTAGCATTCCCATTGACTCCCATTCATTTTGGCGTCACTTTGACAGTGAATAACTTTACATCTGAGGCGTTTGAAGACCCCATTTGTCCTTTATTTATTTCTAAAGAAACACGACAATGTATAAAATGCTCCATTACCTTGTAGCTTATGTTATGGCCCTGTAGAAGCAGTTTTAGTGAAAGTAGGCTAACGATTGCGTCATACCCACGCGACTCTCTGTCGCACAGTAGAGAGATTACCGTATGGACAGGAGAAGAAGCTTGCACGCGATCGGGGAAACGTGGAGGCAAAATGACAAAATAATTAATCAGAATACCTAGCAAAATTGTCTCCTTCTCCTAGCTCATGAACAGCTCCTATTCACACTCTCCGCCTCTGCAAGTTTCAGAAGGGAATGATTCAGATTTCTCATGCCACAGCCACTAGAAGACAGACGGGTTGTTCACGTCACATCTACGTCGTCAAGCTCTGTTTGAGTCTGCTGCGTCAGGGACGGAAGTGCTAAAAAAAAATCGCCAAAAATGGGCTTCAATCGTCTCAATGGAGTTCCAATGAGATCGCTCTGTCCACTTCTTATACTGTCTATGCTCACGCGCCAGAGTGATTGAGCGCCTGCACTAAGACAAGAGTGGTATGTATCAACTCCTCTTAGTTAAGGGAATAACATAGTTTAATATGAAAAAACAGTGGAGTATCCCTTTAATAATCTCATACGTAATGCAATGTAAAATAAAACACATTCCACCACACCACAAATGACATCCAGCCCCCATTAATGGGAACTTGTGGTGAGGGTGACATGATAAATGTCAATCAATGAGATATGACAATGACTACATTAAAGCTGATACCTCAATGTCATCTAGCAACTCCTTTTTCCTTCGTCCGATGTTGGACAGTTCATCTCTCTCTTCAAGTGAAAGATCTTCAGGCACTGTTGAGAGACAATTGTGACATTAAAATGGTTCATCTAATAATAATAACAACCAAAAAAAGATTCAAAGAATCCAAAGAAGATGTAAGTAGCCATATCCCTGACCTAAACGTAAATCCCAAAGTGCTGTGTAAGACATAGAAATCTAGAGCACATTTATCCTCATAAATAATGTTAATTCAACTCAAGAAGCAACCGGAAGAAGGAAGCTTTACATTTGGGCTGAAAAAAAAATGCTAGTGTTTTAGTGTTGTAGTCGAAGACCACTGAACCCTAGAGCCAAGACAAGACCAAGACCAGAGTGTAGGACAGGCCGAGACAGGACCAAGACTTTTCAGGGGCCGAGACCAAGGTAAGGCGAGACCGAGTCAAGACCAAGACCAGCGCCCCACACTACATGACACAATAAAATGTGAAACATGATCAAAAGAGATTGATCTGAAATCTTCTCAGATTGATCTGAAAGATCCACATTCCCATAAAAACAGAGATATTTAGCACTCAAAGCTGAAATAAACCATCTTTATTCAATACTCCTGGGTGACTTCCATCATGTAACAAAAATACATAATTAGCAATGACCAATAAATCACATTATTGCTTGGATTTGTCAATATAAAAATTAGTCAATATAGCAATGTTTGCGGAGTCAAAGTGACGTCAAAAGTGACAGTTGGCAGAAAGAACCAAAACATAAGCAACAGTCTTCCTGTGTTTTGTCAGCGTATGATAATTCTTTGTACGAAGAAGCTAAAAGGAGATATAAGGTTAAGCTTTTGATATCCAGGGTTCATGTTCTCTGCCTGATCCATATCACCTGAGTGAGAACTGGAGCAAAAGCCCGTGACACATGGCCAGATTTGACATTCGGCTGACATCTACCTGACACTCATTGACATCGCCATCTATGTTTACCAGAGAGTCAATGAAGGCTGTACAAATCTCCTACAGATGCTATAAGTCATAAATTACGATTATTACTTGTGTTTATTCCAACTTAGGATAACTAGATAATGTGTTACAGCTAGATTAAAATAGAGGTGTAATTTGTCCATGGGCTATATTTGTATTACGAACTCACTCTACCTCTAAAATATAACACTGGTCAACATATATGTAAAAATGTATCAAAGAAAATACAATAATTTACCTTAAAATGACAATACACATATACAGATGATACTACTGTACAGTACCCAATCTTTGGGTTAACTTTGGGTTTACACGCATGTAACCACGTCGTGACGTCAGGGTTGAAGATCCCTATACTGGCAAATTAGTGATATTTTCACAGTTATGGTCTTGTCTTGGTCTTAAAAAAAAATACTGAGCTCCTCAATGTCCGAGACAAGACCAAGAGAACAAAAAGCCGAGACCGAAACCATCAAAAAGTGGTGTCCAGTACTCAGTAGCGGAGTGGCAATCTGGGAGAGTCGGGAGTTTTCCCGGTGGGCCGGTAGTGTTTAGTGTCTGATAAAACATATTTATTGGAAGTTCGCCATGTGCACTTGGGGCCCAAGCTAGGGGAAGATTTTTATTTTTATACATCTTCTATAATGGAGCATGTATTTGCACTAAGTGCCTGTCTTTACACCAAAGAGATGCCCATCATGAAACAGCTTCGGTGGCATAAGTCGTAGGGCGTAAGTGTTTTGAAAGCAGCTTTCTATCACGCTGACGCAAGTTCGAATCCGCCTTTTGCTCGAACTCTTCTTCTCCCTTTTCCCAAAAGGGAGAAGAGAGAGTTCGGCAAAGGCGGATTGAAACTTGATGTCAACACATATGTAAAGATGTAAAATGTAAAACCTAACATTAAGGTCTCTAGCGTTATATTTTGCCAACAAACTAAAATTGAAACCATGATATGGCGTTGTGCCATTATAATAACTGACATTAGAATAGCATCCTGTTTGTGCTGTGTGATTACTTTGCTCACGCGATCATGGTCATCTGGTGTTTTCTCCTATAAATAAAAGCTCAAGGTTTTATTTCTTGCAAGTGAAGAAATTAGGACAAAAGCATTTTAATTTTCCTATATTACAGCATTTAACCTTAAAACGTCCAAAATTTTCATGCAGGGGAGCATGCCCCCCAACCCCCCTAGAGGCACAGAGTCCACCCAACATAGTTTTAGACATTCCTATGGGAAAGAACGTCCATTTATGAACTTTACTCCAGCATAGTACAACAAAGTTCCTTTTAAATCAGTAAAACTGTAAATGCTATCGGCTATTAAAATCGTGCCGCGACGATGGCCGGTGGTCTACGAAATTTCCCGGTAGATGGTCCCACTCCGCCCCTGCGAGTACTACAACACTAGCCTAAGTACTTCACTTCTCCAGGACACCTGGTATGACCCCAAATGTTCAAGACAACTTGACCTTCTATGATGAAAGTGATCCTGCATCTAAATAAGAGACTATAAGCCATTCCAACTTTACAACATTAAGTGCCCACTGTCTGAAACACAGAAGGTTCTAAAGAAAAATGTACCGAGTAATCACATACTCATCTGCTGGTGTCCCACATCTCAGTGGAGGTTTCAGATACTTAAGTCACAACATACAATTAACTCCTGAACTGACTATAATTGTTTTTATTACTTTCACAAGTAGGAGAGTGTTTTGCTTGTGGCTCAGCACTTGTAAATGTGGACATAATGAGTGCATTATGTAATTGTACCCCGGGCGCAGCAGGATTAGACAAGAGACGGGCTAATAAGAGGGGCAGGGGGGAATTTCCTGCGGTTGTCTGGTTCTGCCTCATGACAATGGAGGGGAAGTTGAGAATGAGTGCATGAATCAAGGTTCAACCTTAACAATAACATTATAGGGTGATTCAGTGCAGTCAATCAGAGCTCTTATATTAAGTGCAATGGTCTTTTTTTCATTCTTTTATTACAAAAGCCATACTAAATCTTAATGAGGAGCCATTTGGTTATTACGCAACACTGTCTGGATATGGTCAAATGTAACTAGTATGGAAGAAATGGGAATGGGGTAAAAATAGAATATTCCTTTGAGATCTGAACATTATGTGCCTATAACTTGCCTGTGGAGCTGGCAAAAATCACTTGAACAGAAGTAAATTCCCTTCTAATGAAATTAAGCCACATTTGCCTGAGGCTCATGGTGAACATTAGTTTGTCTTCATTAAGGCATTATATGGAAGGCATTATGTAAAGATTATCAAGCTCCTTCCTATACTATTCATATAAATCGTATGTTGAATTTTTGAAAAAATAAAAAACGCTAGTCACTAGTGATGACATCATCACCACCCTGCACCTTGTCTTGTGGGAAAACAGGAATGTCGACTGCATGCAAAACTGTCAATTCAAAGCTTCATTCCATCAGCATGACTGACACTTTGCTTGGAAACAATTACAGCTGTTTGTGAAAAAGACTGCAGTGTATTGAAATTCAGCATTGCCTAAATTAGTCAAAATTCAACTGAAAATCACATATAAACTAAATGAAGGCTATTTGAAATTTTTTTTTTATCTTTTAAAGCAGCACTATGCAACTTTTTCATACTTTATAATATTTTTCCAAAACCCTTGAGATGGTACATCGACATACAATAGGTTGAATGACAGGTCTGCCATAGCCTGACAGTGTCTGTGTATCGCTTTTACTGGCACTATGTAACTTCGAGGTGCGGGTAGGAACCAGAGCACAAAAAGAACTATAAAATTCAACCGCTTTACGGCATACGTCATTTCCCTCACTTCCTCAAATTCCAACACGAGAGCCCAATAAGCGTTTTTTTTTTCTTTACTCTGTTGTCATGGCTCCTGTCTGGTGCATCAATCTTCCCCGCCTAGCAAATGTGAAGTGCGTCAGAAACAGAGCACGCAATAAGTTTACTGTTGGTAATGTGTCTGCATCCAATGTAGACTGCATTGCTTTCTTTTGAGGGCGCTTAAGTTAAGACACTTAAGCATCCTCATAGAGCCGGGGCGGGCAGCTCGCGCCAGCTTGAGACGTGAAAGCAGTGGTGTAGGTTTGATTTTGAAATTGGTGGGGATGGGGACATCAATTTTCAGGGCTGGGTATCGATTCACATGTTCAATTTCGATTCGATTTCGTTCCGAAAGCTCTCAGATCGATTCCATTTAGATTCGATTTTCGATTCTCGATTCCTGATTTGGATTCCTGATATTCGACTATAATGAATATAGATGTAATACAAATCCTATATTTATAAAAAAGAATAGTGGACATAAGTTTACTTGTGTTTAATTAATACAAAGAAATTAAGAGCCACAAACCTGTATATAAAAGTTTTATTTTAGGTACACTATACACTAAATGCATACAATGAATAGACAGGATTTTGATACAAGATGCAAAAAAGTCCGAACAGTTTGCAAACAGCTTGATCAAACAGGATTTAATGTAAGACAGTAACCGACTGTCTTTACGAGGTTACTCATCAAGACCAGAGTTTTGACATAATTTTGCGTGTTTTTAAAATGTTAAAGCGATATAATCCAGGGATAAAACTTTTGTTTCTGGCGAGCTGTTTGTGAGGCGGATTTTGGCTGTACTGCATGTGCACGCAGTGAAAGACGCTCTCTGAGAGTGTGTGAGCACAGGATGGTTTAACATTGCTTGACTGTTTAAACTGTTAAAACTTAAAAACATGAAAATGATCAGAGTTAGTCATCCGATGCTAATCCCAGCAAACACAGAACGTTCCCCTAACGTTCCCGAAATGGTCCCATGAGGTTATTTTTTTGGGAACCAAACAAGAACGTAGGAAAGTTCCATGTAGGTTATTTTAAGGTTCCATTTTTAGAACGTAAGAAAAATGGGTAGCGCTTCCTTTTACAGTACAGTACTTACAGTGTACTTACCTAGAAAAGTACTGGCTAATATAAGGTTAGTACATGGAACAGGGGTAGGTTTAGGAGTTAGGTTAACCTTAAAGGGAACGTTCTAGAACGTTCTTGGAACCAAAAAGCTAACATTCCCAGAATGTTCCCAGAACCTAAATTTGTTTGCTGGGATGCTGGCACAATTGTGCAAGTGAATATTCCATCATGTCCCGACTCCTAAACACGAGTGTGTACTTGCAGTAGCGCTTAGTGCAGAGAGAGAAGACGCAGCACCGCGAGTCCTTAATATGGAAAAATTGATTCGTGGGCATTGAGAATCGATTTTGAATCGACCACATTTAAAAAAACGATTAATCGAAAAATCTATTTTTTTGCCCAGCCCTAATCAATTTATAAATATATTTTAAGTTTTGATTGAAATTATTGCTAGGGATATATCAGTGTCACTGGATATTGGTAGGGACACGTCCCACGCCCCTTCCAAATTCTCACGCTCCTGTGTGAAAGTATACTGATTACTGAGTTACATTCTTGCAAGTAAATAATACATGATTAGACGGACAAAATAATCGGTCAGCATAACTATCCGATGTCTGCAGGCTGATAGTCATGTTTGTTATAATTTTTCTGGTGAAAGTGTCTTGCCTCCAGGCTGTAATGCAAATCGAATTTTTCAAATTTGCAGATTCATCAATGGTAGCTTAATATTATAATATTGACGACATGGCTATTATCTACCACACAAACATTGAATTGAATTAGCATATCCATTATGTAAAACAGTAGCCAATAGGCTAACATTACTATAAAGGCGCTGGCTTGTAAATATGAGCTACGCGATCTTTTGACGTTTGATAAAAATAAAGCCCATGAAACTATATTCATAAGACATGCTGAAATATATGCCAATGTACCTGGGATGAAGACATTTCACACGCAACACTGGAGTCTGCCCAAGATGTGAGAACTCCTTCCTTCTGCAGAGTTTGGGGTATCACTTGTCAACAAATGCACGCGTGTATTCCCTGGTGTAACCATGACAGATTTTACGACAGTAGTAGAAGACAATACTGTTTCCAAACTGTAGGGGACCCCGAGAGCAAAATTTCAAAAGTAACATAATGCTGCTTGCTTTAATGTTGTTATGTTGTATGTTGGTTCTTCTGCTCCTATGTCTTTTTGCTGAGTTTGTAATGTCTGGAGTTTGTTTAATAAAGTCTTCTGCATTTGGATCCTGCTTCACCACCTCTTGGTAACAGCTGGATTAATTTGAGTTTGATTTGGTGTGTTAGCACATGTTTTAGATCTGCTTCCTCCATTATAGTTTTTCATTGATTTGATGTGTTACAATTTGCATGATGTTCATTTTACTTTGATTAGTTTGTCTGTGTATTTATAGACAAGTTTCCTGAGTGAATAGGCGGGCCACCATTAGCCTTTCGCTTCTGCCAACGACTTCCGGTTAGCGTCTTTTACTGTCTTTGGTTAGCGTGCAGAAAAAGTAAACTATTGATGGTGTTACACGTCGAGCACGGCTCTGGGACATATTGTGCTGTTCGCTGTTGTAACAACTTCGTGCTCGATTGCTGAATGTTGACCATCAACCATCTACAAGGCGCCAATGTGGATCTTATCATTGCGGAAGTCAACACAGTCTACTCTGTCTCACAGTCTGACTTTGAAGGGTTAAAGCATGCTTTTAGTGCAGGCAGGCTAGAGTGGATTACTTTTTATTTTTATTACTCTTCGTGTTCTGTTATAGATTAGCACAAGGATACATACAAACATCTTAATACAAGCATAAGATGGGCTAAAGTACCTTCCAAAGCACGGCGGCTGCATGGCTACAGGAACGTCCAGGTCCGGCGATACAGACCATATCGACATGCCCATGATGTTACCTTACTTGGATGCGGAATGGTCAAAACACCATTTTCAACAATATTTTCAGTCGAATGTTGCCATTCCAAAGCCATGTTTACACTACTACTCAGCCTGTGTTCGGAAGTTCTTGGCAGAATCAGGAAGTAAAGCGGAAGTGCCCGGGAAACTTGTCTATACCCTGTGTTTATGTTCAATGTCCATTCTATTCATGTCCTATTCCAGGTGTATGGCATTGTACATTCCTCCTCAGTAGGTTTGTCCTTTTAAGTTTTGGTAATCCGACTTAAATCAGCTCTTTCTCCACATTCATCCAGCTGCTGGGGAGTAGTTAACTACAAGTAGCGAAGCTACTAACTTAACTACATTTTCCAGTAGCTTGGCAGAAGCTCAGTTGCTTTTTAAACAGTGTAGCTTTTCCATAGACAGTAAAAGAAATGGACACAGCGACCCCGTTGATTTCAACGGGGAGAGCTGAAGCTCAACATGGGCACTCACTTCCTGATAGCCGAGCGTTCTGCGCAGGCTCAAACTGAGCTTGTCGACGTAGATGTCACGTGAGCAAACCGACTGACTTATAGTAGCTGTGCCAAGACAAATTTTAATCATGCACAGAGACTGTGAAGCAGCGACCTGGAGCAACTTTTGGTAAGTATTCTGATTAATTATTTTGTCATTTTGCTTCTATTTATGCCATGGGCTGACTTTAGACAGTAAAAGATTGCCTGCGAGGCTGTGCGAGCTTCTCTTCCTGTCTATACGGTAATTCTCTACTGTGCGACGGACAGTCGAGTGGTTATGACGCAATTTTTAGCCTATTTTTACAAGAACGGCTTCTACGTGGCCATAACGTAACATACAAAGTAATGGAGCCTTTTATACATTGTCGTGTTTCTTTAGAAATAAATAATGGATGAATGGAGTCTTTGGACGCCTCAGATGTAAAGTTATTCGCTGTCAAAGTGACGCCAAAATGAATGGGAGTCAATGGGATGCTAACAGCAGGTGATAGTACGCTGACAGTGGCGGGCCCCCGGAGGCAGCTTCAGGTTCCGGCTGATGGATTACCCCTTGGGCTTTTCCAGTAGCTAACTACTTTTTGCAGCAAGTAGCGGTGTAGTGCGAGCAAAAGCTACATTGCTACATTGTCAAGCCTGCGCTAAGAAGCGCGATGCAAGGATATTCTTCTTGTTGGATTACAAACTTATTTTTTGCCATTACCACCACCTGTTGTTAAATCACGCATCTTGCGGCTAACGGTTCACTGACGTACAGAAGTGGGTTGACACACCCATATTATGATTGTATAGCAAGACGTGACGGCAGATTTGGAGGATGGAGAAACAGCTAACGTTAATTACCCATGGCCTCATTTGTCCAAGTTCAATTAGTATTTTTGAGAAAATGTTCGACATTCGCAATTTATTTTGGATGTATATTTCGTTCTTGCAATGTTGTAGGCTATTTGTTGCAATTGTGACAAACAGTCTGAGATATTTGAGTGTTGTGTGTAATAAAACAATACTCTTTGAAATTCGTAATTGCATTGCCTTGTTTTAAACCTAAATATTTTACTTAAAACATTCCTCAGACACTTATTCAGTTATTTATAATATACATGGTTCAAAAAATCAAAAGTAGCTTCAATGTAGCTAGCTACTTTTTGATAGTATTGTAGTGTAGCTAACTACTTTTCTAAACGGGTAGCTTGACTGTATTAAACTACTTTAACTTACGAGTAGCTTGTAGCTTGTCAAACTACAGTTTCAGAGTAGCTTCACCAACACTGACTGCTGCAACCTACGCTGACAACTCAGGGAAATTATATTACAATTTATTCCAGTTATAACAAAGCAAATTTTCAGTCTTTAGAGTAATCCGATCCTTTGTGAATCACTGTAATAAGCAAATTGCAGGAGCTCACGAAACATTTCTTATCAATGTTTAAAACAGTTGAGCTGCTTAATATTTATTATGGAAACTGATTTTAAAAAATCAGGATTTTTCAGTGAATAAATTAAAAAGGACAGTATTTATTTTTCATAGAAATCATATTTATTATTTTTAAATGTATTTACTGTCACATTTGATTACAAAAAAGTAAAATCATCTCACTTACCCCAAACTTTTGAACGCTAGCATATGATCTTAGGAAAAGATTAATTGTATTCATGTTGATGTTCTGGGTGTAAATGCGGATATTAAAGGTTTGCAGGATGCTTTGCATCCTGACCTCTTACACCCCTTTAATAAACACACTGGCCTCAATCCCTCTAACTATATCTTATCCTTATTCGCAATAGCGGCACAGACTGCCAGCTGCTCCAAATCCACAGACTTACCCATTGACATTAACCACATACTCAGACCAGGACCCACTGGACAGGAAGTGTGTGGCACACATAGATGTGTCCCAGCCACTATCCTATCCAAACAAGATAAAATGTACGAAGGCTATATGTTGGTCCATTATCTTCATTGCTAATTAATGCATCTGTCAATGAACATTAAAATATTACAGTAATATAGCTGATAATAACCAGCTACGAAGTTTCAGAGATTATTTGAGCCTGATAGACATGTTAGATTGTTTCTACCATAATACACTTAATACCCTGTTTTTCTTACTTGCCCTCTTTTTTGTTTGTTTGATACTTGCATCACTGTTAACCAGTGAGACAGATGGAATGGGCAGAGAGCTTATCTCTATTCAAAAGAGAAAAAAGTTGCTTTCAGAACAGTGTGCTTTTCTTTATCCTCTTAGAGCTCCCCGAATGTGTATCAAATAACAGTATTAGCAAAGAAACATTTGGGATATACCCACAACATCTGCTTCTTATATTCACAGTTTTAGGTCTATATTTAGTTTAGTCTTTATTCATTGGATGGATGAAGCCAGGCAACAGTTCTAGTGTAAAGCCAACAATCCTGGAGATTTGTTTTTTGTTTTTTTTTTCAAATATAGAAAATGTAGCATGTCTTTATAAAATCCTTTTGAAATACTGTTCAGAAGTTATAGGTGAGTGAGATTTTCTTTTTTGGAATAAATGAACATTTGTATTCAGCAAGGACGCATTAAAGGGGTGATTTACTGCTTTTTTTATTTGCATGATTGTGTTTATGGGATGCAATATAACATGTATTCGTGTTTTTTCTTTTTTAAAGTCTTATTTTTCATAAATTTCACCTCTATTCGTAAGCCGCGTTTCTCCTCTGTCATTTGAAAGACTGGTTGACTTCCTGAGTCTATGAAACCACTCCCTCAGAAACAGGCAGTGGACTCAGATTGGTTAGTTTGGGCTGGTGTGTTGTGATTGGCTAAACTGAGTAGTTCACGTTGTCCGGATACTTAATGCCCATTACCTTTACGGGCGAAAGTTTCAGTATCAGTAGGCAGGAATCAGACCCAGAAAGCGGCGATGAAAAGAGTCAAGCAGAACCTCACCACACACGGCTCTTACTAAACGTATATATATATTTTTTTACTTTATACACGTTTGTTTTACACAATAGCATCGAACTGACTGGCTACTATATAAACAGCCTTGGCATTGTTTTACGTTCTTGATCAAATAAAAAAATAACGTCATAAAGTATATATACATGAAAAATACATTTACAAAATTAGTACATATACAAATTCAGGTCCAAAATGTTTGTACGCGTTTGTCGTAGACACAAAATAGCATATCTAAGCGGATATAAAGCCAGCGCTGGCATTTGATAAAACTAAAACATTAGGACTGAAATGATCCATGCAAATACATTTAAAATGATTAAGTCTTAACCTACTTACAGGTTGTGGCCCAACAACTGCTGACTCTGGTTTTAAAGTTGGAACTGCTTCATGTTTTAGTAACAGTTTCTTGTTGAATCCGGTGTTGAATTCGTGGAGATTCTGGAAGCTGTCTTCCGTAAATGCGCAGCACAGAGAGCTAAATTATGATTGTAATTTTCAGGAACATAATCAAACATAAATTGTATCCATTGATTGACGAACTACAACGTCCGTGGGAACCCCGAACACAGAAGACCTGACAGCTGCCTGAACATAACACACTCGACAAGCCGCAGAGATATGGTCATGCCCTTTTTTGCATATTCCTGATGTAAATGTATGGGTTAGTGAAGTCTAAAACCCGCTGATAGTCCCAATCGAGTCGTTTTTGTAGGCATTAAACTTCCTGATTTTTAAAAGATGATATCTCTGCTTACATTCAACTTTTAGCGCTGCAACTTTGCAGATACTGTTCATGCACCAACAGCAACATTACACACTATTTAAATAGAAAAAAGTGAAATCGTAATCAACCCCCCCTTTAAAATGATCAAAAGTGACATTGTACAAAAATAATTTCTCAAATAAATGCTGTTCTTTTAAACTTGCTGAATTTAGCAATCTTAAAAAAGAAGCTTCACAGTTTCCAAAAAAATATTTAGCAGCACAACCGTTTTAAACATTGATGATAAAAAGAAATGAGCACCAAATCGGCAAGATGCCGATCATATTTGATAATATTATTGTTATTCCTGTAATTTTGATCAAATAAATGCAGCCTTGGTAATGCAGTTATAAGAAATTTCTCAACAAAACATAAAACATTTTTACACACCCTAAACTTTTAAACAGTCTAATTTTTTTCTAGATATATAATATTATACAATAGACCAAATTTGTCTCTAAAACGCACATCCCCTTCAATGTCTCTTTCTGCATTAACAAAACCTGCAAATGATAAAGACGTAAAGCCCAAGAATGCACGGCTGCCGAATCCAACATTCCTGACATGAAAGAGATGGGGCTTTGGGACGGTCCTGACTCAGTGGGTGGAAAACTGGACAAGGCTCTTTTGTACTACAGACAGTTTGTTTTTAAATCTCCAGCTGGGACAAAAGGGTTTGACAACCCCATCAAAAAAGTTACGTAGGTTTTTAACTTTCCACTTTCACATTTTTGAAAATATTTGCATTCAATATCAGTAATTCACCATCCACTCATTTCACCACCGTTCAACTGGTGCTATAGCTCATAAAACGTCTTGGAAGGCTCTCCAGACTTTCTTCAAATCAATTCCATATGTGGCACTTAGAAGACAACAAACACTGAACGCTAAAATCTCTCGATCCTTCTTCATCCAATGACAATAATCAGGATGCAACCACATGATACATGTTTAACATCATCTTAAAGTCTGTAATATTCACAGATTAAACTCATATCAAAGTCCCAATCGACAGCAAACATAAACATCAAATCTTGTGGAGCATGACATCCCAGATTTATCAGTAATCAGAATGGATATTACAAGGCAGTGAAATGAAAAAATACAATGTTTTTGATAATAATAAGATGGCTGACATTGTCTTGACCTTAAGCAGATTTGCCAGGCATGGAGTCCTTCAGATCTCTGCTAGTGCGGTCACACCATTGATGAGGTTTTGACCACTGCCTGTGTCATCCCTGGTGCCAGACGGCTCCTCAGGAGAGCCTGGACCAGACACTGGTGCCATCAAACTATGTTAATGAGTGCCAGGCCACACGGTCTCTCCTTTAATCAGTCTGAGAATGGTCTGTCTCTTTGTTGGTCCTTAG
Organism: Hybognathus amarus; assembly: GCA_030378365.1. Taxonomy (NCBI): domain Eukaryota; kingdom Metazoa; phylum Chordata; class Actinopteri; order Cypriniformes; family Leuciscidae; genus Hybognathus; species Hybognathus amarus. The sequence continues at coordinate 54,662 of JAQIUQ010004061.1, read as the reverse complement.
AAGTAGCGGCTCCTGGCCGTAAATTCAGGTAAGGCAGATTCTTGGTCTTAACGCTAGTTTATGATTAACATTTTGTAAGCTTTATAATCTAATCGCTGAACACATCAGATGCACATTTGGCAGATTTGTAATGTAGTTGTGTTATTCAGCCTAAGGGTGGCGCTCTAATGGTTATTGGCAGACTTCAGTACACGACAAACGCATAGAATGCCATTTACCGAGGAAAACAAAGTCATGTCTATTCAACATAATTACAGAACAGAACTGTAGGCCTGTAAAGGCTATTCTATCGGACGCTTGTTTCCGCCACAAAATAAAAAAATAAAAATGGTAACTGCGACTTTTTCTCACAATTGCCAGTTAAAAAGTCAGAATTGTGAGATATAAAATTGCAATTGTGTGTTATAAAGTCAGAATTGCTGATATAAACTCACAATTGCGAGAAATAAACTCATAATTCAGACTTTTTCTCAGAAATGCATGTTACTGATTGTAATTTCTGACTTTATAACATGCAATTAGGAGATATAAGTCAGAATTGCATGATATAAAGTCGCAATTGCGTGTTATAAAGTCTAGATATACACTCGCAATTGCAAGATAAAAAGCTTATTTCTCGAAATTTGTGAGTTTATATCCTGAAATTCTGATTATATAACTTGCAATTGTGAGTTTATATTTCACAATTCTGACTTTATAAGACACAATTGTGACTGTATTTCACGTAATTCTGACTTTACATCTCCTAATTCGGAGAAATAAAGTAATTGCGATTAATCGCATCCAAAATAAAAGTTTGTGTTTACATAATATATTTGGGTGCACTGTGTATAATTATTTTGAATATATACTGTATATAAATACACACACATGCATGTATATTTAAGAAAAAAATACTATTTATATATAAAATATTTATATTTATATATAATATAAATTATATATAAATCCAAACACAGTATATACATGAACATTTCTTAAATATATACAAGCATGTGTATTTATATATATAAAATAATTATACACAGTGCACTAGAGCCCGACCAATAAAGGATTTTGAAGGCTGATACCGGTTTTAAAATTCGATATTCCTATATATACGGCCGACACATATATATATATATATATATTTTTTTTTCAGAACGCGCGACAAAACGTTAACAGATTTCCCTAACATATAGTTATTTGTAGTTATTTATGAGTTTTAACTAAAATAATATGATAATGCATTTCAAAAAGAAACTTGTTTATTTTATTTTCACAACAGAACAGAATGATGATAGTGGCATTAGCTAGCTTTGTGGTTAGCTAGTCTATGATGAGCCATAATTTAGCAATGGATTACATCATACTGCAAATTGTAAAACATACATTTTCAATATAACAGGCCAAAGAGAGATTATACGTCTCATTGCTATAACTGTCACACGCTATTAAAGAAATACTTCAGTCACATTGCCAAAAGTTAAAAAGACAGTTAGTCAACTACACTGTAACAACATAACATAACTATTACTAGCTAATTCTGCATCACTGTCGGCTTATTTAACAGCAGCAAAACTGGACATGATAATCACAAATTTTGTCATGCTTATTTGAGCTAAGAGAACTGATGGAGATGTTCTTTTAATTGTTATTCATGCAATGTCTTGTGACCAACTCAACGTAGTGTTGCCAACAGGGACGGTGTAGAGTGCCCTCTGGTGGACAAACTATACAACTCCAACACTCATGACATGGTTGAAGCTGTTTTGCCCATTTTTTATTTTATTTTTTCGTACATTAATTTATCGGCCATTATATCTGCCGATACCGATAGTTTGGAAAATGCCTAATATCGGCAGATAATATCAGCCTGCCGGATATATCGGTCTGGCTCTACAGTGCACCCACATATATTATGTAAACACAAACCTTTATTTTGGATGCGATTAATCGCGATTAATCGTTTGACAGTCCTGAAAATAGTCAGAATTGAAAGGTGTAAACTAGCAATTGTGAGATAAAAAGTCACAATTTTTTAAATGTTTTATTCTGTGGCGGAAACAAGCTTCCATACTATTCATATGAGCAAGTTTAAACTAAAGGATGTACGCTTTCATTAATTTGATATGCTACTCCACAATGGTAGAACAGACATGCCATCTAGTAGTAACTGACCTGCTGCAGACTAAATATACACATACCTGAAGTGGATTGATCGTATTTGGTCAGAAGCGGGGTTTACATAAGGAAATGTGAAAATAAGTGCGGCTATCTGAAATCTGCCCCAATGACTCAATTAGCAAGCACTGCAGTTCCATATTTCGCCACATTGGAAATTGATGGTACTGTAGAGCAAGGGAGAGCTCAGAGACCATGTGCTAAATGTGAACATATCCTGCTAACTTTTATGACTTAAATTAGTCTAGAAATTCAGAAAAAAATGTTTGTTCAAGAATGCTGATCACATTTACAATTTATTAATAATTCAGCAAATACAGAGGTAAAAAGAACATCAATTTGTGGTTCTGATAAGAGGGCTCTCATACATCCTGGTCTTTCTTTGCAGTCAACCATCTGTCACAGAAACTGATGGAAAATGGTTCTCCATTTGTTTTTTCCCTATCGGTAAGATAAGGCAAACTAGCCATTGAGACCAATGCTTTGAAGTTTTTCAGGATCATGATACAAGAGGAACTGGAAATACCTACTGAGCTAATGGTACCTCTATCCCCTTGCTTTCTTGTTCTTGTAGACATTTACAATTGGCCTTTGTCAGATAAACTGATTACAACCGTAAATCAGCATAGCAATGAAACTGGCTGCATGCTCAACATTGCTTGAGATGTCTTGGCTTTTAGGTCTACCTTTTTTTTTCTTCTACACTAAAAAAAACAACTTTTTTTACACTTTATAAGCAGAATAATTTGAGAAGTATCTGAAAGCCCACTGGTGCCTGTCCAAAATGTGTTAAAAATGGGCAAGCTCTAAAATCTTTCCAAAATAGTCATCACAAAATATCCAATGGACCAGGTGGCTACAATCAGTGTAGTAAAGTTAAAATTAATTTGTCAAAGTTTCAAATTTAAGAAAGAACAATACAAACCAAAGAAATTAACAATATCTTCCAATCCCTTAAAAGTTACAATGGAAAACATATCCACCAAAAATGCCATACTTCCTATAGTTATTTGTAATTATTATAGAATAAAAAATGCATTAATATCTCAAATGTAGGGCCCTATAATTTCCGCGATCACGGAATAAAAAGAACTAAAATAACAGTAAAGGGTAAAAAAAATGAATTCCCAAAAATTAAAATGGAAAAAAACGAAATTTGCAAAAATTAAAACGGAAAAAACTGAATTTGGGAAAAAATAAATGGAATTTGGGGAAAAAATAAAACGGATTTTATAGGGCCCTGACAAATGGTGCAAGAAGCTTTCAGAATATTTCTGTCATTTACATTTTCATTTCAATATAATCTTTTTTTTTCTTCTAACTTGTGCTAACATTATGCAATACTAAATTATTACATTATTACTGTATTAACAATAATAGCGGTTTAAGCTTTCTGTAGGCAAAACTATGGTTTATTTTGGCTGTGTCCGAAACTCGCCCTGTATTTCACCCGTGGATGGGTTGGGGGTCCCCACTTGTTCCAGGAGTGTGGGATGTCAATGGGGGTGTTCTGATATTCAGATTCTAAGGCAGCGTAACAGTTTAATGTTCTACAACAAAATAGAGTAAGCTTTGGTGATAACAAGTAAATATTTAATTGCTAAATTACATCAAAAGTGCAAAAAGTAGGACAAAAACTTACAACGTACACACAAACTGACCAACAACCACAAATTTCAGATGCCATATTTATCTTTTCAAGCTCAACTTTTAAGGAATGGAACGCAGAGGATTGTGGGATATCAAAGGCGGTGAAGGATACATCTATGCTGCCTTTAAAAACCGATCAGATGAAAATATTTTGGGAGACAGGGAGTAACATTGGATTTGGATGTGCCATGATGCCTTCATACCTTGGAAGGCAAATTTTTTAAGCTTTTGGAATAAGGCTATGTTAAATGTTTATAAATGGAGCGTATTGATTTGCGAAATGTAAAAACTGGAGTGGATTTAATAAAAAAATATAAAAAAAAAACATTGTGACAAGCAATGTTCGTTTCCAGCAAACCTAGAACGGTCCCCTAACGTTCCGAATGAAGGTTATTCTTAGGTTCCATTTTTATAACTCAAGGAGAATGTTCCGGGAATGTTCTCTTAACCTTAAAGGAAAGTTCTAAGGAACGTGCTGGGAACCACAAATGAACGTTCCCAGAACGTTCCCAGAACCTAAATTTGTTTGCTGGGTTGTTGTTGGGACCATTTTCTTTGGTGGAGAAGATAACTAAACTTTTTTTTTGCTGTTGTTGAACTGTTGTATAAGGCATATACTCTCTCCCAGTTGTGTTGTTGTATTGAATGTCAACCCCGCTGGTTACAGTGCAGTAGGCTATGGCACTCAAATGATACTGCTCAGTTTTAAAAAGTAGCATTTTCTAATTAATAAATGTGTTATTTATGCAGAGCTCTATTAAAAAACGAGCACTTGACTAATTAAATGCCTCATTATCCCTCTTGGCACCACAGCTGTACTCATAAACATCTCGCGACCTACTTCAAAGAATCCCACATCAAACAAACTGACGACCTACATATGGACAGCCTTATGAACGGAATAAGACAAGTGATGTACAAATTCTTATTAAACACAGTGACAACATATTGATAAAAACAAGAACACTGGCAATTCCAAGTAAAAATGAAACACCTATATTAATCAAAAACTGTTGAAGTGGAAATAAAGTATCACTAATGATCCAGTCGATTATAAAAAGTATAGAAAATATTATATCAAAATTAGCTTTTTTTCTTTACACACCCCGTTTAGTGCTGATGAATAGTGGTTATCATCATCACCACAGTGAGGAAACCGTTTGAGTTGTCTATATAGTCTTTAGGCATCAAAGCGCGTTTCCAATCAACAGCACGCGCCTCTTACGCTCAAAAATGCTGTCTAGATAGGCAGCTCACTCGGTTTTGAGACAAACCAGAGACTGACAGCTGCTTATGCTTGCAAAAAAAAAAAAAAAAAAAAAAAAAAAAAACAGAAACAGAAACCTTACCTCGGTTATCTTCATCCATGTTCATGTTGCGAAGATACTTCATGTAGCCTAAAAAACGTCCTGCAGTAACAGATTACTACACTAATATTACCACACTGGATACAATTAAATCACATTAGGATACACACTGCGCTCATCGTAACCCTGTTGAGGGGCAGCAATGACATTTAATTCGCATAATCCATAAATTGCTGCATAGACGGACATAAATCCTGGTGAAACAAATTAATATGCAGCCCGCTGCACGACAGCTTCCATTCGCCTTCATCCACAGAGAGACTGTGAAGAAGAAACAGATTCATTTAGCCAACGAATAGAGGCTCCGCCCATCACCATAATCTATGAATACTATGACTGATGATAAGTGTCCTGGTTTATACATCTAGTCTAAATAAAATATGCCTTTCTCTCTTTCAACAGCAACACATTAGAAATATAGAAGGTTGAAATACATTCCTTTGGATATATATATATATATATATATATATATATATATATATATATATATATATATATATATATATATACCTGTATTTCAACATTATATCTAATATATATATAATATAATAATGTATATATATAAATAAGTGTGTGTATATATATATATATATCATTAATTGTGTTATATTAATCTAATTATGTAATATTAGTCATATTATATAATTATGAATAAAATAATTATCATATAATTAATATAAAATAAAAATGAGCATATTTCTCTCTTTATAATATCAACACATTAGAAATATAGAAGGTTGAAATACATTCCTTTGGATATATATATATATACATTTGTTGATTTTATTTTTTTATATATTCTTCCTTATTTAGAGATGTAAAAACCAGGATGCAGGATACACATTATGATTTATTCTCTTGGATTATATATATATATATATATATATATATATATATATATATATATATATATATATATATATATATATATATATATATATATATATATATATATATATATATATATATATATATATATATATAATAAAATCCAAGAATGTATTTCAACTTTCTACATTTCTAATATATTATATAATATGATAATGTATATATATAAATATGTGTGTGTATATATATATATATATTATATACACTCACCGGCCACTTTATTAGGTACCCCATGCTAGTAACGGGTTGGGCACCCCCTTTTGCCTTCAGAACTGCCTCAATTCTTCGCTGGCATAGATTCAACAAGGTGCTGGAAGCATTCCTCAGGGAGTTTGGTCCATATTGACATGATGGCATCACACAGTTGCCGCAGATTTGTCGGCTGCACATCCATGATGCGAATCTCCCGTTCCACCACATCCCAAAGATGCTCTATTGGATTGAGATCTGGTGACTGTGGAGGCCATTTGAGTACAGCGAACTCATTGTCATGTTCAAGAAACCAGTCTGAGATGATTCCAGCTTTATGACATGGCGCATTATCCTGCTGAAAGTAGCCATCAGAAGTTGGGTACATTGTGGTCATAAGGGATGGACATGGTCAGCAACAATACTCAGGTAGGCTGTGGCGTTGCAACGATGCTCAACTCTGGTACCAAGGGGCCCAAAGAGTGCCAAGAACACATTCCCCACACCATGACACCACCACCACCACCAGCCTGAACCGTTGCATACAAGGCAGGATGGATCCATGCTTTCATGTCTGTAGACGCCAAATTCTGACCCTACCATCCGAATGTCGCAGCAGAAATCGAGACTCCATCAGACCAGGCAACGTTTTTCCAATCTTCTAATTGTCCAATTTCGATGAGCTTGTGCAAATTGTAGCCTCAGTTTCCTGTTCTTAGCTGAAAGGAGTGGCACCCGGTGTGGTCTTCTGCTGCTGTAGCCCATCTGCCTCAAAGTTCCACGCACTGTGCGTTCAGAGATGCTCTTCTGTCCACCTTGGTTGTAACGGGTGGTTATTTGAGTCACTGTTGCCCTTCTATCAGCTCTGAATAGATATATATATATATATATACACTCACCGGCCACTTTATTAGGTACACCTGTCCAACTGCTCCTTAACACTTAATTTCTAAGCAGCCAATCACATGGCGGCAACTCAGTGCATTTAGGCATGTAGACATGGTCAAGACAAATCCCCTGCAGTTCAAACTGTAGCATCAGTATGGGGAAGAAAGGTGATTTGAGGGACTTTGAACGTGGCATGATTGTTGGTGCCAGAAGGGCTGGTCTGAGTATTTCAGAAACTGCTAATCTACTGGGATTTTCATTGCACAACCACTCTGCTAAGGGTTTACAGAGAATGGTCCGAAAAAGAAAAAACATCCAGTGAGTGGCAGTTCTGTGGGCGGAAATGCCTTGTTGATGCCAGAGGTCAGAGGAGAATGGCCAGACTGGTTCGAGCTGATAGAGGGGCAACAGTGACTCAAATAACCAATCTCAATCCAGTAGAGCATCTCTGGATGTGGTGGAAGGGGAGATTCCGCATCATGGGATGTGCAGCCGCAGTATCTGCGGCAACTGGTGTGATGCCATCATGTCAATATGGACCAAACTCCCTGAGGAATGCTTCCAGCACCTTGTTGAATCTATGCCACGAAGAATTGAGGCAGTTCCTGAAGGCAAAAGGGGGTCCAACCCGATTACTAGCATGGGGTACCTAATAAAGTGGCCGGTGAGTGTATATATATATATATATATATATATATATATATATATATATATATATCCAAAGGAATGTATTTCAACCTTCTATATTTCTAATGTGTTGATGTTGAAAAAGAGAGATAAGGCATGGTTTATTTTTATTTTATATTAATTATATGATAATTATTTTATTCATATTAGATCATATGATAAATTATAAAATTAGATTAATATAACACAATTAATGATATATATATATATATATATATATATATATATATATATATATATATATACACATATATATATATATATATATATATATATATATATATATATATATATATATACATTTGTTTAATTTTATTTTTTTATATATTCTTCCTTATTTAGAGATGTAAAAACCAGGATGCAGGATACACATTAGGATTTATTCTCTTGGATTATATATATATATATATATATATATATATATATATATATATATATATATATATATATATATATATATATATATATATATATACACATATATGTATATGTATATATATATATATTAAAATAAAATCCAAGAATTATTTCAACTTTCTACATTTCTAATGTGTTGATGTTGAAAGAGAGAAAGACATGCTTTATTTTCTATTTTATATTAATTATATGATAATTATTTTATTCATAATTATATAATATGACTAATATTACATAATTAGATTAATATAATATATAAATGAATGAAACATATTTATTTATGAATATCTAGGCTAATGATATTTTTGCCACATAGTCTAAAAACTAAATATGCCTTATATAAGAGACCTGGAAATACCTAATTAGCTAACATGTAATATCCTGAGCTTCCAAATGCAAGAGTGATGTCAGCTAGAGGTGAAGAATACCAGGCCCCTGACTGTATGGACTATAGGAACTTGCCTGTTTTCCGGACACCACTTGTCAGCTAGTATTAGTCACACATTTACCAGGTAAGCTGAGGTCATGGTCTCTCCAAGTTCTCACCTTTTGTGTCATGAATTCTTCCATTATATCATTTCCATCTAAAGTGCAAAGTGTTTTGTGCCCTTCAGAAAAATCTTGCAACATCCAAATAGCTTAAAAGGTGATTTCCACTTCGAACATCTGATACTGTATCACTTCATTTACATGGATTTGAATGCCCCATTTGGAATTCTTAACAAACAGGTTTTGTGTTTTGCAGTTGGCATAATTCAGTCCAAGGAACTGTTGTAAACCTTCAGTTCAAAACGGTTGTCCCAGTGTCTCCTAAACTGACTTTTTATTATTTAAATGATCACATCCGAAGTACTGTTATGTAAGATATTTCTGGATATGAGAATTAAAAGAGCAGAACGTAATGTTCTGTGACTGCAGCACACAGCCAGGCCCTGTGCGTGAGGAAACAACCATGAAGTAGGTGTAAGGAAAAACAGGGGCTTCAGGGTGGGAATGACATCCTGTGTGGGAAACAGATATCCGCTGAAGCTCATGAAGATAATGTTGTTTGCATTTTTTTCCTTTTTTTCCAGAGCAAAAAAAAACCTCTCCCATGAACTTGACTTGTAACACCCAGGTCACTCTTGCTGAAACAAAGATGCACATTCATTTTGTTTAATAATGGAGCTATGGTGCTGAATACACTAATTAATGCCAGTCTCTTAAAAATAGCTGAGAACCTTTTTAGCCTGTTCTACAATTACAATAGCATTGTCAGTGGACAGAAGGAGACCACACAGGCATGCAATCACACTGATGGTTTATTTAAGGAGGCAGAGAAACAAACAGGAGAAACCGGGGAAGCTTTCGATCCGAGAGGTTTGTTTGAATGACTTATTAACTATCTTCGTATTTTGCAGGTGCTTCGGCGGACCAAGGGGCCTGAAGACGGTGAAGCTGAAGAAGAAGATGGCGAAGGCTGACGAACAGGGATCTTAACAGGTGAGCAGAACAGGTAGTCAGGTTATTTGAGCGGTACACTGTAAAATCTGTAGAAATTACAGTATATTACAGTATTACCTGGCAGCTGATTGCCAGTAACTTACTGTAGATTTAAATTATTGTTATTTACTGGCAACAGTTTGTTCAAAGTTAAATGAACATTAAACATTAACAAGTCTTTATCTTTACAGAATAAAACTAAAATAACAGCATCATACAAAGCATTCTGGGAACCAAAATCTGAAGGGAAAAAAAAACAACAGAAAAAGGTTGATGAAGATTTCTGGTTCCCAGAATGCTTTGCATTAGATTGTTATTTTTTAAAGACTTGTTAATGTTTAATTTTCATTTAACTTTGAACAAACTGTTGCCAGTAAATATACATCAATTTAAATCTACAGTAAGTTACTGGCAAACAGCTGCATAACTACAGCAATTTTTTACAGCTAGTGTTCGACATGACCAGTGATGCGTGGACCTTCCTTCACACTTTGTAACACATCTTTCCCTCGGGGGTCAAAATGACCCGAAGCCCTAAAATAAACTTAATTTTTACTTGTCTAGAAAGTTTATTAGATTTCACTTAAAATTATTTGTAAAAAAATTTACGCGCTTTTTTTGTATATTTTTTTTATACCTGAATTAGAATTCGGGTGAGGCTTTATCGAGTGGGAGGAGCTGAAGGGTCTGGTGTTGATGGACTCTATGGCTGCGTTCCTTTCCAAAATTCATTCCCTTCACTCGCTAACTTCCCTCAGTCTTGGGTTGCGTTCCAGTCCACTTTTAGACATGCACTTGCGAACTTCCCTAAGCACTTCCCCTCGGGGGAATCCCTGCCGCCATTTTGAAGTGCGTTCCACTTTGTGAAGTGAACGAAGGAAGTTTATATGGACAGACACTCGTTCCCTCGATTTAGACCGAGGGAGCGAGTCTACTTCATATGTGCACTTCAGGCATCTATCCCACAATGCAGTATGATTGTGACGTAACCACAGATCGTCTAATCACCACCACAACAAACACTCTATGACAAATTAATTATAATTTATTTTTTTATTTTAAAATAACCCAAACACACCTATATACATGTGGATGCTGCATTAAACAAATTCGTAAAGGGGAAAAAAGTAAATAATAAATCAACTCATAGCTGATTCAAAGTGATCAAGGGCTTAGGACGTTCCAGCTCAGCTCATTGCGGTTTCCGCCAGTAGTGGGCACTCGTGCAACGTAAGCAATGACGTACATCCGAGTGAACGAGACGGAGGGGAGTTAGCGAGTGAAGGGCATGGCAATTTTGGACTGGAACGCAGCATTGTTCTTTCGGATGTATGTGTCATTGCTTATGTTGCCCACTACTGGCGGAAACTGCAATTGGCTGCATTGGAACATCCTAAGCAAGGGGGTAATCCATCAGCCGGAAGTTGAAGCCTCGCGGGAGCCGCCATTGTAGCAGGACTTCACCTGCAGTTAGCATCCCATTGACTCCCATTCATTTTGGCATCATTTTGACAGTGAATAACTTTACATCCGAAGCATCCAAAGACTTAATTTGTCCATTATTTATTTTTAAAGAAACACAACAATGTATAAAACGCTCCATTACTTTGTATCCTAGGTTATGGCCCCATAGATGTCGTTTTTGTGAAAAATAGGCTAACGATTGCGTCATCACTACGCTACGTATCACTACGCATCACTTTCTGTCGCACAATAGAAACATTACCGTATAGACAGGAGGAGAAGCTCGCAGGCAGTCTTTTACTGTCTACGAGGCAATCAGGGGGACTTGGAGGGAGAAGCCTTTAGATAGAGAGTCCACAAAAGCAACGGGACAACATTTTTTAACAACATTTTGGCTTGGCACAGCTACTAGAAGATGTACAACTGTCAGACTGTCACTTGGAATCAGCCATCAAAGTTGATTTATTATTAAATTATTATTATTTTCCTTTAAGGGACTGTTCGATTTTTATTTAAGAGGCTACCAGAGGAGATTTGAGATCTGTAGTCAAAAAAGACTTGACCCTCCCTTCGCCAGCTTATATGACCCTCCAAAATGATTGTGAAAAAAGGCATGACCCTCCCCAATAATTGATTACTTCTTACTGGTTTGCACTTGGCAAAGATGATCATATAGCCATTGTTTTTTTTTTTTTTTTTCAACCATGACAAATGACTAAACTCCTGCTGAAGTGGAACGCACTTCAAAATGGTCGTAGGGCAAGTGCTTAGGGAAGATCGCAAGTGTGTCTAAAAGTGGACTGGAACGCAGCCTATGACAAGCATGACCTGGATCTGTAGAGTGACATTAAGTATGAAAGTTTACTTATCAATACATTATGTAGTGTATTTGAGCACAGTGGGTAATACAAATTGCACATTTTTAATTAACACCACTATAAATATTAAAACTGCCCCTATTATGGTTTTCAAATATTCCATTTCAATAAATTCCATTCAATAAATAAAGTTATTGTCTCCCAAAAGAAAGAATCAGCTCTGAATCTGAACCGCCTTACGAGTCGTTTGGTTTTCGAATCGTACTGCTTTACAGTTGTACGTCACTAGGAGAAATGTATGTTGTATGTTGTCCTCCCAAAAACTTGACCAGCCCACAACACGTCACTTTACTGACGACTGCTTCTCATATCTCGGAGTTCAATGCAGGATTCGCAAATGCTTGCTCTAGAAAATGAGTTCGTACCCAGTTTATTCGGAACAACAATGTCCTCAAGCCCATGACCCAGAAACAGATTGAACTCAGCCATGAAGATATCTCAATATCTCTAATTTCACTGCAATGAGACGAGGAATGAGGTGTGAGAAAGCTTCCTGAGGAGTCATGGGCTGCATCCGAAACTGAAAAATGCTGCCCACAGAGACTGCATTCAAAGGTAAGGCATCAAGACATGTCCAAATCCAATGTTAAAGGTTTAGTTCAACTAAAAATGAAAATTCTGTCATTAATTAGGCTACTCACCCTCATGTTGTTCCAACCCCTCCAAGACTTTCGTTCAGATATTTTTGATGAAATCTGAGAGATGGCTCCTTCATTACTTTGCAAGGCTGCAAAGTAATTGCATCTGCTGGCCCAGAAAAGTTAAAACAGATATCGTTAATAGTCCAAGTGACTCTTAAAGGGTTAGTTCACCCAAAAATGAAAATTAAGTCATTAATTACTCACCCCCATGCTGTTCCAACCCCTAAGACCTTCGTTCATCTTCGGAACACAAATGAAGATATTTTTTATTTAATCTGAGAGCTGGATCACTCCTCCATAGACTGCATAAGGGACTGGCTCTTGACGGCCCATAAAGTCATTAAAGAAAAGGTTGAAATATTCCATGTGCCTACAGCGGCTCAATTATAAGTTTATCAAGCGATGAGACTACTTTTTGTGCGAAAAACCATATATAACGACTTTATTCGACTATTCCATTACTTCCTTATGGGCGCATGCGCAAGAACTGAGACGAGGACGTTCTTATTCGACTACTTCTTGTTACCGGCTGCTCACCGCTTAGGAGTATTACCGCCACCTACCGTATAAGATGATGCACTGATATAGCTGGAAGCGCAAAACTTTCTGTTTACAAGCAGAGGAAGATGCGCGCTGTACATACGCTTTTCAATTACCATATTTTCCACACTATAAGGTGCACTTAAAAGCCTTTTAATCTTCTCAAAAAACGACAGTGTGCCTTATAATCTGGAGCGCTTATATATATGGAGCATCATCTTATACGGTAGGTGGCGGTAATACTCCTAAGCGGTGAGCAGCCGGTAACAAGAAGTAGTCGAAGAAGAACGTCGTCATCTCAGTTCTCACGCATGCGCCCATAAGGAAGTAATGGAATAGTCGAATAAAGTCGTTATATATGTTTTTTTTTTCGCACAAAAAGTAGTCTCGTCGCTTGATAAACTTCTAATTGAGCCGCTGTAGGCACATGGAATATTTCAACCTTTTCTTTAATGACTTTATGGGCCGTCAAGAGCCAGTCCCTTAGGCAGTCTATGGAGGAGTGATCCAGCTCTCAGCGGACCTCCAGGAAATGCACACTTCAGAACCATTTTAAACACTGCATTTTAGACCCATCTGCGTCATCTTCTTAGTTCTCGCAAATGCGCCGTGGTGCTCTCATGAACTCACACATGACTAGTGAAAAGATAATGAATAGTTGAATAAAGTCGTTATTTTTGTTTATTTTGCGCACAAAACGTATTCTCGTCGCTTGATAAAATTAAGGTTGAGCCACTGTAGTCACTTTTCACAATTACCTTGCAGCCTATGAAGGAGTGAGCCAGCTCTCAGATTTAATAAAAAATATCTTAATTTGTGTTCCGAAGATGAACGAAAGTCTTACGGGATTGGAACATAATGAGAATGAGTACTTACTCACAGAATTTTCAGTTTTGGGTGAACTAACCCTTTAACTTGACTTCCTATCTCCTGAGATGCCTTCATTTGGTCGATTTTTTTAAGACAGTATTGATCCTTCGCTGCATTTGATATCCCACAATCCTGTGCTTTCCATTCTGTGACAGTTGAGCTAAAACAAATAAAGATGGCAACTAAAAGTAGCAATTGCTGGTCAGTTTTTGAGTAAATGTACGTTCTCAGCGAGAAATTACTATTGTAGCTAGTAATTAAATATTTGCTCAGTTATCACCAAAGCTCTCAATATTTTACTGTAGAATAGATCCTTAAACCGTTACGCTGCCTTAGAAGTCTGTCTGAAATCAGTTTTGTGAGGTACCTTCGTGCACAAATGCTACCTGCAAAGTCATTGCCTTATAGGGCAACAAGTGAGCTACCTAAGATTTTGGATGCAACCATAAGCGAGGATACGCAGGTGTGTCCTTCCCTCGCATCCTAACGCCCGGTAAACATTTACGATTTTGGGCTGTCTCAAACAAAAGATAACCAATCGATGGCAATTTCTGTGGTCGTGGCTCCAAAACGGTGGTCCTACATCGTATAGTGAGAGAGGTTCAAGATGATCCTTGTCACGGTCTTGTGACCAAGAGAGCCTGCGAAAAGTTTCTGACAGTATCAGAAATTTAGCATAACCATCTCACAGCCAAGTGTGTTTGCTGCCACGACCTATACGGACTGACCAATAAAAATGCAACATGAAATGGCATCCCAGCAAACACAGAACGTTCCCCTAATGTTCCCGAATGTTCATGAAGAACGTTATAGGAATGTTCCATGTAGGTTATTTTTAGGTTCCATTTTTATAACGTAAGGAGAATGTTCCGGGAACATTCCTTAAAGGAGAACTCCGTCAAACAATGAACCTTTGGTATAATTACACATCGTACCTAGTCAATCGTTCTCTGAGATTTGTTTTCATGATAATCGAATGTAAAGAGTTTTATCTCTACAAACTGTTTCAGCGTATAATGCTAGCACTGGGGCATTGACTAAGTAAAAAGAAATCGCTAGTTTATACCACTAACAAGACTCAAAATAGCCCCACACTAACGTAGTAACATAATGAGTGTCCATACATGCAAAACGAAGCATTGAGAACTTTGTAAGTGTACAGACCGTTTAATAAGAAGATACTTTATAAAGACAATTTGCTTCGTGTATACACAGCAGGCGCCATCTTAGAATATAGTCTCGATAAGTCGATCCCGAACGCCGTTCATACAGTTCAGAAGTTCGCTGAACTTGATACAGTTCAGACTCACTTGAGCACGACGTTCGAGGATCGAACTTATCGAGACTATATTCTAAGATGGCGCCTGCTGTGTATACACAAAGTGAATTGTCTTTATAAAATATCTTCTTATTAAATGGTCTGTACACTTACAAAGTTCTCAATGCTTCGTTTTGCATGTATGGACACTCATTATGTTACTTGTTAGTGGTATAAACTTAGCGATTTCTTTTTACTTAGTCAATGCCCCCAGTGCTAGCATTATACGCTAAACAGTTTTTAGAGATAACACTATTTACATTCGATTATCATGAAAACAAATCTCAGAGAACGATTAACCAGGTACCAATGTTTTATTAGACCAAAGGTTCATTGTTTGCCGAAGCTCTCCTTTATCCTTAAAGGTCCAATATGTAAGGATTTTGTAATAAAATATCCAAAAATCACTTGCACAGTGTGATATATTTCCTGCAGTTGTGTAATTACAATATCCCAAAAGTCTCCAAAGTTATTTTATTTCAGAGAAATTCCAATTTTAAATAAGTGGCCGTCCAGGAAAAAAATGTCGCCTGTAAATGACGCAATATCCACGCTATCCTCGAATATCCTCGTTTCCGCTCGTATTGCCATAGCCATAACTTAACCATGGCGATAGACGCGGACAACTGCATAGTGAGTAACGTTTGGCGGCACCCAGTTCTTGTTTCGTTCAATCATAGACCATGGCAAGCAGACTTTGGGACAAACAAGGAGAACTAGAATGAGGATCAATATCAGCGTGATGTTTCTGAGATGCCGAGAGCTAGCGTCCGAGACTGACTTCCACTCGACAGAGAGCTAGCGTCCGTGACTAATTTGGACTTGACACTGACAGAACTTCACAAGTCACTACTTTACAGCTTTATTAGACAGGTGAGCAAAAGTATATAAAACAAATCAATGTTATAACGTTAGCTTGACATGTTAGAATATGGTCAGTATGTTATTCTTATGTTGATCAAGCTGCTAGTTTCGTATCGCAAACATAAACACGTAGAATAACATTATAACTTTCAACACATTTAAATGCTGTTTAGTGTGATAGTGTAACGTCATTCCAAGTGGAACAGCACTGCGTTTCCCTCACAAATTTAATTCATCTAATAAACTGACCTGTGTGAGTAATCCAGCACTTGCGTGTAGTTCAATAGGATGAAATTTCCTTATTCCTTTATATCCGCGGGACTCGCGTGTGATATATGTATCTTATTAGCAATCGCAACCTGCTTCATAGCACTGTAATGTTAAAAAACATGAGTGTTTTCACTAATCCTTAAACATTATTAGATCCATCAGCTTGACAGCAAGTCCCATCATTCAGCTCGTTACTGCGTCACATACATTCGCCTTTGTTATTGTTGGAAACGGCGCCCTCTTGTGGCCGACTAAAGTTACATATTGTAGCTTTAAGGGAAAGTTCTCAGGAAAGTTCTGGGAACCAAAAACTAACGTTCCCAGTTTCTAAATCTGTTTGCTGGGATATTGGTCAACGCAACATAGCGCTAAAACTTTACCTCAAACTCAATTTACAAAATTGGCATGCCAGAGTTGGCCTTATTTCCCTAGCAATGACAACATCAATATTCTCCTTATTCGCTTCCTCCTATTTTTCTTTTCACTGCACCAAAAAAAAAAAAAACACCCACACAATTACCAGTGCGATCTTGCTCTATTTTTTACCACTCGCACATGCTAATGATGTTTTATTCTTCTTTACAAAACTTGCGTTGTAGCCTGTGATTCAATAGGTGTCATCATCATACAGTCTAAAAACATGTCGCACCCAAGTTTATTCGTTCAATAGTGTGATTTCTAATGATCTTAAATGCAGATATAGCACAGTCTGTAGCAGGCATAAGCGAGAGGGCTAAAACCCAAGGAAAGGAAATGAGGAAGGACAAATAGAAATGAGAAGCACCCTATGGCTGACTCAGAAAACACATACTTTCTTGAGTAGGTACTTACTTTGAATGAGTAATTACTTCACGACAGCTAAAAGTATGTTCTATAGCATGAATGTGTATACACTTCAAAAAAGTTCCATAGGGTTCCAGAGGATGTCATTGTATATACTCTGGGAGCCACTTGCATATGTTTGCTGGCAGGAGCTGATAGCACACAAAGACAATGGACATAATAACTCTTATAAATGTTTACATAAAGACATCCACATACAATTGTGCCATCATACAAATCAGTGAATCTTGTTGCCTTTCTTATCAGCTTGATTTTGTCAGAGTTCTGTCACTTCTGTCTAGTCTGTTTCTTGGTTTTGTGACAGAGTCCTGACACTCATGTGTGCCTTGTTTCTTGTGCTTTCATGTCACGTTTTGTCTTGTGCTGTGTAGCACACAGTTTGTATTTTACACTACCTGTGTGCTTTCATATTGTCATGTTTTGTGTGAAACACGTGGCTTACGTACACCTATAAACATTATATTACAATGTAGAAAATAATAATACAGAACTGTGTTTTTAAATGTTACATCTATGTAATATAGTAGGTAAAGAATGATTACATACTGAATCAGTTGTCAGATACAGAACAACTGAATCAGTTGTCAGATCCTGTAGCTGTCTGTTTCCTTCATGTGAATGCGAGGACCATTCCAAGACTTCTAGACCTTATTCAGAGCAGCGCCATGACAGGTATGAAAGTGAGGCTGTGAGGGATAGACTTACAGTGTGTCCAATGGCATCCGCTGTAAAAAGCTGAATAAAGCTCCTAGATTACTTACAATTTTCCACAGCTTACCATGTCGGGAGTTTTTTGTCAACTAAAATTTCTTGGAAAGATATTTTTCCAGTGTTTCATGAGCAGAACAAAACGAAAACACATTAAATAACAGTACAGCCCATTGAAGAGATGCATGTCTATCCCTCACAGCCTCGCTTTCATTCTCATTAAAAATCAAAGATGGCGCTGCCGTGAATAAGGCGTATGATTACCTATAATGGCAAAACTAGCAGTTTCAATGAGAATAAGGAAAATATGTTTATTGTAAAGTATGTAGTACTTCTGAGGACTGTTTGAAACAGAAAATGCATTGAAACTATTTGGAGAAACTCAAAAGAGTGCAAAGATATATAGGTGATCATGGATTTGATTGGACTTAACTATTGAAAAAGGTTTCAAGACAATAGTTATTTCTCATATTTAATACAAGGTTTCTTTTCTGTAGTTCATAATTTAAGGTATGGGTCTATAAAGAAAATAAAAAATGATCTACCCTCAGAAATATTCACTGAAAATTGCCTCTAGTCACCCAGCACAATTTTTCCTCTCACTGGATTCTGGAAAGTGTAAAGGATCCATCAGCACATGTACATTAAGATTCAAAGACGGCTTCTAACCCATATGTCATATTCTGACATATAAATCAATGACTCTTTCACACTAACTTAAACTTGACCAGTATATTATCTTGTAGCCTGTACAGCTTACAGTCTGCACTTCAGTAGGCTACTGTTCAACCTCAAGAAGCCCTTCATTTAGCCTGTTAATTTTACATTAATTCAACGTTTAATTGCATGACTTATTTTATACACAACTTATACATTCATGTACAATACAGCACTGCACACAGTTCATACATAATCATCTTGTTAATTTTTGCTTGTTGTTGTCTTTATCTGCAAGAATTTCCAAGGATTTAATTGTATAGCCTATGCCATGCTCTGTAAATATGACTAAAAAACTGGCATTTGATATTTTTTAAGTAAAAAGTTATTTGTGGTTGAATCAGTTTACACTATGCACAACACCGCCATCTAGTGTAGCACAAGACACTTCTTTTTTAATGAACTCTTTTAAAACAAAGTTCCCAAATGTTGTATTGTATACTCATTTTGAAGTTAAACAGTTATTACATGCTTTCTTCATACTACCAGTGGTGTTTTATTTACCTGAATCTGCTGTGTTTTGACCCGGAAGGTTTTGTGTCTCGTTTTTGAGGCTGGCTTCACATGTCAGGGCGCGTCATCATAGTCGGCTGGGCGCATTGTGATTTTACGTTTTGAAATGCACAGGTGAACAGGCTCAGGGTATTTTAGGTGGAACAGGTATCACACATCAGGAATGAAAAGTAACTTATTTCCTAATTAACTTTCTCATCTCCTCTTTGAGCGTTATGGTTCTGGTTTGTCATTCACTAAACTCGCCAGGCCAACGATACCGGCGATAGCGCATTACTTTGGGACAAAAGGCAGGTACGAGGAAGTGAATCCACATCTATTAGATGACATTCTGTTTGTAAACAGATCGCTACCTGGATCCCCCCTCTCCAGATTACCGTGCCATTCATATGGTGTCGGTGATACGTCACGGTACACGCTATCCAACCACAAAAAATGTGATAAAGATTGCGCGACTGTTTGATCTCGTTGTGTCTGAAGCGTTCGGGTTCAGAGTCATGGCTTAATAACATTAAAACATGGAAGATGTGGTACACTGAAGACATGGACGGCAGACTAGTGGATAAAGGGCGAGATGAGCCACAGGCATTTGGCTATGAGACTGGCAACGTCATTCCCCACCTTGATTTCTGAGGATCTCCTCGCGCCGACCGCATTGAGTTCATCACCAGCTCCAAGCACCGCTGTATTGATAGTGTAAAAGCTTTCCAAGAGGGTCTTCACAGACTCTGGGATGTTCAGGGTAGGCTTAATGTCCTTTCTTTTAGCTGTTTTGTTGGCTTCTTAAACAATGTTCATGAAACGTTCATCCAGAAATGAAACTTCTCATATCATTTCCAAACCTGTATGCCTTTTATTCTTCTGTGGAACACACATTAGGCTAGTAACTAAACCTGTTTTGGTGACCATTGACTTCAATTGTATGGACCGAATACAATTGAAGTTAATGGTCACTGAGACATAATACAGTGCCATTTGAAAATTTCTTCTAGAATGATATTTTATATCAAGCTTGTATGTTTAAGTTCAGAATTTTAACTTAAATTACAATTAATAAGTGAAAATTAATTGGTTGGAAATCCAAATATTGTTTGATTTATTATACAGGCTTACCAAATTACCAAAGGGTGTACATTTGTGTTCTTTCTTGTTTTATTTGCTAAAGTACTAATGCAGTGCCAAATAATTTGTAATTTTTAAAGTTTTTTTGTTATTTTAATTAAACGGTTAGGTTTTTAAAATGGTTTGGCAAAAAAATAAATAAATAAATAAAAGTATTCCTATCACATAATCTAGTCTTTGGTTATGATCTGGATCAAACCTTCATTAAGTGTTAGTAATATCAGGATTATTCTGATTCCACGGTCCAGCTATACCATTTATTGCTATCCAGGATCAGGTAATCCATTTTACTTTTGTCGCCGCTTTTAAAAGCTTGCTATGAGCAACAGAAACAAACAAATATACATGCAATAGGGCGCAATTAAGAGACTACTTTTGACTGGTTCAACTCCGATGATTGTGCCAATGTAGTTTTTATAACGTGATTTAAAAAAAACAGCTATTGACAGCTGTTTTGTGGATTATTTTATGGTGTCAAATCTCTTTTTATTTAACCCTCAGGTGCTCTTCGTTTCGAAGTCACACTTGTTATCTTCCCGGTCAAAAGTGACCGGACACCTAAAAATGAAACTTTCTCCATCCCTGTAAAACCAATGCAATTTATTTTTGTTCTATAATATTTATTCTTTTTAATTTAGTATTTTGAGACAATTTAATTGAATTTATTAATATTTATGCAATATTTATGGTTTATTTTTGCCATGGAAAAATATATATATTTTTCTATATATATATTATTTTAAAAAAAATTCTAGGCTCTGTCTAGGCCTTCAGAAAAAGAAAAAGAAATGAAGAAAATTAGCACCATCTGGTTACAGTATAGAGAAAAAGCGTAGAATCATGGTGTAACCACTAGATGGCATGTACAGCTCTCTATGGAGAGGCATGTGAATTCTCCAGCTGTTTATGAACACATTTTTTTTTGGTGGATTTGTATATAGTTGAAACAATCTCAAAAACTATTTCTTATAAAAAAATTACAAAAAAAAACAAAATTCACAAATTTCCCATTCATTTCATATGGGGTCATTTTTGACCGAAGACCACAAGTGTGACTATTTTTTTACGACCACTTAGCATGCTCGGATCATGACCTCAATTTTTTTGTGTGTTCACATACCCAATGCCATAAAAGTCACCAAGTTTCGTAACATTTCGATGAAGCAGTGATTTTTAAAATTTCAAAACAGAAAATTTTTCAGTCAGAAATGACCGAAGAGCACCTGAGGGTTTAAGTGCTAAAAGGCTGAAAGGCTCCTAATGTCTACTTCTATGTCATTACTGTAACATTTACGAATCAATGGTAAAATAAAAGATGTAAATGAAAAAATTGAAGTTATCCCAATCTTATAAAAGGGTTTGAACAACACATACTGATCCAAACAAGATTGGATTTTAATTTGATTTCAGAATCCTTTTTTTAGCTCATTTTGCTCATTTTATCAAGCTTGTATATTTAAGTTCAGAAACTTCACTTAAATGACAATTAATAGGTAATCTTCATTGCCATTTAAGTGAAATTACTGAACTTAAATATACAAGCTTGATACAAATTATCATTCTAGAAGAACATTTCAAATGACACTTAGAGGCTTTTGCATCTGAACTCTTCATATCATCTTTTATGTCCCACAGAAAAAATAAAATCATATTCATATCATCCAGGTTTGGAATGACATGAGGGTGAGTTAAAGGGTTAGTTTACCCAAAAATGAGTAAGACCTCGTAAGACCTTCGTTCATCTTCAGAACACAAATGAAGATATTTTTGATTAAATTTGAGAGCTGTATCACTACCACATAGGCACCCTAAGGGATTGAAACTTGATGGCCCATAAAGTCATTGAAGAAATATAGATATATAGTATAGATATTAGATATTCCAGATATTCCAGATATTCCATGTGACTACAGTGGCTTAACTATAAGTTTATCAAGCAACGAAAATACTTTGTGCGGAAAAACAAACAAAAATAACAACTTTATTTGACTATTTATTCGACTTTATTCAAGTTCAAGAGATTTCCATGACGCATGCGTGAGAACTACATTATTTTTCTACTACTTCTTGTTCAGTTCTTGCGCATGCGTCATGGAAATCTCTTGAACTCTCGTCTCAGGCCCAGAAGGAAGAAAAGGAATAGTCGAATAAAGTCGTTATTTTTGTGACTGTTTTTCGCACAGAAAGTATGCTCGTCGCTTGATAAACTTACAGTTGAGCCACTGTAGTCACTTAGAATATCTATACATTTTCTTCAATGACTTTTCTGGGCCATCACGTTTCAATCCCTTAGGGTGCCTATGTGGTCATGATACAGCTTTCAAATTTAATCAAAAATATCTTCATTTGTGTTCTGAAGATGAATGAAGGTCTTACGGGGTCTGGTACAGCATGGGGTGAGTAATTAATGACTTAAATTTTGGGTGAACTATCCCTTTAATGATGACAGAAGAATGCTTTTCTCTTATAGAATGTGTTTCCAGAACCCCCAATATCCTAAGTTTGCCAGGACCCCATGATATACCACACAGGCGTTATGTCCTATTTCAATGCTGAAGCTCAGATTATAACAAACATTTGCATTGGGGACATTTAAAATTGACATGGCGTTTGATTGTTTTACATTTTTAAAAACCTACATTGTTTATTTCCAGATTTAAATAAGATGTTTTTTTTATTATTATTATTCATTGGGATCAAATTTCTTAGAGCTCCATCTTGATAGGAAACAAAGACAGGTATCTGAATTCTCAACCAGCACCTTTAGGTCAAACAGCTGGCATTTAAAGACACTGAAACACAATGGGGAATCTTTCCTCAGCACAACTGCCATAAAGTGTCTGTTGTTATCTGAGCATACTATGTAAACAACTCTCCACCAGCTGTGGTTAATGATCCAGCAAGCTTTATTGTTGAAGTAGTGGTCCCTATATTCAACTTACCATACTTCTTGTTTATAGATATGGATTACAAACACTACGTGGATGATTCACTCATGAGATTCTTTGATCATTGTGAGAGATTTGTTGAAGGTGTTGAGAACAATAAAACAGCTTTGAAGGAGGTAGAACGCTTTAAGTATTCGCGGAAATGGATGCAGTACGAAGAAATATTCAACCGCCTTCAGATTCCGTTCAATCAAATCACCCAGGTAAGTTTCTTTTTTAAATTACGGCGTACTTTGTCATCTTACTGTTCACTGAAGTTGCTTAAAGGGGTCATGAACTGGCTTTTTAAATGTTTTTGTTTTGTTTTCTGAGGTCAACTTATGACGTTCGTCTTGGTTTTTACATTCAAAAACATAAAAATGAATAAGTTATGGGCTATTTCTTCCCTAGTTTTCAGCGTACTTGAAAATGCTCAGATTTTATGGGCGTTTCGCATTGAAGACTAGGAAGTAAACACCCACTGCTGTGAGTGGATAACAGTTTTGGATATTATAATGAGCTTCAACTCTGTTGTCGGTTTCGGTCGATGCACGTGGGGGAATTTGTTTTGAAAACCACTGTTGTAAAATGGCAACCGGAATGATTCGCCCATACATGTTTGACCCAGAGTCCGAATCCCGAATCGCAGGACAATGAACCAACAGCACCTCGAATACAACGGATACTTATAGACACATACACATAATTATTAGATATCAAATGATCTGTAACAATGCAATGCTAGCCGAGTAGATTATTATTTCTAAAATAAAAATATTACTCACATAAGTGTGTTGCACCACTCCTGTTGGATCCAATATAGAAGGTAACGTAGACTAATCATGTTCCGTACAACAACGATGTTCCGTACAGATTAACTTTAACCGCCGATCGCTGAATAAATACTTCTAGGTCATACACAAAATGCATGTCTGTGTCGTCTTCATTTCTCCCTCTTATATTATAATGAGTTTAACTCGCCAGTCGGTGCACGTGGGGAAAACATCCAATGTTGTCAAATGGCAACCGGATTCAGCCCATACATGTTCGACCCAGAGTCCGTGTGTTGCACAATTCCTGTCAGATCCAATATAGACGGCACATCACCGTTCTTTCTCTTAATCGGTCTGCAAATCCAGCCTCGAACTGTGTCTTGTTGACAAAACAATCCTCGGTGAAATGAAGCGAACATACGGATAATGTTTTACACTCATCGGCTGGAACGTCATTAAAAACAAATTTTAACCAGGCATTCCTAATATTGGAATCCAGAGGAAGCTTATGCAGCGACTGTCTTCTTCCACCGCCAGGCACGGCACAACATTTTGTCAACGGAATGTTTATTGCTGGTAGCTCGCTCCGGTTTGTCATCACGAGGTATGCTTTTGTTTACCTATGCGTGAATGCGCGAATCGGTGGGCGGGGCTAAACCGGCAGTGTTGAAGTAGGCGTTGATGAGCGGGTGGGGTTTTAGCGTCATTGACGTCATACTTCCACACTTTCAAAAACGAGACGCTTGTTGAGGCTGGTGTCAATAAAAGCTTTTATTGGACTAACAAGGTCGTTTTCAGTTCTGAAACTTACAGGATATTCTTATAATATGATGACCTCTTAGATGTCAAAAGCTCAAGGAAAATTTGATTTCTCAGTTCATCACCCCTTTAATGTAAATCTCCAGACTAAAATAGTCAATAACATAGATCCTTCCTCATATTGATTCATTTTCTTCCAAGATATGGCGGAGGCAGCCTTCTTTTGTGCTCCTATGAGTTTGCCATCAAGTCGGAGAACTCTCCATGGTGCGATCTGCTGGATGAGTCTGACGCTCAAGTAAGTATGTTGGTTGGAAGTTGAAAACGTCCATTTTCAGTGGATTTAATGAATGCTATTAGGATTCAAAGTGTAATTCCATGTCAGCTGTGGTGTTTGTGGGGTCGTAGAATGTCTAGTAATTACGTATTGTAATCAGTGCCCTGACAATTGGATTTACCTTGGCGACCAAACGCATGTTTCTCTTTTTCAGTAACATGTTTTTGGCCTCTTGTTAGGTCCTGGAGTATAAAAATGACCTGAAACAGTACTGGAAGAGGGGATACGGACATGACATCAACCGTAAATCCAGCTGCCCTCTCTTTCATGATATTTTCAAGCGTCTTGATAAGGCTGCTAATGACTACAAGTAAGGAGATTAAAGAGTAACTAAACACTTAACCAACTTTTTTTAGTTAATGATCTGTAAGAATGGAGCTTCATAAATGCTGTTCATTGATTCGAGTACATTTTTTGACAATTGGCAATAAAGTCTTTTAATTTTCAAATATATGGTGTAAAACGTCTGAGTGCTGCCCTCTTCAGGTTAAACGGAAAGCTCCTGCAGCAGGGGTACTCTCTTGCATCACCGAACTCTCTCGACACTACTCTGTCACGCCCTTGCTGCGCAGCTCACCACGCCCTTGGCAGCCCCTGGTATAAAAGCATCTGGTTCCGTCAAAACTACTCTAGCGAGTCAGGAGTTGGATTTCTGAGTATTGAAAACGATCAGGATAGCATCATGAGAACCTGAACTCGAAAGATGGACTAATCATTTCTCTTTCCGGTGCTGACGGCATAGACTATATGGGACTGACAGGAGAACGAAAAACTCAGACCCGGCCCGAACTTGAAATTAGAAAGATGAAGCTAATCTGTATTCTTTCCGGTACTGCTGTGCTATATCGACACGGCACAAGCCCAGGCTGCACGCCCATGTTAACCTATGATGTCGTTCACACCAGACGCAGAAGGCGCGCAGTGAAAGCGCCAGTTTCGCAACTAGTCTATTTTTCGCGAGCCGCGAGTGATCCGCGTGCAATTCCGGAAGGAAGTTACACCAAGACACACTCGACCATCACGGTGAATGTAATCAAGATTTTCATAGCCTACTAGATGTTTTGGAATATTTAACATGACATTTTAATTATATAACGATGAAATGCAACGAAATGATTCGAATAGAAGATTTGTTCATTTTGCTGAACGAGACTCAAAGATCCGAGTCAGTAAAATGATCCGAACTTCCCACCACTACAGCGGTCAATTAATTCCGTCACTGCGGGTCTCATGTGTACTCATGCGGGTCTCATGTGCACTCCCCGCTCAGCCCCGCCTTGGCTCGTCTCCGCTGTGGTCTGCCCACTTTTTTAGCATTTTTCAAATTTTGCCAGTGGGTGGAGTCAGGCTTTGACCAGGGGTTTAGTTACACTTTAAAGGAATAGTTCACTTTGAAATACATTTTTGGTATGTTTTAGCTTACCTCAAGGGCATCGCAAGATGTAGGTGTCTTTGTTTCCGCAGTAGTTTCAATTTTTATATTTTTAGGTAAAACCGTTGTTGTCTGTCAGTCATATAATGCAGGTCTATGGTCACCACCTCAAAGAGCATGCACATAGAAGACCAAATTAAACATGATTTCATGACTCATAAATGTAAGTACACATTGATGGCCTAAGACACTGAAGAAGAGAGATCACTTCCGGGGCTTTCTGGCGCTTATGCAGATCCAAGCGCCCACACCCTCAGATCACTTGGACGTGGCTGTCGTTACAAGAGGTAAAAACGACATAAATACTGTTCGTTTTCTCACACAAACCGCTCACTTCGTGTCTTAGGCTATCAATGTGTACTTACATTTACGAGTCATTAAATCATGTTTAATCTGGACTTCTCTGTGCATGCTCTGTGAGGTGGTGACCATAGACCTGCATTATATGACTGACAGTCAAAAAGCGGTTTGACCTAAAAATATCAAAATTGAAAATATTGCGAAACAAAGACTCCTACATCTTAGATGCCCTTGAGGTAAGCTAAAGCATACCAAAAAATAATTTCCCTTTAAGATGTGGACCTGTTTTCAGTTCAGTTATGGTGTATTTGTCCATTTACAATACTCCATAAAACATGTTAAAGATGTTTATGTGTTCACTTGTGTCTCCTGTAATCTGACAGATTGGGAGAGGTAAAAAAGACTGCCACCATCCAGGTTGGTCATGGTGAGACCCTGCTGCCTCTGCTCTCTCTGTTGGCCCTTTTCAAGGATGAGAAACCTCTAACTGCTGAGAATTTTTCTTCGCAGGACAATCGCATGTTCCGCTCTAGTCAGATTGTACCTTATGCTGCGAACTTAGTCTTTGTCCTGTATGAATGCAGCGATGGACTTAGAGTACAGTTGTTTCTCAAATGAGAAGCCCATGACTTTTCCCGGCATGAATCATTCGGCTCCACTGTATGAAACAGTCAGAAAGCATTACTCAAAGCTCCTTCATGGCTGTGATTTTAATAAGGAATGTGATGTGCCTCAACCAAACCTCAGGAACACTGAATTGTGAGTCAGGTTATTAAATAGTGGATTACAGGATCAATTACTGTGCACTTGCTATGACTGTATCTTCACTTTTCATTCTGTTATTATTTTCATTCTGTGGTTGGAAATCCAAATATTGTTTCATTTATTATACAGGCTTGCCAAATTTCCAAGGGGTGTACATTTGTGCTTTAAGAGTGATTTCTGTGTTCTTGTTTTATTTGCCAAAGTACTAAAGAAATGCAGTGCCAAATAATTTGTAATTTTGTATGTTTTTTTTATTTTAATTAAACGGTTAGGTTTTTATAAAAGTCATTCCAGCTGTCAGGTTATACAAATCTTGAAAATGGTTTGCCAAAAAAGAAAAAAGAAAAGGATTCTTAAAATAGATTCCATCACATAATCTAGTCTTGGTTATGATCTGGATCAAACCTTCATTATGTGTTTGTAATATCAGGATTATTCTGATTCCAGGGTCCAGTTATCCTATTTATTGCTATCCAGGATCAGGTAATCCATTTTGCTTTGGTCGCCGTTTTTAAAAGCTTGCTATGAGCAACAAAAACAAACAGATATACATGCAATCAGGGATGCAATTAATATACACTACTTTTGGCTGGTTCAACTCTGATGATTGTGCCAAATGAAGTTTATATAACGTGATTAAAAAAACAGCTATTGACAGCTGTTTTGTGGATTATTTTATGGTGCCAAATCTCTTATAATTAAAAGTGCTGAAAGGCTTAATAGGTCCCAATGTCTACTTCTACATCTTCACTGTAACATTTACATGAATCATGGGTCAAATAAAATATAGAAATGAAAAAAAAATCAAAGTTACCTCAATTTTATAAAAGTATATATATATATATATATATATATATATATATATATGTATATATATATATATATATATAAGGTTTTGTTTGATCCAAACATGATTGGATTTTATGATCTAATTTGATTTCAGAATCCTTTTTTTTTTCTTTTCTTCAATCCAATCCAATAATCGAAATCTGATGAGATTACTTTTGATTAACTGGGCTCAACAGAAGGGTGGATTTCAGGAGCAAAAGAAATAAAACTTTTGAAAAAAACATTTATTTTGCACTTGATTTATTTAACCATTACAATGACTTGGAATGTCTGTTTCGCAACATTCCCATAAAACTTTGAAATTGTGATCTCTTATTCATCAAGACAAACATTCCATCAAACCCCACAATCATCTAAAAATACAGAAATAAATAAATTATTAAATTAAAATTGAATAAGTAATCAAATGGTAAACTACATAAATTATTAATAATTATAAATTATAACACAAAATAAAACAATGATGTTGTTTTTGTTCATTGTTTTATGGTTGCTCTCTGAAACAGATCATCAGATTCCTCAGCTATAAACTTTTCAATATTGAAGTAAAACTAATTATTTTTGTCCTCATAAAACAAAGCCTCAAACAGAAGCAATATGAAGAGTTCAGATGCAAAAGCCTCTAAATGCCATTTGAAATTTTCTTCTAAAATGACTTGAATTTGTATGAATTTTTTATCAAGCTTGTATATTTAAGTTCAGTATAATTTCACTTAAATGACAATTAATAGATAACCTTAATTGCCATTTAAGTGAAATTACTGAACTTAAATATACAAGCTTGATAAAAATGATCATTTTAGAAGAAAATTTCAAATGGCACTTAGAGGCTTTTGCATCTGAACTCTTCATATATTTAGTTAGTTGTTTTCTATTGTTTATTTGTTGTGGGACAGATGAGGGATCTGGGGAATTAAAAAAAAATATTTTAATGGATGGGAATGCTTGTATTCTTTTATGATGCTGTTTTCTGTCTCTTAAAATCTAAATACAGTGACCCAAGCACTGGCTATTCTACCTCTAGTTCTTCATAGTAAATTGTAGTCTAATTTAAAGGTAATCTGGAGTAGATTTGATCTGAGTCAGAGTGATCTTAATTCAATCAAAACCAGAACAAAAGTAAGATGGATTACCTGATCCTATATACTTTCTAAACAAAACATGTAAAGTAAAAATGAATTTGAAAGGTTTAACATGATTATTCATGCTGCTCCATCCATGCAGCATGGGCATTTATAAATCTGGACACCGTGCCTGTGCAACAGGGAGTTCCTCAAGGTTCCGTGCTAGGTCCAATTTTATTTCATATTTACATGCTTCCACTTGCGCAGATCATCAGTAAATATGACCTTGGGTATCACTGTTATGCAGACGATACACAGATTTACATCACCACAAACCCGGATCCTCAATGCTCATTAATAACTTTGCATATCTGTCTAGCAGAGATCAGCACAAGAATGCAGAACAACTTGCTGAAGCTAAACGGCTCTAAAACGGAACTGATGCTGATTGGTACAGTGGTGGCTATTCATAAGGCTGAGGTTAGTTTTATTGTCTGACTCTAGCAGGGTAACCCCACTCCATTTTTGACTCAGTTGAGTTTTAAAGCACATATAATACAGGTCTCTAAAACTGCTTTTTACCATCTGAGAGATATTGCTCGACTCAGACCATTTCTCTCCTTTGTAGACAAAGAAGGCTCATACATGCCTTCATTACAACTAGATTATTGTAATGTCCTGTTCTCTGGCCTTTCAGCAAAATCATTAAACAGGCTACAGTATACAGAGCTCTGCTGCCCCGTGTGCTCACTCGTACCTCTCCTCGTGAGCACATTACACCGCTCCTTTCACAGTTGCACTGGCTTCCAGTAAAGGTGAGAATTGATTTTAAAATTCTCATTCTAACATACAAGGCACTACATGGGATCGCTCCAAGAGTACCTACATGATCTTATTAGCCCCTGATATCTCCATCTGCAAATTCCCTCTATTACATCAGCCCTCGTGTAAGCTCAAGACCATGGGGAAAGGCTTTTTCCTGCAAAGCCCCCAAGGTATGGAATCTACTTCCTTCTACAATTACTGTAAAAGTGCGCCAACGTTGGGACAATTCAAAGGGTTGATTAAGACACACTTGTTCAAAGCTACTTTTTTCTTAATTGTTTTTATTGCTTGTGCTGTATTTGCTTATTCTATTGTATGTGCTTTGGGTTTGAAGATAAGTGCAATATAAATAAATTATTAAGGTTCAACATGATTATTCATGCTGCTCCAGTGCATTTGGGACAACCCAAATACTGAGACATTCTATATGTTGATATTTCAAATTGTTATGCAGATAATTAAACAATATTATATAGTAGTTGATTATAAACATGCTTGCACTAGTCAACTCAAACTTTGTAAACACACTGAAAGGGTTTTTTTCTCAAAAAGACATTAGTAACACTTTACAATAAGGTTTCATTAGTTAACATTAGTTCAAGTGTTAACTAACAATGAACAAAACATTTGTTATAGTATTTTTGTTATCTTTGTCAATGTGGGCCTAATTAATAGAAATACAGCCATTCATTGTTTGTTCATGTTCGTGCATTAGCCTAACTAATTTTAACAAGCACAACTTTTGATTTTAATATTAGTATTTAGCATATATGAATGCTATAGTCTTGTTCATTCTTAATTCATGTTAAATAAAGTTAACTACACAGATAGCACTATTTTTGATGTAATGTTTACATCTGGAAGACGTATTTTTAAGAGTGTTTGCTCATCTGCAATACGTCTATAGGACGTTTCCTCTCAGATGTCAAATAGGACGTTTAGAAGATGTCAGTTCAACATGCATTCTAAATCATTACATCTTAAAGACATCTTCTAAACGCCTATCTGACATCTGACAGGAAACTTCCTATAGACGTAGGCTATTGCAGATGAGCAAATGCTCTTAAAAATACGTCTTCCAGATGTAAACATCACATCAAATGGACTTGTGCTATCTTAACTTAAGTTAACATGAATTACGAATGAACAAGACTACAGCATTCATTACGCTAAAGTAATGTTAATTTCAACATGTAGCCTACTAATAAAATCAAACGTTGTGCTTGTTACCATTAGTTAGGCTAATGCACAAACATGAACAAACAATGAATGGCTGTATTTCTATTAATTACATTAACAAAGATTAATACATACTATAACAAATGTTTTGTTCATTGTTAGTTAATACTTGAACTAATGTTAACTAATGAAACTGTGTTTCTGACATTCCAATAAAATATTATTCATTATGTGTGGTAATGTGGTGCATTGTTTTTTTTAAATAATGTTTGTTAATGTTATATTATTAAAGTTTTTCATTTCCTTTTAGTGGGTCCATGTGGGTTGGCTGAGATTGAGATGGAAGTTGTCAACCCCAGATCAGATTAGCAGTAATAATTCGATAATGTTTGTTTTTTCCATTCATGTATCTGTGTTGTATTACTCCCTGTGTGCTGTGCTGTGAGTGAAAGAGATGTTGAGTATTAACTGAGAATCAGTGTAGTCTGTGCGTGTGTGTGTGTAGTCGTGATGGTGACGTGAGCAGCGCACGCTGATGGGTGGGAGGGTTTCAGGAAGAACGCTGAGTGCTGACGTGTCCAGTTTATCCCGACTTTCAGTAACTTCACTTTCTTTCATTCTGTGTTAGTCCCTAAAGGGTCACACATTTTATAGAAAGCTTCTGACGAGCGTGTTCGCGTTGTTGACATCATGTCTGGGTTGAAAAACAGAGAAACGGTACGTTTGCTGAAGTTCAGCCTTTTTCTATTTGTTTCTCTTCTCGCTAAAGTTTAAAAAGTTGCTTCAATACGAGGTACGAAATTTCAACAGACTTAAAAAAACATACCAGAAGTCTTTTGTGTGTATCAGTATCAGTTAAAAAACAGTTTATTTTGAAAGGTTTTATGCTACATTCACAAAGTAAGGAGTTGCTCGCGAGCCATGTAACTTAGGGAACTTGGATAAATATGGAGTGACAGTCAGTCAGTCACTTAAAATAACACTAGTGTGTGCTTTTGACAGGATATTGAAAATATTTTGTGATGTGACAGGATGTTATGATTCAGGTTTATCCACTTGTCCAGATTTGACATTGGACTTAAATTCATTTGAATGGCTGATGTTTAGGTTTTTTTGTTCAGGGGTCACGTCCTTTATACTAGAATTTCTGTCTCTGTTTTACATGACGGAACTATTATGCTTTCCACCATCCAAAGTGTTTTCTGGTTTGCAATATAACCACATAAATCCCATGTAAGATTAATGTTATTTGTAACAGTTGGCCAGATTTAGCATATCCTCAGTCAAAGGGATACTGTGTACCAATGGGAATTAACAAACCCCAGGGTTACTTGCATCAAGCTGGGATTTCCTATGTATCCAAGGAGCCTGGGTAGAAAGAGGGAGAGAGATGGCTCTCATCCAACTGGCCTCATCTCTGTGGTCCTGCATGAATGGCCCTTTTTGTTTCTTCATTTCTCTTTTCTGAAGCCACTCCCTCTTTAGTCCTGAAGTTTGAAGTTAAAGGAATAGTTCACTTTAAAAAAAATATTTGCTAATAATTTACTCACCCCATGTCATCCAAGATGTCCATGTCTTTCTTCTTCTTTAGTTGAAAAGAAATTAAGTTTTTTGGTGAAAACATTCCAGGATTTTATCCATATAATGGACTTCAATGGGAACCAAACGGTTCAAGGTCCAAATGGGAGTTTCAGTGCTGTTTTCAAAGGGCTTTAAAATGATTCCAGAACGATGAATAAGGGTCTTATCGTACCAAATTGTATCTATCATTTAAGAAATAAATAAAAAAGTTAAAGTTTTATAAGGACAAATGGTCGCCTTGCTCTGTTCTGTGATGCGTGTTCGTGACTCTCCTGTTCAAACTCATTCATCAAAATGAACAAATCTTTTTTCGAGTCATGACTCAAAGGGTTCTAGATTAGACCCTTATTCATCGTCTGGTGTGGTTTAAAGCCCTTTGAAGCTGCACTGAAACTCATTTGGACCTTGAATTGTTTGGTTCCAATGAAGTCCATTATATGGAGAAAATCCTGGAATGTTTTCATCAAAACCTTAATTTCTTTTCGACTGAAGAAAGAAAAAACGTGGACATCTTGGATGACATGGGGTGAGTAAATTATCAGCAAAAGTTTTTTTAAAAGTGAACTATTCCTTTAAAATGTGATAATAGAAGTTAAAATTAAAGGGACCACTTGTTCAAAAATAAACATTAATTCATAATTTACTAACCCTCATGTTGCTCCAAACCTGTATGTCAAAAAATATTTTGAAGAATGTTGGTAACCAAACAGTTTTGGTGACTATTGACTTCTGTTGTATGGACAAAAAACATATACAATGTTTTCTTTTTGGTTTGTAATGGCATAAAGGTGAGTAAATGATGACAGAATTTTTATTTTGGGTTTACTATTCCTATAAACACTTTTGTGAATCTGACCCATTGTCCCTTTAGTTATCAGTGAAGATAGAAATAGTGCTTTAGCCTCAGATTTGCAATTTGTTCTCAATACTTTTCACATAATTTATATCGTGTATATTCACTTTAGGACGTGCAGAGAGCAACCAATGTTGTTTACCAGGCTCACCATGTGAGTAGAAGCAAGCGTGGCCAAGTGGTTGGGACCCGAGCTGGATTTCGTGGATGCACTGTTTGGCTGACAGGTGGGAATTTCTCCTGTGAGACTTCCAGGAGAAAATTAGATGGATCAAATTAAAAGCATAGTTCACTCAAAAATGAAAATTCATCATTCTCATGTTCAGACCTGTATGACTTCCTTTCTTCTGGAACAGAGATGTTTGGTTGAATGATCAGTTACTATTCACATAAAACATTGCATATTTTTTTCCATACAATAAAAGTGTATTTATGTGATTTGAGGGTTGCTTAGTTCTACATTTTATTTATTTTTTTTGCTACAGGGTTGTCTGGTGCTGGAAGAGACTACAATTGTGATTTGCTTTGGAGGAATACCTCAGTTTCCCATGGCATTCCTTGCTACTCGCTCGACGGTGACAACATTCGACATGGCTTGAATAAGAACTCTGGGCTTCACCGCCACAGACAGAGAAGAGAACATTTGACGTAATTGCTGAGGTCGCCAAACTGTTTGCGGATGCCGGACTGGTTTGCATCACTAGTTTCATTTCTCCATTTACAAAGGTATGATGAAATTCAGTGATATCAGAGCTTCCCAAATTATATGATATTTTTTAATAATTTCTGCAACAAGATGCATTAAGAGGATGACTTTACGTGTGCTCACAACAGGATCGAAACGATGCCAGAAAGATTCATGAGACTGCAGGTCTGCCATTCTTTGAGGTGTTTATAAATGCCTCACTGGAGGTGTGTGAGAGCAGAGATGTCAAAGGACTTTATAAAAAGGCCCGTGCTGGAGAGATTAAAGGTATTTTGTTCAGGATAATAAATCTATAAATACATGGGTTATAGCTGTCTCGTCATATTTATATTGTTTAGAAGGAAATATTTTAACATTAAAAACATTACACAGTAATTTTCTTGATTGGGACTATAGTTCACCCAAAAATGATAATTCTATCATCATTTACAAACCTGTATGAATTTCTTTCTTCTGCTGAACACAAAAGAAGATATTTTGAAGAACGGCTGTAACTCAATAGTTGATGTGGCCCATTGACTTCCATCATTTTTTTTTATATACTATGGATGTTAATGGGGCCCATCAAATGTTTGGTTACGGACAATCTTTAACATACATCTTTTGTGTTCAGCAGAAGAATGAAATTCATACAGGTTTGGGAACTGACTTGAGGGTGAGTATATGATGCCAGAATTTACTTTTGGGTCAACTATCCCTTTATTAATTCAGAGCAATCATTTACCAATTTACCAATAATCATTTACAAAATTCACTTTCTACGTGAACTAGTTAGAAGTTCTGTTTCACACATTTTAAAATGAACTAGTTCAGTTCATAGATCATACTTCAAAAAATGAACTAGTTCATTCATAGTTCTTTTTTTCCTTATGTTGTGAGCTTTTTTACATTTTTTTATTGCCCCAGCCCATATACAACCACACACAACAATTATTTTATCAACGGGCAACGTTGAATGTAAGATTTTTCCCATCCTCGCTAACCTCATCATAAAATCTGTTTAAATTACCTTACAACGCCTCCTCGCTCGCTGCTTTGTCGACGGTGGCCGTGGTGTGACGCTGGTGTCTTGTGTTGCCAGATTGGGTGTTTTTTCACTACATATTAACGCCTGTTTACTTGTTTTTTTTTTTGCCGGGTTTTCGCCTGGAAGGCTCTATCGAAATCTGGCACGCTGTTGTACGTAGTTAAACTAAGAGAGCATGCGTTCACAGACACCAGAATGAACGCGTTCACAATAACGTTCATCAGGCAGTAATATAATATGTTCAGTTCACGTTCGCCCGAAAATATGAACGCGTTCAGGCACAACACTGTTAATAGGTTAACAAAAAATGTCCGATTGATTAAAATGTTAAATTTGATAATACATTGTGAGTTTTAAGGAGTAATTCACTTTTAAAAAATCTTTTGCTGATAATTTACTTACCCCATGTCATCCAAGATGTCCATGTCCAAGGTTTTCAATAAAACATTCCAGGATTTTCTCCATATAATGGACTTCACTGGGTACCAAACGGTTCAAGGTCCAAATGAGAGTTTCAGTGCAGCTTCAAAGGGCTTTAAATGACACCAGACGATAAAAGGTTCTTATCTAGTGAAATGATCGGTCATTTAAAAAATAAACGAACTCATCAAAATGAAAAAATCTTTTTT
The DNA here is from genome assembly GCA_030378365.1 of Hybognathus amarus. NCBI lineage: Eukaryota > Metazoa > Chordata > Actinopteri > Cypriniformes > Leuciscidae > Hybognathus > Hybognathus amarus. Next base: position 18,177 of record JAQIUQ010004061.1, on the reverse strand, counting down.
GAGTCATTTCGTTCGTTGAATGAACCAAATGACTAGAAAAAAGATTAGTAAATTTTGATGAACGAGTTCGAACAGGAGAGTCACGAATGCACATCACAGAACAGAGCAAGGCGAGCATTTGTGCTTATAAAACTTATTTATTTTTGAATAACCAGTCGTTTCTCTAGATAAGATCCATATTCATCGTCTGGTGTCGTTTAAAGCCCTTTGAAGCTGCACTGAAACTCTCATTTGGACCTTGAAACAGTTGGTACCCAATAAAGTCCATTATATGGAGAAAATCCTGGAATGTTTTCATCAAAAACCTTAATTTCTTTTCGACCGAATAAAGAAAGACGTGGACATCTTGGATGACATGGGGGTGAGTAAATTATTAGCAAAAGTTTTTTTTAAAGTGAACTACACCTTTAAATGAATAGGCTTGAACTCGGTGCTTGTAACTTAAGGACAATGGTGACACCAGAATAACAATATTCATGATTCTGAAGCTGAAATTACTGTTATTGTTATTGTAGATGAATATGCTTGCACGCTTTCACTGACTAGATATATTTAAAATAATGTCGGCCACTTTTTTACTTGTAACATCAGACATTTGGCGTTATCAGGACCCACAAATATTGCCCCATTGCATTATTATACATTATAATCAACATTATATATAGTAGTTCAGTTGTAGTACTTACATTAAAACTCTGAAAACTTGAATTTTTTTCACACAGTAATTTTTTATTTTGGGGGACTATGCATCAATACATATTGTCACTATCCACGATATGTATTGTTGCATTTTTGTATTGCAATATATTGTAGCACAATATATTGTTACACCCCTATTTACCAATAATGTGATTAAATTGAGAGTAATTAGAAAATGTTTCAACTACATTTTGCTTCACGTAGGTTTTACAGGAATAGACTCTGACTATGAGAAACCTGAAGCCCCTGAGCTTGTGTTGAAGACCGGAGAGCTCACTGTCAATGACTGCATTCTTCAGCTAGTGGATCTCTTGAAGGAACAGGTGGGTCAGTCTTTAATTTCAGGTCATTAAATAGATTATGTGTTTTGTCAGTTGTGCCTTTCTTTGTGCCAGCTGACAGACTGTCAGTATTCTCTTGAGAGACGTTATAACACCAATGACCAGATGGTTTGTTCTCACAGGATATTGTTCCCACTGGTGTGACAGAGGAAGTGAATGAGCTCTTTGTTCCTGAAAACAAGCTGGACCTGGTGCTGAGTGATGCCAATATACTCCCCACTGTAACCATCACGGAGGTAATGCAACACACACATGCCCTACTACTGTTGTGGAAATCAACTGCCCTGCTTGTTACACCACAGGCATTTCCTCACAGTTCAGTTAACTGAGAGCGTTTCAGTGTAACTTGGTGTTTGCAAACCCAAATCTACTGCATAATTTACGTTCTGTAAGAGCTACTGAAATAACTACTGTAGAAAAAAATGAACTGCTGTAATTCATAGTTGTTATTTTGTGGCAAACTGTGGTTCTTGTCATGAGATGGAATGAAAGTGCTGTTTGTGTGTTTCTCGTTGGTCTTGTAGCTGGATTTGCAGTGGGTGCAGGTTCTGGCTGAGGGGTGGGTGACTCCACTGAGGGGATTCATGAGGGAGAGAGAATTCCTGCAAGTCTTGCACTTTGGAACTTTACTTGATGGTAAAGACATTTTCAAACTAATCATCACCCTCAAAAATGTTTATTTTATAGTGTCTCTACTGCAGGGGTTCTCAACTGGTGGGTCTCATCTCATTAAACGACAAATTTAACACAATGTATTATTTTAATCGATTACAGGACATCGAGATGTTATTGTACATAGGTGTTACATCTGGTTTATGATTTGCATTAGCGCAAAACTTTATTTTGAGTGATTTTTACTGATTTTATTCACTTTTGTACATGCAGTTGTCATGTTCCTCCTTAGTTTCTTTAAGGGTTAGTTCACCCAAAAATGAAAATTAAGTCATTAATTACTCACCCCATGTGTACTAACCCCGTAAGACCTTCGTTCATCTTCGGAACACAAATAAGGATATTTTTGATTAAATCTGAGAGCTGGATCACTCCTCCATTGGCTCCTAAGGGACTGGCTCTTGACGGCCCATAAAGTCATTAAAGAGAATGTTTAAATATTCCATGTGCCTACAGTAGCTCAATTATAAGTTTATCAAGCGATGAGACTACTTTTTGTGCGAAAAAAACATAATTAACGACTTTATTCGACTATTCCATTACTTCCTTATAAGCACATGCTCGAGAACTGAGATGAGGACGTTCTTCTTCGACTTACTTTTTGTTAACCGGCTGCTCACCGCTTAGGAAGTATTACCGCCACCTACCGTATAAGATGATGTGCTGATATAGCCTGAGCGCGATCATCATCTTATACGGTAGGTGGCGGTAATACTCCTAAGCGGTGAGCAGCCGATAACAAGAAGTAGTCGAAGAAGAACGTCGTCATCTCAGTTCTCACGCATGCGCCCATAAGGAAGTAATGGAATAGTCGAATAAAGTCATTATTTATGTGTTTTTTTCGCACAAAAAGTAGTCTCGTCGCTTGATAAACTTAGAATTGAGCCACTGTAGGCACATGGAATATTTAAACATTCTCTTTAATGACTTTATGGGCCGTCAAGAGCCAGTCCCTTAGGCAGTCTATGGAGGAGTGATCCAGCTCTCAGATTTAATCAGAAATATCTTTATTTGTGTTCCGAAGATGAACAAAGGTCTTACCGGGTTGGTACAGCATGGGGGTGAGTAATTAATGACTTAATTTTCATTTTTGGTGAACTAACCCTTTAATAATTTGTTCTGAATAGAGTAAAAATATCTTGTTTTGTGGCCTTATTTATTTATTAACTTTTGAACATGTGGTTGTCAGGGTCCAGTTACTTAATAATATGCTCTGAAATGCACGCTGCATGGGTTAATATATGCATGTATGTAGGATTATGTTTTAAAAAAGATGAAATGAGTGTTTTCAACGGTTATTTTTAAATTTTGTTGGTTGAATTCTAAAAAAGTGGGTTGTGACTTTATGACCCTGGGAAAATGTGGGTCCCAGGGTGGGACCAGTTGAGAACCCCTGCTCTACTGTATTTCAAAAGCCCCTTTCACACAGCGCGTTGATCCCGGGAAATTTGCGGGAAATTGCCAGAACGCCTTCTGATGTGAACGCAAACATGACCCGGGATAGATGCCGGGTTGGGGACCTAGTAACATTGCCGGAATCAGTCCCTGAACGCGCGCTGTGTGAACAAAAGCCAGGACCAATGCCATAAGGGGTGTGTCATAGTGATGACGCTCGTGCCATCACGCGACTCTGTTGCTCTTAGAAGAAAGTTTGTGTTCGTCATCAACAAAGAAAGGACGAACAAATGTCTGCAAACTGAAACGAAACGGAGACCATGAGCTCCTCACTATCCGCACTGAAGCTGAGATCGTTCACCAGCTTTGTGGAACGGTATGCGCGTGTACATGTTTTCGACACGTACATTACACGCTCTCATCCTGACGTCATGTGTCTTTCTGGGTTGTGTGTGAAAGCACTTACAGATCCCGGGCAAATCGCTGGCAGTGTGAATGAACAGATATCAAACAATCCCGGGACAAATGTCGGGTCACATTATCCGTGTATTTTCCAGAATCTCTGCGTGAAAGGGGCTAAAGAAATGTTTTTAATTTACATATTAAATTTATATATATTACATGTGTGTGCATGTGAATATGTACATTTATATAATAAACACATACTTACTTGCATAAACTTACTTTTAAGATATTTATAATATTACTAAATATTTCCATTTTAAATAAATTAGGGCTGTGCAATGATTGACCACAATTAATCGCATCCAAAATAAAAGTTTGTGTTTACATAATGTGTGTGTGTACAGTGTATATATTTAAATTGTTTATATAAATACACACCATGCATTTATATATTTAAGACATATTTGTCTGTATATATATATATATATATATATATATATATATATATATACACATATAAATAACACATTTTCTTATACATGCATGTGTATATTTATATATACAAAATAATTATACAATACATGTATAGTTATATAATATAATTGCCTGTGTTTAATGTTTTAAAACATAAACACATCACAGTGCACAATGTTTTTTATTGACAAATTTGTTAAGGCTATGGATAATTTGGTATTGAGTGTTTTAGCAATCCAAAAAACTGTAATACTTCACAATATTACTGTTTTACTGTATTTTTGTTTAAAATAAATACAGCCTCAGTGACCATGAGGCTTCTTTCAAAAACAAAAAATCTCTCAGATCCCAAACTTTTGAACGGTAGTTTATTTAATATTGAATGTTAATTTAATAATAATATACACTACCGGTCAAAAGTTTAAGGTCGGTAAGATTTTTTATGTTTTTAAAAGAAGTCTCTTCTGCTCTACTAAGCTGCAATTTTTTGATAAAAAATACACAAAAAACACAGTAATATTGTTAAATATTATGACAAAAAATCTTAAATAAAAGAACAGCATTTATTTCATTAGAATCTTTTCTAACATTATAAATGTCTTTACTGTAACTTTTGATCAATGTAACTCATCCTTGATGAATAGAAGTATTGATTTCTTATTTATTTCCCCCAAAAATAAAATACAAATTCTTACTGACCCCAAACTTTTTAAAGTCTTTTTAAAATCTTACCGACCTTAAACTTTTGACCGGTAGTGTTCATCTACTTAGTAAAATTTTAATAATTTACGTTTATCTAGTTATTCAATTTGCATATTTAGTTAAAGGGATATACCGTTTTTTTCATATTAAACTGTTATTCCCTTAACTAAGACGAGTTGATACACACCTCTGTCGTCTCAGTGCGTGCACTCATTCGCTCTGGCACGCGAGACACTTTTATCGCACTTAACTAGCCCAGTTCATTCAATATGGGCCAAGCAGAGAAGCGACCAAACACCTCCACGTTACTCCTAAATGAATTAAAGCAGTATCCCTTTAATGTATTAATATCCAACATAACATTAAATAATAATATTATTGTTAAAAATACATTTTTTTTAATCTAATCTAGTAAAAATTGTAATCTTATGTTTAGGTGGGATCATCAACTTGTCTGTTCCCATTGTGCTGCCTGTGTCCAAGGACGACAAGGAGAGGCTGGACGGTTACACTGCTTTTGCCCTGGAGTTCAAAGGTCAAAAAGTGGCAATCCTGTCGCAACCCTGAGTTTTATGAGCATCGTAAGAGGAAGAGAGATGTGCAAGGCAGTGGGGGACAACATGCCCGCAACATCCGTACATTAAAGTGAGAGGACACATCTCTGTGACATTGCTTTTAAAACAGTTGCATATCTCCTAGTACAGTCAGCCAATCAAATGACACCATTTATTCTTTTGTACAGATGGTAATGGAGAGTGGTGATTGGCTGGTTGGTGGAGACCTGGAGGTGTTTGAGAGACTTAGGTGGAATGACGGTCTTGACCAGTACCGTCTCACTCCACGGGAACTAAGACAGAAATTTAAAGAAATGAGAGCAGGTAAAAGCGAAACATGATTTCTTCCCTTAAGTATTTGCTAGTGCGGCAAAACCCTCTGCAATTGTGTCTTTCCCCACAGATGCCATTTTTGCATTCCAGCTGCGTAATCCTGTGCACAATGGCCATGCGCTCCTGACGCAGGACACTAAGCGGCGTTGCTCCACATCGAGGCTACAAGAAGCCTGTGCTGCTTCTGCACCCTCTGGGTGGCTGGACAAAGAGGACGACGTCCCGCTGGACTGGCGCATGAGACAGCATGCAGCTGTGCTAGAGGAAGGAGTCCTGGATCCAGAAAATACAATTGTGGCCACTTTTCCCTCACCCATGATGTATGCTGGTCCCACAGAGGTCAGACTCTTTCCTGAGCGTGATACACTGAAACAAATAATAGGCTGTTTAATAAAAAAATTATTTAATTTGTGAGTCAATTCTAAACAGGGCAACAATTCTAAATGTTCTTATAGGTACAGTGGCATTGTCGGGCCAGGATGATCGCGGGTGCCAACTTTTATATTGTAGGGCGAGACCCAGCAGGTATGCCCCACCCGGAGACAAAGAAGGACCTGTATGAGCCCACACATGGTGGGAAAGTGCTGACCATGGCACCAGGCCTCACCTCTCTTGAGATTATTCCCTTCAGAGTTGCTGCATACAACAGAGTTAAGAAGGCCATGGACTTCTATGACAAGGAAGGTGCGTACATGTTTAATTAACATATTACTATATTATGTATTATGGCTGTGAATAGTCTAAATTTGCCATAATATATATATATTTATATATTGAACCTCCAAATTAATGTAGAATTAAAATATTTTTTTAAATTTAAAGACATTGGTATTGAAAGCTATATTTTTTAAATTAATCAATCTTATAACAACTTTAGTTTAACCTACAATAATATTTGGTTACACACTGTAATTATATATTTAAGTACTGAGTTAAATGAATTAAAGGAGTAGTTCACTTTTAAAAACACTTTTGCTGATAATTTACTCACCCCCATGTCATCCAAGATGTCCATGTCATTCTTTCTTCCAGTCGAAAAGAAATTAAGGTTTTTGATGAAAACATTCCAGGATTTTCTCCATATAATGGACTTCAATGGGAACCAAACGGTTCAAGGCCCAAAAGACAGTTTCAGTGCAAACTACAAACTGTTCAAAAGGGCTTTAAATCGATTCCAGACGATGAATAAGGGTCTTATCAGCGAAACGATTGCTCATTAAAAAAATAAAAAATCAAACAAAGTTTAAGTTTTATAAGCTCAAATGGTCGCCTTGCTGTTCTGTGATGCACGTTCGTGACTCTCCTGTTCGAACTCGTTCATCAAAATAAACAAATCTTTTTTTGTGTTATGTGGTTGATTCAACGAATGAAATGAACGAATTGACTCGGAAAGAGATTCGTTCATTTTGATGAACAAGTTCAAACAGGAGAGTCATGAACGCGCATCCCAGAACAGAGCAAGGCGACCATTTGAGCTTATAAAACTTAAACTTTTTTTTTTTAAATGAGCGATCATTGATAAGACCCTTATTCATTGTCTGGAATCGTTTAAAGCACTTTGAACAGTTTGCACTGAAACTGTCTTTTGGACCTTGAACTGTTTGGTTCCCATTGAAGTCCATTATATGGAGAAAAACCTGAAATATTTTCATCAAAAACCTTAATTTCTTTTCGACTGAAGAAAAAAGACATGGACATCTTGGATGACATGGGGGTGAGTAAATTATCAGCAAAAGTTTTTTTTAAAGTGAACTACTCCTTTAACAACAATGAATTAATGTGTTTTTATGCATAATATACTCTGGATGTATAACATAATATACTATTATAGCAAGTACATGTAACATTAACAGTCATCACATAAACCCATTATAAAGACATTTATAATGGGTTTATGTGTAATGGGTCCAGCATTTAACTTTATTTTAGTTTAAATAGTTTATTTAAAGTGACATCTAATAAAATTCCTCTGTCATGGCACTTAACTGCTCTTTACTTTGTGCATCATTGTTTATCAGAATCAGTATTAAAATCACTGCAGTATTGATATTTATAGACAGCTGATGTGTATACAGCTGCAGCTCAAGTCAGCAACTTTTCTATTTTTCAGACATGGTGAATTTGAGTTCATCTCAGGGACCAAAATGAGGAGCCTTGCCCGCAGCGGAGAGAACTCCCCTGATGGTTTCATGGCCCCCAAAGCGTGGAAAGTCCTAGTTGAGTACTATAGTTCTCTGCAGAAGGACCAGTGAACACAAAACATAGTCAAGTTTATAGAAAGGTGCATTATATACTCCAATCCTACATTTTTTTATTTAGAATGTACCACATTTTTAGATAAATGCTATCTATATGTATCCACTGCAAATCTCTTTAAAATACCATATATCCTGAGATCACAGAGTATAAAAGCATAGATGGATCAAACTACACAGCTACTGCTGTTTAAATGTGTTATATACATAGTCTTGATCAAAGTATGCCTGACAGTAATGGGACCAATATTTTGCCTACCTCAACTGTCTTGGCAGTATTTCCACCAGTAGAGAACATCTTGTTCTCATTGTATACACAGGTTCTATTTTAATTCTTCAAACATTCTTTGAAAAAGAATTTAAAAACATTCAGTACTGGCAGTAGAGTATAACCGCAGTATTGTCTTGCACTTCAATCTCTTTTTACTTCCATGTGCCTTAATGTAAAATGGCATTACTGTTATATTCCCAAATGAACAAGTTACTGTAGAGTGATGTATGAATGTGAAAGATTTGTGCTGAATGCAAAAACATGAAACTCTTGAGGAATCCAGTGTGAAGGAACAAGAGCATATTTATTGTCTTGCCATTTTGTTATTGGACCAACCTAAACATATTTATTGTCTTACAGGAAATGTATGGACTTGCGAGATTTACACTTTGTAATTTCTTACAAAATTCGATACAATGTGTCACCGGGCAGTAATTCCAATAAACATAATTAAAAGAATAGGATGGTCATCCAATTCTTGTACACTGTAAACAAAACATTTTAAATATATTCTGACTTCAAAACACATTTAAATTGGATCGAGTAATGGGCTATTGTGGATTAAGAAACCTAATAACTAAAAAATACCTGTATACAGTAAAATGTTTCATTGTATTGCCAGCATTCTACTGTAAAATGGTGCATCAATCCATAACCATTTCTCCAGAAGAAAACGGTTCCTTTCCACTTATTAAATGATCCGTTGCCCATTCAAACCCCAGAAATAACAACAGAAGTGGCTCGTCACTTGCTCTAAAATATGTTGTAGAAGTATATTTAATGTTTCACAAATAAATATTTATACAACAGGCCATCACACTCTCTCTAATCTGAGCTAGATTTAACACTTAAACATTTTATTCAATGTTAAAGGCCAACAAGTCAATGTATTTATAATTTAAATCATTCAATCTCTGGGGCAAACCAAACTGATGAGAGTTTGTTAAAATTGTTGCTTAACACACTTAAAGATCAGCTGAATTGTTACATACAGTTAATGTAAAAATAATTATTGCAGAGGAAATTATGTGCCTTATGCATAATAACTACTGGATACTAACTACACTGTTGCCCATCTTCATAAAGAACAAACACCACCCAAACCAAACCTATAAAGACAAACAAAAATGGACCTCATTCTTGTAACACAAGCAGAATGAGTTTATGTAAATCATTCAATCTTTCATAAACTGTCCCATTGACTCTAATGTGACCATTTACTTTTCTTTCTTTTTGTGTGAATAAGGCTCATTGATTGAATGGCAATAACAGAATATCTAAATTACAGTGCAAAACAAGAAAAAAAGCCTCCATTCCACCATTTATAAATCCTGAGTTCCCCCTTTTACAAAACATGATATGCCTAAAAAAAAAAAAAGAAAAACAGACCAAATGTAGTTTCATGTTCTTTTAAAACAGCAGCATCACATTCAGTCCAGTGGCACGTGCATAAACGCTTCTTGCGCTCCTGCAGATTTGGACTTCTTCATCTTCTCGATTGCCTTCTGCATGTCTTCCTGCCTTATTGGGCGGATGAAGTCTTCCACCGGACTGTCATTGGGATGGAAAAATAATTAATAAGAGAGCACCGCAAATGCAAGTTTAGTCAGGACCACTTCAAGTAAATATAATTTCTTACACAAACGGTAACAGAACTGTACGGAAAAACAAAATGACAGTCAGATTGATTACAGGTTCAGTTGGGTGGAGATGGGAGTTTGATTGCAAGCAGCTGAACCTATGTGAGGAGATGCTAGAATGAATGGGAATTTAGATACTCCACTTTAGTTTTGGAATAGGCTCATTTTACAACTCCCTCAGAGTTAAACTGTTGAGTTTTACAGTTTTTGAATCCATTCAGCCGATGTTCGGTTCTGGCGGTACCACTTTTAGCATAGCTTAGCAAACATCATAGAAGTAGACAAGACCATTAGCATATCTCCCCCCAAAAAATGACCAAAGAGCTTAAACATTTTTCCAGAGATGTATAAAGTACTAGAAACCCGGACTTGAGTAAAAGTACAAGTGCTCTATCAAAAAAGTGAATTGAGTAGAAGTTGAAGTGCTCTTTAAGCACCACACTTAAGTAGAAGTACTAAAGTCTTCAACATTTTTTGTACTTAAGTATTGCAAGTAGTTTATTTAAAAATTCACTACTTAAGTACTAAAAGTAAAAGTACAAGTATTGTGTCATGTAATTATTAAAGAAAGCAGTCAAAAGTTTAAACTAGCAATCAAATAAGGCGCTTTGGCGGGATACAAATTTGCTTTGGCGGCCGCCAAAAAAAATGTCATTGCAAGAAAACGTCTCAGGTTACGACTGTAACTTATGTTCCCTGAGAACAGGGAACGAGACAATACGGTCGAATGACGCAATGGGAACGCATTGCGTCATTCGACGTATTGTTGAGTTCCCTTCGAAAGGGAACGTCTCAGGTTACGACTGTAACCTATGTTCCCTGAGAACAGGAACGAGACAATACGTCGAATGACGCAATGGCGTTCCCCATTGCGTCATTCGACGTATTGTCTCGTTCCCTGTTCCCATTCCCTTCGAAAGGGAACCCCTGCATTAGTTGTCAATGTGTGTGTCAATCAATACCATTACCCTATAAAACTGGCGTGCGATTTAGGCAGCATGAAAGTCAACTTGCAACAAATGATTCGTAAAATTTTTATAATTGTAACGAGTAACTAGCAGAACATTAAAAAAATATTGAAGTAAAAGTATTAAATTCATCGAAAATATCTACTTAAGTAAAAGTAGAAGTATGAGAAAAAAACAATACTCTAGTAGAGTACAGATACAGCATTTTAGTACTTAAGTACAGTACTTAAGTAGTTCTACTTCGTTACTATACATCTCTGCATTTTTCCTATTTAAAATCTTGACTCTTCTGTAGTTACATCGTGCACTAAGACCAACGTAAAATGTAAAGTTGTGATTTTCTAGGCTGATATGAACTATACTCTCATTTCCTGTGTAATAATAATCAAGAAACTTTACTGCTGTACTCATGAGTGCAGCAGGCATATCTGATATGACACAGCGTCTGAAAATAGTCCCCAGCTTGGTAACTTCCAATGTGACAAGGAACTGTGCAAGCAGGTTGTTACATTGGTTATGTTGACGAAAGGTAGCTTATTTTCAGGCGCTGCATCATGATCATTACGCCTGCTGCACTCATGGTTGGTTGTAGGGCTGTAGTCAAGACCACCTTTGTCGAGTCCAGAGACAAGTCCAAGACCAGGACTAGTCGAGTCCAAGTCAAGACTCGAGTCCAATGAGGTTCGTAGTCCAAGTCAATAACCGAGTCCAAAAAGGTTCGAGTCCGAGTCAAGACCGAGTCCCAGGACAGGAAAAAAAAAGTCTTCAGGGCCTGAATTTCATTTACGCCAAACAAAATTTTAAAATTTATGTTGCTTAAATGTTTGTGCTCATTGCATTTTACAATGGGGTAATGTTGTTAAGAATTTACACAACACAAGGCTTGATTTAAATAGTCAATTAAATTGAAAAAAGTTACACAAATAAATACAATAAAGATACAAATAAAGACAAATAAAGAGAAACGTTTTTGAATAGGTCTACACTAGTGTTCATAGACAGAAACTGAATAAAGTAATCAAATGGAAAATAACACTGGATAGTATTTTAGTCCTGAATAAATTAAACACATAGGCTAATCCTGATTCCTTTAATTTAAAGCTCTCTTTTCTTGTTTTGACGACAAAATTAATGAACGACACATATGGTTTCTGTCACTTTAAGAGCTAAGAGCATATATTCTCTGTTCATACTGGCATGTTTTATGCTTATTAAAGACAAAACCGACTATGTTTAGACCATTATACTCACGAAGACTCGGATTTGAGTGTTAAAGCAATATAGCTAATCCGTGAAAAATAACTTTTGTTACTGGCCAGCTGTTCTTGAGGCGGATTTTCAATGAATGTGCGCATAGTCATCCCAGAGAGCGCGCAAGGACTGATAGTTTAAAATTACTTGAATGTTAAACTGGTAAGACTTAAAAAGACGTGCAAATGTTAAGCTTTATACACGATGCACTACTGGCTCGAATGCAAGTGAATATTCCGTCATGTCCCGACTCTGAGCGCGAGTGTGTATCATTGCGGCAGCGCTTGATGCGCCTTCCACAACACATGAGAGAAGAGAAGACGCGGCACCATTGAACACTCATGCGGTTTGTGAAATTGTCTGGCAGATAGTTATTAAAAGAATGATTTGATTTTATAATCTGTGTGGATTACGATTGCGGGAATATCCCACATTATAAATGGGAGACCTGCGGGAATCATTAGAATTGTGCACAACACCCAGTAGCCTAAACTGTAACAGCATGAGAAGACGCGCTCCGTTGTAGTGAGCACTTGGTCGGTTAATTTGGGCATTTTCTAAGTTAACGTTACCCTGATAGGCTGAGTAATAAATGAACACGCATACAAAAATGTTGGACTCTGTTGAGACCAAACGCCATATTTGGCAAGACCAGTGGCCGAGACCGAGACAAGTCCGAGTCCAAATACCAGCGAGTCCGAGACAAGTCCGAGACCATAGAAAAACGGTCTCCAAGTCCGGAACTCGAGTCCAAGACCGGACTTCGAGTACTACAGCCCTGGTTGGTTGAATGGATTAAAAGACGGTAAAACTTAACAGATTAAAGGCCATTGCATATCGAGTCCGAAATTCGCATCCGAAAATTTTCGCACGTTAAAAAAAAATTCAACCTCGCGTTATGTCAATCACGCTTGCACACCACCTCCGAAACTTTCGTCCGTCAAAAAAAATTCGGATCAGGTTCGATTTTCTGCGTTTTTCGCATCCACAGCCAGCATTTTGAGAGGTTTTTTGACAATTCAGGGCCGACAGGAGCTCGTTCCGCACATCTTTGCATGCGCAGTGCTTTCAGTTTCGGTTTTCATTTCAATCAAGTGTTCTCCTCTCTCGATTGGATTATGAAAGAAATAACCTCCCCTTTCAATCAGATTGAAATTTGGGATTGATTAAAAGGTGTGATTGAGCAGCCAATTCGATAACTAATGTATTATTTGGGTACACTAGGCTATATAACAGCTTAAAATATTCAGCTGTTCTGTCTACCCAGCGCTTTCACCGGGCCGCGCGTCGCGCACGCGTGTGTATGTGTGTGTGTGTGTCTCCATACCTTAAACATACTGCCAGTCTTTGTTCAGAATCGATTGGTTCACGGAAATTAATGATCTTGTTTTTAAAATGTGGCTCCAGCATCAAACTTTTCCACTGACAATCTAAAGTAAATTTTTAATCACAGCTCCTTGATAAGGAGGTGCTTCCTCTGCGCAATTTCAGGATCGGATGGACGCAAACGCAATATTTTCTCTTTCTTCTCTTTTCAATAAGAGAGAGGGCAACAAAATCATCCTCACTGCCTGGCGAATTAATTTAGTATTTTTGCGTTTTTTTCCGCCAACGGTTTAATGAGATTAACGCATTGGACTCAGTGCTGCAAGGTTTCTCTGCGTGACGAATTTTTAGGCTGACGAAACACGAAAAAAACGCATACGAAAATTTCGTACCCAGTGTGCAATGGCCTTAACTCAACAGTTGCGGGAGTTCTTGAAAATGAGCAGTAGCACCTCATTGTAGTACACGAGATCCAGGGGGTGGAGTTGGATCCAGAGCTGAGTTGAGTTGCGTAGGTTTAGGGGTGGATTTAGGGATCAGGGGGTGGAGCTGGGTGGGTTTATTTATATGTAAGGTGGGATATAATTCCCTGTGGATTTCATGTTCTGCAGTGGAGCCACCATCTCAAAATGAGTCCTATTTCCAAAAGAAGTGGAGTATCCCTTTAAATGGGCCGACATGTGGAAGATGTCGAAACTGGATTGGTACACATCAGGAAGAGCTGGTTGCAGAGCTTGGCTGGCGATTGGCCCTGCCTTGAACTAACAATATGCTTGAATTTCACCATTGGCTCAGATGTTAAACTATTGACTCTATCCATTATGAAAAGATGCCTTTAACTTCAGATAAAGATAAAATAAGAGCCTGTTGTGTACTGTGCTATTTTGTAGTCTGAGGTACATTGTACATGTAGACACACGCTCTGCAAAACGGTGTTTTCATTTCATAATGCTCTGTCCACACCAGCATTTTCCAAAAGTTGCTCATCCACACTGAAATGTCTGAAAGCACTTAAATCATCTTACTGCGCATGCATCAAGGTGTAAAAGCTCACGTAAAAGCAGACATAATAAAAGCTCACGAGATGATACAGAGAGAGCAGACATAGTAAAGTTCTCATGCTACTCTTCTGGCAGATCACATGATTAATTTGCAAAATATCCCACCACCACTCACTGATGGATCCAGGTCACACTCAAAATCACCATTCCATGTTTGGTCTAAAACGAAATTGATCATGTTTTGCCGCAGGAAAGCAAATATGTGAGTACGGCTGCAACAAACAATTATTTTGGTAATCCATTAATACTAACAATTATTCAGACCAATTAATCGACTAATCATCGATTTTTTTGCCAGCTAATTATTAAGTTTGGTATTCAGCTTTTTCAATTAGTTAAAACATTGAGTGATCAGTATTCTTACTATAATATAAAAAAAGAAAATCAGTTCAGCTTTTGAGGTGGTTTTAATGAACTGAGAGCCAGCTAAACAGGTCAGATTCTCTTTTAAGTTTAACTCAGAATCACACTGCAAATGCTCGCTAAGCATCGTTTCCATAAGCCCACCACTGCTTTCAATTTAGAACTGGAAAGAGAAAAAGGGTCAGTCTTCAGGACACAAAAAAGGGTAAAATTATAATCTGCAAACCAACTGAAGATATTCAGATTACAACTAACATTTACATGAGAATCTGAGCTAGACAAGATGACGTTCTCATTTGCACCTTTTAATTTTACAGAATGAAAAAAAAAGTAACTGCCATGATATTCTTCCTAACATACTCCTTTTGTAAGTCTCCATGATTATGGAACAAAATACAGGCAAGTAAATAAGACTAATACCTGATAAGTGTTACGATAATAAAGAAAAGCTATTGCCCTGACTCCTAAGCTCATATCAGGGCCTTTTGCTTCTATGCAAAATAAATCAGTACACATTACTGTAATTATATTATTGTTGATGATATCTACTACTGTTGGTGGTATGCTCATGATCTAATAAAGAGATTTACCACTGCGTTTCGTTAGCTCCAGCTGGAGAACACTGGATTCTCACCGGCTCCTCTTGTGTACCGGATGTTTCCTCTTTTAAATGCTACGCAGACATGCATGTTGTGCTCCCAAGTGAAAAGCAGTAGTTCTGCCTTGCATGTATTGCACATGACAGCATTGTTGGTTTTAGTTTTGTAAAACTTTGCCAAACCTTGCTAGTTTGGATTCGTTTGCACTCATAATAATTTCGTATTTTCTTTTACCGCACTTGCATTTATAAAGGGCAGCATTACACTCTCAGCGCCAAAGGCGTCACAGTCAAATAAATATACACGCCTTTACATCAGGTCACGTGTAGATAAACGCTTCTGACAACAAAGATATTTGTAGAAGCGTTTTTGTTGTTCGACAAATAAAACTTTAATCGTTGCAGCCCTAAATGTGAGCACAATTTTGTGAGGTATTTACGAAATGTAATATGTCGACTTATACAATAACACATGCAAAGTGAATAGCAGGCAAACCATAGAAATCTATGGGTACAATATACATCACATGGGTAAACACATGCCATTGTTTTCAATACCAACGTTATCCCATTCCACACTACAACACCTCAAATGTAACCACTTCATTTTTGTTGACAGAAAAAAATGGCATCTCAGTGTGGACAGATGGCCAAAACCAAAACGGAGAGGAGAATGAGTTTTCGAATGAAAATGTGTTAATGTGAACAAGGTCTTTACCTTTCTTGGTGCACAAAGTCACGCACACAAAGCAGAGCAGCATCTCGGCACATCTCTCTCAGGTCACTTCCTGAGAAGCCGTCAGTCTTTTTGGCAATTTCACCAAAGTCTACGGCCAGACTCCACCTTCAGAAAATAAGAAAATTTCTTTCAGCATTTGCAACTTTCAATGGCAACAACAGTCCAATTAATAAATACTTACATTTTTCATTCTCCAGGATCAGTTTCAAATATGTCTTTCCTACTGCTTTATATTCTAAATACAAAAACAAATGACGACAATAGTCATAAGCATCACTACAGAGTTTAATGATTCAACAGTAAAACTGAACATTTCAGTTTCCAACCATCCAAGCTGAAATCAGGTGAAAACTTACAAGCTGATAGATGTGAAGATCTTGTAGGCATCCTTCAGGAGTATAGCAGAATCAAGATCTTGTGGCCGATCGGTGGCTCCCATTATGATGACCTCTGTGAAACCAGATCACAACACATCAGATAGAAAAAGAAAACTGACTTGGATCTCGAGATTCACCTGATGAAAACCAGTAAACCTCACAAAAGATGCGGATTCTGCCTGGCAATTGTCACTCAGCTTCCAGCCCGTCCCATAAGCTCATGAACTCTGAGCCTTCATACATGGCAGTGGCCTCATGAGTCTGAACCCGAGCGATTCCTCGGAGGAATCTAAGACATTAAGACAATATAAGTTATTTTATATTATATTATGTAAAACTAATATTACCAAAAAATGGAGGTCGTAATCACATTCTGCTCACCCGATGCTGTACCAACCCGGTAAGACCTCAGTTCATCTTTGGAACAAATAATATTTGGTAGGTATTGAGAGCTGGATCACTCCTTCATCCATTGCCTAAGGGACTGGCTCTTAGAGGGCCCATAAAGTCATTAAAGATAATGTTTCAGTTCTCGCATATGCGCCAGTAAGAAAGTAATGGAATAGTTGAAATGATGCAGGGGCTGTAAATCTTGGGTAGACAGAATTGGATACACAAATTTCATGAGTTTCTGGATTTGATTCAGAGACAATTTATGCACGGTAGAATAATTTGGATTAAATAGATAACTCACATCCAAATTCGATGCAATTCAATTCTTAATTTTTTTATATGCATTATAGTATTATTTCAATGCTTCACCCATTGGGTCTTTGTCTTGGGTTCGACTACACCGCCTTGGGGGTCAGATAGTGGGAACTTTGTTGGCCATTTGTTAATGTTAGTTCATTTTGGTTTTTAATTTTAATAAATATATTATTATTATTAACAAATAATTAAATGGCCTACAAATTAGCATTTTGTTGAAACCTAAGTAGCCAATTTTTGAAAAAGGCTTTTAAAGTATTGCATTAAATGACTGCATGCACAAATTAATGGAGGCAGTTTTCATCAGTTTCATTTTGCATCCTACAGTGCACTGATTTAACATCTTTTCACTGGATTTTGCTAGCACTGGTCCCATAGCTCTCATGTACAGATTTTTGAGCAGTCCATAAACTGAGCCTCCAGGCTCTATATGAGAAAGCAATGGTTACAGGCAAACAGTTAAGAGCCATTGATAAAGCTGTCATGCCATTGCGTGGTCACTATGAATAAAATGCTTTCATTGTGTGGAAACGTAAGGTTATTTTCTTAAGATAAGATTTTA
Source organism: Hybognathus amarus (assembly GCA_030378365.1). NCBI lineage: Eukaryota > Metazoa > Chordata > Actinopteri > Cypriniformes > Leuciscidae > Hybognathus > Hybognathus amarus. The sequence continues at coordinate 483 of JAQIUQ010004061.1, read as the reverse complement.
CTGAAATGGGCACTATACCATTACACATTACCCGTCCTGAGCTGTGAAGTAAAAGCCTCTTTTCTTGAGGGCGGGCATTTGTACATGGAGAGTTTCTAAATCTTACGCAAGCTGTGGTCTCTCGCTCGCTTTCCCTCTCTGTAAAGTGCGTGCACAAATACGCTGTTTGGACACAACCTCTGTCTAAAGATTCTGTGCACGCTCGCTCTAAATTCCGGGAGATTTTAACTAATTTGCGGTATAGCACAATCAAGAACACGAGTACTAGAACAGGCAAAGAGATAAACTCATCTTTAGTCATTTAACAGACCGGGCTTCAGCGTGAAATTAGGTGTGTAGACGCGTGAAACCAATCAATAAATGTACACGGGCAATAATTCAGGCAGCTTGTACCAAACACTTTAAGGTTCTTTGTTGTGTTTTAAATCACTCGAAATCGCTAGAATAGTGAATTAATTTCTAAAGTAAATTCTTCATTAACTG